>PVLD010000135.1:0-375282 GCA_004027595.1 Dinomys branickii | reverse complement strand
AAAGAGACAGAAATGTATGTATGTATATATGAATATACATATATGCAGGAGGGCTAACATGGTTCTACTATTGTATTATATCACTTAATGCTAAGGAATAATTGATGATGGGTTATTTGATCAATATTGTATGTCTGTATGTATTATCCTGAACACACACTTCGAAGATATCAATATGCAAAGCAGCAACTATTGGTGGATTTTTGTTGTTGTTGTTGTTGTTGTTGTTGTTTGCCTCTTTTGTTTTCTGTCTTTGGATTTTTGGTTTTTGTGTTTTTCTGTTGTTGAGAGGATTAATTGTGTGACCAATTTTGCATGTCTGTATATGGGTTCATATATTTACACTTTGACGATATCAATTGATAAAGCAATAACCACTGTTGAGACGATGTCACCTTGTCTATAGATCAGTTGTGATTGTACTATTTTTTATGCTAATTGGTGTCTGTTTGTTAATATGTTTTTGTACTTTTATTTTTAAAAAAAAGTATATATGAAGTTCCCACACTATGGCAGGTGATACGGAGGAAGCAACCAGATTAAGCACCTTAGTTTTCCTTTACAGTAAGTGTTTAAAACAATTTAACTGATAGACACATAAAAATTACACATACTAATACAATGTGATGTTCTGATACAAATGTATATTGTATAATGTTTAAATCAAATTAAATATCTTGAGGATGTACAGAAATATTACAAAATATAGTAAAAAGTATTTGTATCCCTGATATTACCAGCTCGCATAGCCATACTTCAGCTATGAAAACTGGGAAAGTAACATAAACACTGTTTATACCTGGCCATGTTCTCTCCATGTTTCTTTCTTGGTGCAGGATCACATGCTGCATTGACTTTCCTAGTCCCTTTAAATCTGTGGCAGATCTTCATTCTTTCTTTGTCTTCCAACACCCTGATGTTTTACTATGGCTAATTTATTTTTTGTATTTTATCAGCAATGGTCATAACATTGAATATGTACAATAGATTGATAGCTCATGCTTCTTTGCTGTATTTGTAATGTCAGATTCCTCTGGGGGTAAAATGAGTTCACACAAAATCATAATGAACATCTTTAGGTCCTTTTATTTTTTTCTTGTCAGATGCAAATCTTTTGTACTTGATGTGTGGTAATTGGTGCACTTTGTGGCATGGCTGAATCAGGCCAATTAATGTGTCCATTACCTCATATTGTGTAGAGTGGGAATACTTAAAATCTCCTCTCAGTAAACTGTTAGGACTTTGATATTTTTGATTGTTACTGATCAGCTATTTCATAGATCATGTCTCAGTCTGGGCTTGTCTGACATTTTCAATCCTCTGAAGTGAGGTTATGCATTTATGACAAGAATGCCACAAAAGTGGTGGGTACTCCTTGGTGTGTGGTATTGGGGTACGTAATGTCAAAGTGTCTTGTGATTCACTTGATCATGTGGTTAAGGTGGTGTCTGCCACGTTTTGCCACAATAAAGTTGCCATTTGGAATTAATATCTTTGGAGTCACAGTTTGAAAATATAACAAAATATATATTCTTCTCAAATTTCATCCACTAATTTTTGTATCTGTTGATAGATTGCCTGCAATAATTATTACAGTAATGTTTGACTAAAAGTTATTTTATATTTTCCTTTCCCATCCATTATTAATTTAATTCTTCTATAAAAGGGCTACTCTATCCCTTTTATTAATCAATATAAATAACTGAATAAATTATTCAATGTGTTAAATATTATAACACTATGGATTCATGGATATTTATTTTACTTTAGTTTATAAGTAATAACCCAACACCATCATCCTTTAACTTGTTGCTTAAAGCATTTCAGCTTTGGCCTTTGGGAAGCCCTTCCACTAGCTCCAGTGTTCCTCTTTGGTCATATTCTTATGTTCTGGCATCATGGGAGAGGTTTTCCAGGCACATCTTGTGTTCTTCTTGACTCAGCCCAGTAATATATCATTCTTGAGAGTCTTTGTTCTTTTTACTACAGAATAACATTTAGAACTCAAAATCTCAGTATGAAGAATGCCCACTGCCATGTGGGTAACATTGCTTAAGTTTTCTCAGCAGCAAGACCTAGGAAATGTATGCACACCTACATAAATAGCCACATGTTTATGGATATTTCCATAAATCTGTCTCTCTGTGTATAGTTTAGAATCATGAGTTCATATAAATACTTCCAATTCTAATATAACACCTCTAGTTTTTGCCTTTCCTTATCTGTAACTTCTTTTTCTGACAGTTAGAACCTGACTTACATTGTGCACAATCTATTTATTTGTTATCTCCACAGGTACACACACATCTTAACAGAACTCTAAACATAGCCTATGGCAACACTGTACCTTAGCACTTTACTGCTGTTAACCTCACATCAGCTTGTTAGGAAATACTGCTTTCTGACGTAGAGTGTCTTTGATGTAAGTAATAGTACATGTGTGTTTCTGAGCGTGTGTGTTTTATTCAGTGCTTTCTGTGATTTTAATGCTTCTTCTTGTCCCATCCCCCAAATGGAAAGTGACATTAAGCCAGAGGAAACAGCTACCACTCGACAAATGACTGCAGTAGGTGAGGAAATTATATGATTCTCACAGAAGTCACTCTGTGTCAGACACTAGCTCCCTCCTCGCCCTCATGCCCCTGGTGTGCATACAGATCTGCTCCACAAAGCTGAAGACAGATCGCTTGTCCAAGTATTACATAAGCAATGGCCGAAATCTCTCTGTTCGTCAATTTCTGCACAGCCCTGTGTTACCACAAATGCCTGCACTTACCTCTCCCATAGTGTTGATCACCCTCTACTATCAACTGCTTTTTACTACTTTCTCCTCACCCCTGCCCGCCCCAGACCCTAAATCCTTGAGGTCGCAGACTGTGTCTAATGTGTATGTCTAGCTCCACTGCTCCTCTGAGTGTCCACAATGGAGTAGGGAACAACAATCTATAAATGCTTCCAAGACGACTATGAGCATGACTGAGAACAGGGCAATTTTGCTTAAACCATGTCCTTAGATCACCTTCAAAAAGCACTTGATTGCATTGGCCAAGAACATCAACTTAGTCCCTTCCTTGGAAGTTGCAAGGTTCAGCCAGTTGAGACAAGTGTCAGGAACATTCGTCTTTTTTCTCAGAAGCCTTGAATTCTTACCTACTTTCAGCTTTGCTAACCACACATCTATGGCTAATGCAGTACCAGCAAGAGCCACACTGCACAGGGAACAGTTTGGCAGAATTGAGTAATTAGAGGAGGAATCATTTTCCAACTCTTAAGATGGACCCAACCAACTCGAGAAAATGCTGACACACTCAGGTAACAGCAGCCCAAAACAGCCATTCCACGCCTTCACTGGTGGTCTGGGAGAGTAGACTGAGCTTCAGAGACGCTTCTCACATCTCCCTGTGAGTACTGGTACCTTTATACAGCCATACAAAAGATAAGTGCTCTGGTCCCAGCTCTACTTTAAGTGTCTGAATAACTTTGAGAAATAGTAATAATAATTACTATTTTAGAGTATTATTGTCAAAGTTATTCTCCTATTCGCTAAATGTTTAAAATATTCCATGCATTATGCTAAGCATTTTACATGTGTTGTCTCTGAACATTAATCTTAGACATAGTTCCTCTTAGAATTTTTACATGTCATGAACACTCCAGGTTAAGGTGTAGGATAAGCAGTTTCCTCATCTGCTCCTGGAGAAAACCTCCTCTCCTTCACAAGACTGTGATGAATTCTAGATGATGAGTGTCTGGGAAAGGCTCTGTTTGAAATGCAAAGGAGGTGTTCATGTGACAACGCCAAGAAAAAGGACTCAGAACTGGGGTGAATAGGAGATTAGTGTTTCCTCTTATCTTATTCAGTACTCTGTGAAGCTGCATGAACGTCCACTGAAAAGGAGCAGCGAGGGAAAGCAGGAGTTGGAGACAGCAGGAAGCCGCTTCTTTAGGCTGGAGGGGCAGAGAAAAGGGTGATGTCACCAGACACCAAGACCATGACTGGCCGAAGTGGGAACCAGGTGATGCCCGTTAGTGGACACTGGTTGCTGAGGAGCTGCAGCCCCCAGCAGAGACAAGGCAATGGCAAAAGCAGCACTGGAGTGTAGTAGACTAGTCTCTTTTGCAACAGGTTCAGCTCCTGCCCCCATAGGAAAAGCAATGTTTCCTATCGCCCTGGAAGTTGGACTTGACTGTATAGCTTGCTCGTGCCAAGAGATATCAGCGGACACAGCATAAGCAGAGACTTAGATGTGCTTTGAGAGCTAGGCTTGCCAATGACACTCTTAACATTAGTAAGCAAAGAACATGCTCTGGGTATCCAGCTGGTCACTAAAGGGTAAGAGGCATGTGGAACAGAGATGCCCTAGACAACTTGCCATACAGAAGCATGGAGCCAGTTTCCTCCAGTCTCCAGAGCCCTAGGAAAAGCCAGCCCAGCATATCCACTGGTGGTCACTTGTTACACAGGGATAGGTGACTGCTACACCTAGCTTCTGCCTTCCCCTACCTGTGACCATTCACTCACACCTGAAGAGCTTTGTTAACATGACTGCAAGCCGTGTGGTGCTGGGTTGTGGGGAAAGCAGGCTCTTTGACAGAAACAGAGGTATGAGCAGGATCAGGGTGCAGGGGCAGGGGAACGCTGGGTACAGGTTTGTCACGGATAATTTCTACCTAATAGTACTTGGCATGGAATGGCTGTACAAGAAATGCAGATGATCATTATTTGGGGGAAAATGTCAGGGAGAAGTGGGGCTCACCCTTGCACCCAGGGTTCCTTTGCAGGACAGCGGGCCCCACTTCTGGCTGAAAAGGAGCACACCTGAGTAGCAGACCTATGCAGGAGTAACACACAGCGATGACGCCCTCCGTAAGGGTGATGACACTGATCACCAGGAATACACACCAAGAATCTGTTCTGATGGCATCGCAAAATGTTTAACACTGTGTGGACATTGACGTGCTACAAGTATGGCTTAAGTTCTTTGCTTGCAATAACTTTATCCTCAGAGCACCTTAGGAAGCATCAGCGAGAAACTTGACGTGCAAAGAAGTGACTTAAGATCACCGGTAAACATGGGGCTAGTGTTTGAACACTGGTGTCCTGGCTGCAGGGTCCACAGCAGGGACCCGGGACCTGAGCAGAGAATGGCCCTGAGCTTTATTTAAGAGATGATAGTGTGCATGTGTGTGATAGGTGGGGACAGAACTGGCTGCTAGAGCTTAACCGTAAGCTCTGTGAATTCACGAGCTTTGCACTGCCTGGGGAGCATGAGTAGGAGGAGGAGGCTGGGTGAGAGCACTGCATCTCAGAGCCACGAATCCTCCCTCAGGAGCCAGCTCCTCCTCCCAGCAGATCAGAGCTGCCACCTCACTGCCCCATGCACCCTAGACACTTTCATCTGCACCAAGAACCAACCAGTGGGGCCTTCCCCGCGAGCCCAGGCAACTCAGGGACCAGCAGCCTGTGGGGCAGGAGTTGCTCTGTGTTCTCTTCTCAGGACAGGGACAGCCCAGGGGCTTTGCCGGAAGCTCCACAGACAGTGGGCTGGGACATCAGGGATGCCTAGGCCTCAGCCTTGGTCTTCCTCTCAGCAGTTAAGTGATGTTGGGAAAATCATTTAACATCTTTCAAGGACCCACAGATGATGGGATGACCCCCTTTTGAAAACTGGGTGAAAAGTCTGTCTCTTTGGGAAGGCAGTCAGCAACATTCAGTAAGATAATGCCTATTCAAATACCAGCTGAGTGTCTGGTGCCTGGAAGAATCCTTAATAGATGGTAACAACACCAATAAGGGTAGCAAGTGGCTCACCTGTAACCCCATTCCAGGTGTCAGCACATCCTGCAGAAGGCTCAGGTAACAGCGAGGGGCTCCCGCCGGTGTTGGAAGCGATGTAGCAATGGAGTTATGCACGTGAGCTTTGGCATAGGTGACCTAGGACTAAATGCAACCAAACCTCTCACCAGATGCGTGTTCCGCAAGAGCTATGTGACATTTTGGAGCTCTATGAAATGGGTGCTCATGATGCCTCCATCCCTGGACTGTTAAGAAATCTTACTCTGCACACTAGCCTCCAAGCCTGGCTCAGAATGCACGCGGGACTCGTGCTCCTTGTGATCAAGAAGTAAGCGGTGGGTGAGGTGCTTATCTTGTTTGATCAATTTTTCATGCCTGTATCTGGTAATGGGAGCAGCCATTCTGAAGATAACAATATACAATATAATAATCATTGTTAATTTCCTCTCATCTTGTTTTGAAATTCTGTAACTTTTTATTGTTTTTTTTTTCTTTAAAATGAAAAAAAGGAAGTGAGCTGTCCTGAAAGACCTTCCTGGCTCCCGCTGCCTTAGACCTCCTTGGGTCCCCTGTGTAGCAGGCACCCTGAGCAGCAGCTCCGCCCCTCTGTCTCAGCTGCCCACCTGTGACCTGAAACCACCAGCACCTCCTGGTGGCGTGGCTGAGTCACTGCAAGTGCAGCACGGCTGACGAGTGCTCAGGCGCCACGGCATTTTCTTAGTGTCCAGAGCTGCCTACTACAAGAAGAGGCCAAGGGCACAGAGCCCGACAGCAACTCTGGGTCACACGAGCAGGGACACGAAGTAGGTGATCACATCCAGGGTCGTGGGAACACCACAGGGAGAGCTCTTACATAGGAAGAGGCCCTGTGTTTGGCAGGAAGTGAGTCAAAACTGGTCTCTAAATTCTGTGGAAATAGAAGAATTCATACAAACATTTGTACCTATCATCCAGAGGAGGTTTTTGATGTTGTACATACCCTATGTATATATCTATATATGTGTGCTTATTATATATGTACATCACATATGGTTATATATTTACATATTTCATATGTACTTGTAATTGACAAATAATTGTGTCTATGGAGTAAATGCAATGTTTTCATCTGTGTATACCTTGTAAAATGATTCAAGCAAGCCAGTCAAGACCCTCTCACCTCACCCGTGACACTGACTTGCTTTCCCACTGCCAGGCCAGGACATGCACCACCCTTGCTCTCTAACCCTTCAGCATCAGCTATCTCCTTCCTTTCGAGCCCATGTTCCCGATCACAGCCCGTTACCCTCCAGGCTGTTCCCCCAATGCCTCTTTTGCATCTCAGTCTCTGCCCTCAAAATCCTTGAAATCCTCCACCTAGCTGTCTCCTGCAAAACCCTCAGAATTTGTGTCTGACATCACTTTCTCCTGCAACCTTCCTGTGCACCAACACAAACTCTGAAAGAGCCACTGAGGATTTAACCCAAACCAGGCTCAGCTTCGAAATCCAGACGGACCCCTCCGCCCCCACACTTCTCTGCACATCAGTTTCCACTTGATGCACTCACAGTAGCCTGGAAGTCTTCCTGCTGCCCTGGCTTGGCTTCCAGGCTGCGTGCTGTGACACAGGGAGCTCTGTGTCAAGCTTGCAATTAACTAACTACTGCACTTAGGCTCATCTCTGCCTAATTAATAGCTGCTCTCCCAGCAGTGCTGATCCAGCAGGACTGGTGCTGCTTGGGCCTGGCTTCCTCCACATTCACCCGAGTGAGGAGAAGGATGTGGCATCCAGCCAGGCCTGGGGACTTTGCTGTTCTGTCATGGGATGGAGCACAGAGATGAATCCGTAGGTGCTGGCCTTGGGGAACCCCAGGGAGCACCATCTGGGGCTTGTCCAGCACCTACTGGGTCTCACTAGCAGGGTTCCCTGGATGAGCTCAGTGAATGGCCTGAAAAGCAAATTTGCTGATGCTCCATCATCGAGTACTGTGCTCGCAAAAGCTCTGCAAACTTTTCTGGTCCTCTCAAGGTACTATAAGAGCCTAAAACCAGGTAACAAGCATACAGCCAACAAAACAAAACAAAACAAAACAAAACAAAAAAAACCACAAAATCAAAATTTTCTATCAGTAAAATGTTTCCTGCTGGTCATAGATTTGGAAAATACAGAAGAGGGGAAAGAAGCAGCCACCCTAAAGCAGTTCATAGAGAATTCTGATGCCTTTCCCATTAGTGTTCCATTCTCAATGTTGCATAGCTGTGATCATCTCAAGGCTTGAGATTTTGAACCTTGGTGTTTCATTAACATTTACTAAGCATCTCCCTCTTGTGCCTGCTGTGGATATGAATGGGTAATTTGAATATAATGCAATAAAAAGAGCTTGCATTGAGCATTTGCTGGGCTGTGTAGTACATGTCATGATGTTACGTGTCAGTTTTCCAGATGTGAATCTGTATTCCACACTGAGGGAGATATCACCATATCCCTTCACCCAGTAGGACACAGGCTCAGAGAAGTGACATAACCCACCAAGCCCCCCGGGGGGGGGAGCAGCAGAGGTTCTGTTTGAACCTGGATCTTCTAGATCCCAGCACCTACTCTTTTAACCACTAAGAACACAGCCTACAGCATAAGTGCAACCATTTTCTCTCTATTGTTGGTTCTGTATGTCTTTGTGCACATGTGGTAGAAAACCTCAAATTTCTATTCTGAGTTCAAGCAGCTTGGTATGGACTTTGTTCTTTCTTGTTGGTGGCTCCTACTCAGTTTGCGATGTGGTAGGGGAGGCAGGCAGAATGGGAGCTGTACCAGTTTTTCTTCATCATCATGTTGTGTCTTGTCTCCAAGCTTACCTTCTCCTTTCCTGATTTTATTATTGTGATCCTATAAGCCCCGTGGCTCTGAATGATAACACTGCCACTGGTTGTTTTCATGGCCTTGAACATGTTATGAAACCTTTGAGACCCTCAATTTTCTCATAGGAATAGGAAAATAGAAATTATAGGACCCAGCCTGCAGAGATTACTGTCGAATCTTAAATGAGGATAAATAAATCAGTAGCTGGAAAGCATTTCTTATGCCCTTGACAATTAGTAGAGTTCTATAAAAAGTAAATCCCCTCTAACGTCTGTCTCAAGACATTCAGGGTTTTAGCCTTCCTGACAGTAGCTATCAGTCAACTGGGCCTAATTTTCAAAGTTAGTAAGTTTTGACTCTGAGCCAGGCTTGAGCTGGGTTACAGAGATGTGGAGATTAGAGTTTTTGATCCATTCATGCTGTTCCTTCTCTCTCCTGAGAGACCATGATGCTACTGCCTAAAGCGAGACTTGGTAGAGAAAGCTGACCAGCCCCACAGTGGTTCTGGCCCAGACAACGTAGAGGGGTAGGGAGGGGAAGTAGCTCCACTAGCGCCACGTCCCTCCCACCAGCCTGCTGTTGGGTCACACACTAGTGGCATGAGACCCCCAAAGTCCACAGCATTATTTATTCTGGTCCCAAACACAGCTCACCAGATGTTGGCTGCGTGTCAGGCTGTGTGTCAGCACATGGACAGGGGCAGCATCGGCCTCATGGGGTGGGGCTCTTTACCAGGATGCAGCTTTGCTCACTCTTTGCTGGAGGCAAAATCCATACATGTGCACTTCTGTTCTCACTGTGTGATCTGAAGACCTCATCCTCCAGCAGTTCTTCCGGCTTATTTTCTGATGCGCCATCTGCCTGTAGATTTTTTCTCTATTCATTCTTACTATTTCCACTTACTAATATTAACACTGCCTCCTTATCTGATATAAAACATTTCCCTTGTGATCAATCCTGCCATTCAGCAGAATACACCGAGTAACAGAATGGAGAGTCATAAAATCAAGTTAGAAAATGTCATTAGGCAAGACGGTCTCACATCTGTGCAGTAAACCCCGATTAGACCCTGACATAGAGGAGAGCCCTTGATTCTGTGGAAAAGTCAGGAGGCTCCCAGGGAAGGAAATTTTCGACTGGGTCTTTATGCCACAGCACGAGACCGGCAGACATATGTCTAACTGGCCCGGTGGGAGGAAAAATGGAGAGGAGGAGTGGGAACAAACTAAGCCAACGGCTGTACAGCAGAGCACAGAGGCTGGGCCATTGGGAGACCATCCGTCCCTAGGCGTCCAGTGAGGCTGGAACTCAGAAGGAGAGGGGTTGAAGGCTGGAGGAGGGGAGTGGAGGGGCAGGTTTGAAGTCGGATCCACAGAGGCTGTGGGTTTCCAAGAGCCATCACAGTGAAATGGAAACTGCACCCCAAGACAGGATACTACCCAAGACAGAACGGTGAGGTGGAAGCAGCCACTGTCCTCCCTGCCGTGTGGCCAGTGGTGCAGACCGGGAGAGGGAGCAGATGGTTCAGCCCAGAGCCCTGGGTAGAGAAGGTGAGAGGAGGTGGAAAGGGCAGCTGAAAACCACTGCACTCATCAGGGTGAGAAGACCCTGAATTATAGAAGGGTCTGTGAGGAAAGAGATGGAGGAGCGGGGGCATGGGAGGCAGAATGAGCAAGCTGGACTGTGGGAAGTGGGGGCGGAGGAGGAGGAGGCTTGGCTGCTGGCTGCTGGCTGTGGGCTCCCAGGGAGAAGCAGCAGCGCTGAGTTCTGTGGCTCTTCTGCAGATCCTCCATCCAGACCCTCAACGATCAGGTCTCAAAGTGTCTCCAAGATAGTAGGGCACCCGTGGGGTGCTCAGCCTTCCTCTGCCTCAGACCCCAAGATGATCACCTGCTCCATCTCCAGCTTCTTGTCCCCTACATGGCCAGTCACTTTCTCCTCACTTCTCTCATCATCCCCAAAGCCACTCCATGCTCCGTGCTTCTAGCCCCACCAGCCCCAGCCCCATGCAGAACTGGCTCCTCAGCTCCTGCGGCTCTGTCATACTGATAGTCAGCCGATGTTTACATGTATGACACTTGTGTGTCCACCACCCACAGCAGTATCTACACCTAGAGGCTAACAAATCAAGAGCCTTAGACTCAAGTTTTATGGATTTGTTTCCACATATGGAAAAGGAAGGTGAAGTCTCCTCTTGGCAGGTGGTTTTGAGGATAAATGTGAGAATAAAGGTAAAAAATACTCTTGCAGGCTGAGCTGTGCAATCCATATATGGAGGCACATATTTTTGTTCTCATTACCATGGTTATTCTTTAGGCCAACATTCAAGAATTCTTCCTTCCTAGGAAGAATGAGGTGCAGGCTGTGGTGGTTCATAAGAAAAATGCTACTCCAAGGAATGTGGGAAAGTGTGAGGAGCTGGGACTGGCATTGGCTGGAAAGCCAGAGGTACAAATTCCAAATCCCAGACTCCAATTTACAATCTAAATTTCTGCTCAGAAAGAAACCTCAGAATCAAGACAGGAGCAATTGCTTGGTCATCAAAGACTAGGCTAAGCCATGACCTGCAGTACAAAGACAACCCATAAAGACACACCCAAAGGCCTAGCCGGTCCCTCATTGTCACAGTAGATGAAGATGCATTTTGACTATTTAGGAAATGTAAGGATGACAGAGAATGAAATGAGAAGTGTCTGAAGACAGAGCGGAGTTTCAACAAGTGTTTCAATATTGAGGCCATAGAAAGGGTGAGGGCACTGAATCCTGTTTTTGAGCAGTAACCTCTGCTTGTAATGATGACAGGGAGACCTTGGGCTTTGAAGGAAAGCCCTGGCTCCATTTCCACAAATATATGAACTCCAACATCTATTTTCCAAAAGAGTTCCTCTCTAGCAGCCAATGTAGGAGGAGCCCTGAACTTGAGTTGGAGATGAGTATTTCCAAGAGAGGCTCACATTTAGTTGTCAAGCCCTTGCCTGCCTTGAAACAAATTGCCTCTAGAGCTGTGAAACTTGCCACCTCCGGTCTACAAGGTCCTTGGGAACCATAGCTCCACAGGCAGCAGAGATGCAGGGGAAATATAAAGGGACTGTGTGACTTCAGTCAGATGCAGATCAGTAGCTCCTGAATGTCCAGGAAGGACTGGATACAAACAACATCCTCCTTGCTGCTCAAGTCTGAGTCCTTGATAGAGGGGCAGCCAAATTCTAAACCCATCAGAAACAGCATAGATTTGCTAATGGACAAACAAGAGGAACAGATCAATGCTGGATCCAGGCCAAATCAGCTGACTGAGCAGGATGGGGGGGTGCTCAGTTTCAAGGTCACTGGCCTGAAGCAAACAGAAGGACAGACAGTGCAGTGGGAAAGCCTGCAGCTCTCGGACCCATGCTGGCTTCTATATATATGTATTTTGAAAGATGACTTATTTTCAACATCATTTATTCTACTTCAAAACTATGAAAACTTTATAGGTTTATAGACTTCAGTGATTTATCTGTTAGAAATTAAAATACTTTGGGTGCAAATGAAAGAAACCTGATATAAAATAAAGGAAAAAGGAGTTTATCTCACATCATTTAAACTCAAGAAAATTACAAAATGAGGCAAGACCAGGTCATGGAGTTTAATCAGAATAGTCAGATCTGCTCTTTGGTCCTCAGAATTTTTCTGTGTTTAGGGAAAACATGGCAGGAATCCCATCCCAAAAGGTTGTGGTTTGGGGGTTTTTGCCAAGGGGACAATATAATACAGGACACATATTTTATAAGATCATTTATGATAATCACCCAAAGAATCATATGCAAGAAAGTGCAGGAAATCTGTCAACACATTGTAGACCAGAAATCCAGCTAAGGGCCTGGATTCCATGATAATATCCTGCATGAGTCCAGCTGAAGACCTAAAGCCCATAACAAAACCTCCTACGAGTCCAGCTGGAGGCCAAGAACCCATGACAATGTCTCATGCAGGCCTGTTTCACGTATCTGTGCTGGGAAGGCCCAAAGGTCAGTGGTGGACTCTAGAAAGTCTGTGCCAGGGGGTGAAGGATCTGTGCCTGCAGGCTGAGGGATACAAATTGGAGCCAGAAAGCAATGCTCAAAGTAAAAACCAGAGATCTCCTGAAAAGTACCACAGCCATCCTCAGCAACAGTGAGGTCCTGAGCTCCTCCAGTGATGAGGAAAGCTGAGTGCCCATTAGAACAGCCCACGAGACAAGCTTCTCCAGGAAACTGAGCAGTGCACCATCTTCTCCTCTGTAGTCATGAAGCGATGCTCAAGGTAAGGACCAGAGCTCCTCCAAAGTGAACTGAAGCCATTCTTAGTGATAACAAGGTCCCAGGCTCCTTGGATGATGAGAACAGCAGAGTTCATCAGGAAAGCAAACTCCTCCAGGAAAACCAACAAGCTCCCTATAGCTTCTCAACAGCTTCTCTCAGCCCCCAGCAGCCTCGATTCTTCTCCTCCAGTTCTGCCTCTTATACTGCTGGCAACATCCTCAGGTGGGCCTCCCAAACCTAGTACCATGCTGGTTAAGTTCAGCTGCGTGTTACAAGTTGACCACCAGTTGTCTCAGTCCACCACACAGAGCAACCCTAGATTCAGAGTTTAGTTCTGATTGAAATAAATCATTTCCAAAATTCCAGCAGAAAGGTCTGTGGAAGACTCTGATTGGTCCAGCTTGGAACATATGTCCCTAACAAATCACTGTAGCATAGAGAATGTGGTGGTCTTATGAGAAGAGAAATCCAGGAGCTGAAAAGGTGCACTGGGTGCTGCACAGCGAAAAGGAACAGATGCCTTTTTCCCATTTCTATGTTGTTAGAGCAGGAAGAAATAACTACCAAATGAGAAGTTGTTTTGTAAAATGAAAATCCTTGTGGAAGTGCAGAAGCATGTAATACTTAAGAGTAGTAAATGTAGGTGCCTATTCACCGATTCCCACAAGTGAGAGATGTGTGTGGGTCCCTTCTTAAACTTCCTTCCGCAGTGGACACCAGGAAGGAAGAGCCTCTGGATTACAGGGACCAAGTTCAAGTCTGTCTATTCCTTTGTGATAGATATAGGATCAAGGACAGTGACGGGCAACCTTGTAGAGACGAGTGCCCAAACTACAACCCCAGGCCCACTGGTTTATCACAAAGTGCTGACACTGCAATTAAAACTGAATGCTGAGGTTTCAGTTTAGGAAAATAACCAGTTATCGCGTGCTCAGCTGCTGGGACGACTTGGCTCACAAGTGAAGGCTGTGCGTGCCTGCTCCAGCACTCGTGCCAGGGGCTCTGTACCACTGACCTAGGGCCTAAAAGTCTGGCCCACAAGGCTGTTGTAAGAATGAAAGGAAAGGCAAACTGTGGGAGCACCTTCAAACCCAAGCACAGTACAAACAAGAGAGGAAGCCAAGGGCCCCGGGCCAGGTTAGACAAAATGCCAGTGGTCAGGAGCTGAGATTTCCCCTGGAATCCTGCAGGGCAGCTTGGAGGCCTGAGGTGCAAGAGTCGACAAGGTGGAAACTGGAGCAGCCAGCAACAGAAGAGGGGGTATGGGCAGCCTGATCCCAGGAACTCCTGCCAGATGTGTGAAGATGCAGAGGACCAGGCTCAGTGTGTTGGTTTGGGGCTTATTCTTGCAAGGGGAACAACATATAATACAGAACACATACTTTACATGATGATTTATAAGTCACCCAAAGAATGGTATACAAAAGAGTGCAGGAAATCTATCCACACAGTAAGACCAAGGAATCCCGCTGAGGGCCTGGATCCTATGACAATGTCCTACATGAGTCCAGCTGAATATCTAGAGCTCATAACAATGCCTTCCATGAATCCAACTGGAGGCCCAGAGCCCATGACAATGTCTCATGCAGGCCTGTTTCACGAATCTGTGCTGGGAAGGCCCAAACGTCAGTGGTGGAATCTAGCAACTCTATGCCAGAAGGATGAAGGATCTGGGCTACCAGATTGAGGGGTCTGCACTGGAGCCAAGAAGCAACACCCAGAAGAACCAGAGCTCCCCTGAAAGTTACCACAGCCATCCTCAGCAATAGTGAAGTCCTGAGCTCCTCTGATGATCAAGATGGCCAAGTTCCCATCAGGGAAGCCAACGCAGGAAGCTTCTCAGGAGACCAGAGGTGCACCATCTTTCTCTCTGGAGCCAGGTTGCGATGCTCAAAGTGAGGACCAGAGCTCCCCCAAAGTGAGTCAAAGCCATTCTCAGTGCCAACGAGGTCCTGTGCTCCTCAGAGGATGAAAACAGCTAAGTTCATCAGGAAAGTCAGGATGATGAGCTCCTCCAAAACAATCAACAGCTTCCAGCAGCTCCAAAAGCCTTTCTCCATTCCCAACAGCCTTAAATTTCCTTCTGCAGTTCTGCTTCTTATGCTGTTGGCAACAATTCCCAGGTGGGCCTCCCACACCCAGCACCACGTTTACTCAGTTCGCTGGGGTTTGTAAGTTGACCACCAGTTATCAGTCCACTACATTCAGTTTGCTCTGCTCAGCCAGTGGTGGAAGCTTCTCTCCATCATCCTGAAGCACTTCAGTCCTTCAGGGAAGGATGCAAGACAGTCAGCTTAGCTGAAAGTGAGAGCTTGTGTTATGTCCTATCACACAGCGAGTGAGGAAGCCCTGAGTCTCCCTAGTGCACTAGGATGGGCCTGCAGGTGGGAATGGCCAGGGCCAAGTGGAGAGCACTGAATGCATGGCTGTCCTCACACCAGATTTTTGTATTCAATCTCCTCTGACAGCTGTGCCCCAAGGATGGCAAAGAATGGCCTTGTATTTGGTCAATTGCTTCACTGATTCCATTGGAGCACTTTATTCTGTGCATCCCGTAATATTGCTCAATGTGGTTCTATTAGACCTTGAGGGGTCCTCACTCCAAGGCCCTCTGTGATAACTGGTGGTGAGTGAGTGACACGTTATCCTTGTTATTGCAGGTGCCAGGCAGGTAAGTGCAGGACAGCATGATGAGTGCTGTGATGGTTGGACACCCAAGGGAACAAGAGGAAGCGAAATGGCCCCAAACCCTACCCAGGACATCCCAAGAATGCTTTCCAAAGGAGAGCACCAACCAAAGCTGGCAGTATCAGGGCAAGAAGAAAGGACAGGCAGCATATGGCCAGTATGGTGGCATGCACCTGTAGTCCTAGCAACTGGGAGGATAAAGCAGGAGGATCTCTATGAGTTTGAGGCTAGCCTTGGCTACATAGCGAGCTCAAGTACAGACTGAACTACACACTGAAACCCTGTCTCAAAAAAAAAAAAAAAAAAAAAAGCCCAGTAGTATATGTGTGGGGATAAAGAGCTTTGTTTTATTTTAGGGTAAAGAATGAGGTAGAAGTTTGAGGGGCAGTGTCTAAAGGCATGTGGCACATGTTACATGTTCAGAGCAGAGGCTTAGCCTATTGTTAGAAAGCCTGTGGCGGCCCTGACTAGAATTCATGGTCTCGCATTTATTACAGGAAGACCTCAGAGTGCCTGTGTGCATGATCTATGAGAGGTGAGGGTGCAGAAGACAGCAGCCTGGAGCAATAATTCAGGTGAGTGATGAGGTTTTAAATAAAGGCAGACCACTAGCAGGGATAAGATAAGAGAATTAAGATGTATTTATAAGGCAAAACTGGCCAGATGGGAAACTGAACTCAATGTATAGCTGAAGGAGAAGACAGAGAATTCCTGTAAGGCTGCAGACTCCCAGCCTCAGAGCACCATTGCACAAGTTTTGGACACTGAAGAGGCTGGCTTACTGGTGATGGTGGTTACCCTGGTTTAGACATGTTTGAAACTGCGATGCTTATGCTGTTCGTGAAGCTTTGAAGAGAGATGTCGGGTAGAAGCCACAGGCCAAGGTTGTGGGATAGGGAAAGCACAAAAGCATGATCATCAGACCAGGGTGTAAGAGGAGGACACAGACGCAGGTGGAGTGGCTGGAGGATCACACACGGGCTGAGAGGAGAACTTACCGTGCAAGCTTAGAACCTATGGTGCAAAGGGAGGGGGAGGAGGAGGAGGGCAGACAAAAGACATCAAGGAAAATCTAAGCAGGACAGGGAAAATGCAAGAGAGAAGTTTCCACACAGATGGAGTGGTCTTCATCAAGTGCTGCTGGGCTAACAGGTGAGCCGAGGATGCACAGGAGCCCATTGGGAAGTCCCAGGAGACTTCCTTGAGAACAGTGATTGCAGGTGAGAGTAATTGGTTTGTGAGAGCCAGCTAAGTATCTCTACCTCTCCAGCCTGTGGAAAAAATGTAGAAATCAGGACAAAAATCAGATACAAAGTGAAAGGAGGCATGGATGTGTGGCTATGGCCTTCTTCCCTCTCCCTTGAGTTCCACCCCAAGCTCGGCTCACTTGATCTGCAGAGTGGAATATACCCCGTCAACGTAAGCAGGGCAAACAGCTCAGACCAGCAGTGGGAGGAAGGGGTCAGGAGCAGGCTCAGCCTTTTCAGGGCCATCAGCCGGACAGCTCTGTCCTTCCAGAGGACCCCACGGAGCTCCCCTCTCCGCAGTTCTCCATCCTGGGTGTGTGGGAAGAGCTGCTTTTCTTCCTTGAAAAAAGATAGGAAAATCATGCTCTCTACTAACACTGGTGGGGTGAAATCCAGACTTCAGGACACTGAGGAATGAATGGGGCTGAGTGATGGCAGCTTGTGTAGACAGCTCCCTCCACTCAGCTCCTGGAGAACGGGAGAGGGGTCAGAGGGAGATTGGGGGCCAGAATGAGGAAGCCACCCATACCAGACGCTGCTGGAATCTGGTCTGGTGGGCCCTGCCCAGAGGTGATCGCTCCAGATTGATTTTTGTAAACAATACACCTGGATGCAGCCAAATTTTGTCTTCATGAAACTGAGTTAGCAAAATCTGCCCTTTGGCCTCAAACATTTTGTTCAGTGGTGGTAGAAACAGTACTGAGTGTGGAGTCAGTGTGGAGACTGGAACACGGGCTCTCTACTCCCTGAGTAAGCACCAGAATGACTACTCTCAGCCTCCAAAATGAAAATAATTGGTCCTTTCTCATAGGGTCACTGCGAAGATCAGGCCCATTGAAACCAAACCTCATTATGTTAGCATCAATCAGAGAATGTTTCAGAAGGACTGCACAGAGCAGGTGCTCAGTGGTTGCTTATTGACTTGAAATCTATTTACTGGCTGCAAAGCTCTTCTCTAAAAGCAACTGTGAACTGCCATCCAGGACTATTACATGTGACAGTCAGCACGCCATGAGCCTGTGAAAAGATCCCTGTGTTCATAGAGAAAAAATGTCACCAGGAGTGTGGCTGGCTGCTCGGGGCACCTCTGTGCCTGGCCAATGCCATTTGTTTCTGGAGTGTGGTCTCAGCGGGCTCAGGTCTCCAATTTTGTCTCAATGACTTGAGGTGGGGTGGTTCGTGGGGATCAGCAGTGTTGCCAAAACTGACCAGAAGCTGAGAGTCAGTCTTGGTACCAACTTATTTAACAGCTCTTTATTATCACTAGTTGGTGATAATATTCAGGGTCACACTGACTCAGCTACTTGGTCCCCAGTTTCATTGTGTCCCAGGTCATGTGAGTACACACAAGTACAGTCTTCTTCCCTTCATAGCCACAGTGTGCGAGCAGAGACAAGCATGCCCCAGACACAGGCAGAGCGAAGAGTGGGCGAAGTTGTCATGGGCTGCGTCCTTGGGAACAGCAGGGAAAGGCCAGCTCTGCTTGATGAAATCAGGGGGACGTGAGGGTCAGCAGCTGCTTGAGCTGGGTCTGGAAGGGTAAGCAGGAGTCTGTCAGGTGGAGATCGAAAGAAAGCACGTTTAAGACAGAGAGTGCAGCACATGCCAAGCTCCAGAAGCACAGGAGCGGCTCATGCTAGGAACACATTTTGTGAAAACCGACACTTGGACAGGACACAGGGGGATGCGTTTTGGGGGAGGCTGCGGATGTGAGGAGCTTGGGCTGGGCCAGAAGGCGGAGGGTGGTGATGGGAGGGGCCAGGTGAGCGTCTCTACCTTCAGGGAGGCCCAAGTGGGAGTGTGTTCCCCTAGAAAGCTGCTGGTGGTGCCGGGACACAAACAAGCACTTGCTGATGATGTTTGCTGTCAAGACCCTCGGGTGCTCCTGTGGTTCTTACCTGGTTGGTCTGCAGACATCAATTGGCAGAAAAGAACTCACACCACTGTGTGAGTGAGGGAGACATTCTAGGCCTGGTGTGGATAACTTGATTCCATTCACAGAATCTGTGCCTTCCTGAGTTATAGCACAGCTGCGCAGTTACAAGTACAGAGCCAGACTGATGGAATGGGAGCCTGGCTTCTCTGACTAGCTGTTGGCCCAAATGTGGGCATCACCCTCTCCTGCCTCAGTTTCCTCATGCACAACATAATAATGATGCTATAACTGCCTCCCTTGTGGTGTTGTTGGCTTAAATGAGTTGAGATATGTGTGTGCATTGTGCATATGAAGTGCTTGGAACAGGGCAGAGCTTTTGGGAAAAGCTAAGCAACATTAGCTGCTGCTGTTATAACTTAGCAATTAGATCACACCTCTACACATGCCAGTCTGCCCCCGAGAGACTTCACTAGATGCTGGTGGCTTTTCCCTTGTGTTAATCAAGCAAATTCAAACTGCCTGGATTTGAATCCTGGCTCTCACCTCCAGTATCCATTGCTCTAATTTTTGGCAAGTTGCAAAACTCTGTAAACCTCAATTTCCTTACCTCAAACTTGAAGACATTATGATTCCTACATCTACAACATTTGCAGATGTGCCTGCCACAAAGAGAAGATATGGTGATTTTATGTCCTTTCCCCTAGGAACAGCAAGGCTTCCCTGTGTGTTGAGCAGGAATATGAGCTGCAAGAAAGAACACGTAGGGGATTTTTGTCAGACAGGTTGCGGAGAAGCAAAACGGAAATAAGAACTGACTCAAAATCTGTCTTTAAAACTCAGTGAATAGGTTGGCCATGGTGTATACAGACACTAGTTTGCTAAAATTATTTGGAAGTTGTGTGCCTATCTCCTTCCATTCTACCCTAAATACAAGTCACATCTCTCCCAGCTGCTTTTAATGTAGATAAGTGGGCTGATGTCACAGTTGCTGTGATACTTCACCTTGGTGACAGACTTGGATTCTGTTATGAGTTCTTGTGAAGTCTCAAAGTGTGCATCCGTCTGACCTGAAAAAGCTCCAGTTTGAAGTTGACTTTAAATTCATCCAGCTGTCATTTGTACACTCAAATCTTACCCCACTGTGGGCTCACCTTCAGGGCAAATCCATCTACAAACCTTTCCTTTGAAAGTTCCCACCTGGGTAGCTGACGTCTTGCTGCTGAGACATGGGGTTTGGGTGATCAGGTACTTAGCGATGCACAGGAATGTGGGAAGAGGGTGGGAGATATCGGTATTTTTCACATGAGCCTGTTCCTCGCACAGTGCAGGCCACTTGGAGGTTCTGATAGCTGCTGCCTTGGGCAGAGGAGACGGGAGATGGTGCCCCTGGGCTCCTCCCCTTCCTGAATTACTGAGAAGCCAGCAATGCATAACTACAGCTGTCCCAAAAAAACACAGATAACAGGCATGAGGGAAAAATGCTGAAGACCCTTGGATCAGATAGTATTTCTGAAAACTTTGTCAGCTAAAATGAGGCAACTGAAACAGCACAGGGTTAGCAACCAGAGAGGCATGACTCAAATTCCAGTTACATCTCCTATCACTTAGGGTGAAATCTATATGCTTTCTTTGCCTTGATTTCACCATCTGCAAAATAGAAATAATGACAGCTGTCTCATTGCAGAGTGAGATATTGGACTTGAAGTGGTGACCACGTGAGGTACAAAGAGTGTGCAGAAATGTTAGATCCCTGTTTTCATTTTTTAAAGAAATTTATAATGGTTGTTACATTACATATTGCTATCTTCAATGAAGTTGCTCAGTCCACCAGACATAAGAATGCAAGATTGATCAAAGATGGTAACAAGTAATAAGAAAAAAAAATGGAAATGATGCAGAGCTTCACCATACAAAATGGCAGGAATTTAGCAATGGTTCTTATACTGCGTATTGTTGTTTTCAGATCAGTCATGCTGATTACCAGGTTCAAGTGTGCAAAATTGGTCAAGAAAAAAGAAAATTTTAAGCATTGACTGTTCTTCTCAATAAACCACAAACATCCAGCTATCCTTATATATGCATATAAATTTTGCTTTTCATTTTATAAAAAAACCAACATAACAAAAACAAGTACTTAAACAAAACAGCACAGAGAGCAGTAAAAATGATACAGAATTTCAAAACATGGTGATAGAATATTAACAATTGTTGTTATACTACACAATGTCATCTTCAAAATGGTTGCACATATAACCAGATATAGGCATGTAAGATTGATCAATTACACAGTAACAATTCCTTTCATTAAACCAACAGATATTAGTAGTACAATTATCCTAGCTATCGTGTGTGTGTGTGTGTGTGTGTGTGTGTGTGTGTGTGCACAGACTTTTCCTTCTTTTTCCTCTCACCTCCATCCCAGGTGCTCCTTCCTATTTGAACAGTTTCTTTTCTCTTTCACAATATCTATTGTCCCCTTCAGATTTTATTTAATCTTTCCGACTCTTACACTAGGGAGACAATGTGATGTTTACACATGTGCTTCTGATTTATTTCACTGAGTATGGTCTCTAGTTGTATCCATGTACCTATAAAAGCCTCAAGTTTATCTTTCTTTATAGCTGAGTAATACTCCATTGTATAAAAATACCACATCATTTTATCCTTTCCTCAGTTGGTGGGTATTTGTGTTGTTTCCAATATTTGGTTATTACAAATTACACTGCTATCAACATAGGTGCACATATATCGCTGTGGAATGATATTTTCTCTTTTCTGGAAAAATACTCAGAAGGGCAATAGCTGGGTTGAATGGGACCTCTAATCTTAGTTTACTGTGGAATCTCCAGACTGATTTCCACAGTGATTACACCAGTCTACAGTCCCACCAACAGTGGAGAAGGGTTCCTTTTTTCCCACAGCCCCTCCAGCATTTGTTATGGGTTGATTTCTTGATGATAGGCATTCTTTTTGGGGTAAGATGGAATCTTGGTGTTTTAATTTGCATTTCTTGAATGACCAATGATGAACATTTTTTCATATATTTATTTGCCATTTGTATTTCTTCACATGAGAAGAAGTGTGTATTCATCTCAGATGCCCATTTCTGGATTGGGTCCTTGAATTTGGGGGGCCTGATTTTTAAAAATTCCTTATATATTCTAGATAGGAGTCCTTTGTCTGAGGGGCAGTTGGCTAAAATTTTTTCCTAAATTGTGGCTTTTATTTGTACCCTGTTGGTGATTTGTTTTGATGTCAGAAACTTTTCAATAAGATGAGATCCCAGTTGTTGATTCTTTGAAGTATGTTCCATACAGTTTGGGTTTTGTTCATGAACTCTCTACCTACCCCTATGTCTTCAAGACTTCTACCTACTTTCTCTTCCATTAGATCTAGTGTTTCTGTTTAATATTTAAATCTTTAAGTCATTTTGACTTTATTTTGGTGCATGCTGATAGGCTTGGGTCTAGTTTTAGTCTTCAGCATGTAGAAATCCAATTTTTCCAGCACCTTTTATTAAGAGGTGATCTTCCAAGAAACGTTTGGTCCCTTTGTCAAAGATAAGGTGGCTGAGTGTCTTTGTGTTTATATCTGCATCTTCTAGTCTGTTCCACTGATCTTCAGGTCTGGTTTTTTGTTTGTTTGTTTGTTTGTTTTCCAATACCATTAAGCTGAGTTGATTTTATCACAGTAGCTTTGTAGTATAATTTCAAATCAGGTAGCTCTGTATTTTCTTAAACATTCACTATCTGCGATTCAGCAGGGAGTTACAGATGAGCATATTTCCATCCCATCTTAAGAGGAATCATCCACACTGACAGCTTCTCAGCAAGGCAGCAGGCTGCTTCACAGGACTCTAAGCAATCTTCTGCCATTGCTAGTCACCATAAGACACATACAACAAACCCCTAGTGTGGTCATTTAATGAGGGGAAGTAGGAAGCTGGGACATAAAATAATGAATTGGACATCAAAATAATGAATTGGAAATGATACAGAATTTTACTAAACAAGATGATAGGAATTGAACAATGGTTGTTGTGTTACATATTGTTGTCTTCAAATTAGGTCTTCATGTTACCAGACTTAAGCAAGCAAAATTGGTCAAAAAAATTGAAAAGAAGAAAAAAAAATTAACTGTTAACTGTTCCTTTCAATAGACCTGTAGAAATCAGCAGTACAATTATCCCAGCTACCCTGTGCATATACATATATATATTTCCCTTCCTTCTTCATTTCTTTTCTCCTCTCCCTCATCTCAGTTGTTCCTTCCCTTTGAGTAGTTTCTTTTCCTTTCACAATACCTATTGTACCTTTAGGACTTTATTTACTCTTTCAGGTTCTTACACTAGGGAGATAATGTGATGTTTACACATGTGATTCTGATTTATTTCACTAATGAGTATGGTCTCTAGTTGTACATATTTGCCTATAAAAAAGCCTCAAGTTTATCTTTTTTTTATAGCTAATACTCCATTGTATAAAAATACCACATCTTTTTATCCACTCCTCAGTGGATGGGCATTTGGGTTGTTTCTAAGATTTAGCTATGACAAATTTCACTGCTGTGAACATGGGTGCACATATATTGCTGTGGTGTGATGCTTTCAGTTCTTCTGGAAAAATATCCAAAAGGGGACTAGCTGGGTTGAATGGGACTTCTAATCCTAGTTTTTTGAGGAATCTTCACATAGATTTCCATAGTGGTTGTATCATTCTGCACCCTGCCAACAGTGGAGAAGGGTTCCTTTTTCCCCACTATCCCTCCAGCAGTTGTTATTGGTTGACTTTTGATAGTAGCCATTCTTTCTAGGGTGAGATGGAATCTCAGTGTTTTAATTTGCAGGTATCATGAATGAGTGTTGGACTTTGTCAAAAGCTTTTTCTGCATCTATTGAGATGATCATGTGACCTTTGTCTTTGGCACTGTTGACATGGTGAATTACATTGCTTGATTTGCATATAGTGAACCATCCCTTCATCTCTGACATGAATCCCAGTTGCTCATGTCGTATAATCTTCTTGATGATTTGCTGAATTCTATTTGCTAGTATTTTATTGAGGACTTTTGTATCTATGTTCATGAGGGAGATTGGCCTTTAGTTCTCTTTTTTGGTTGGGTCTTTCTCTGATTTTGGTATCAGGGAAATACTTACCTCCAGGAATGAGTTAGTAACAATCCCTTCCCTTTCAATTTCGTTAAAGAGTTTGAGAAGAATTGGTATTAAATCATCTGTTAATTTCTTGTATAATTCAGCTGTGAATCCATCAGGACCTGGGCCTTTCCTTGTTTGTAAATTTTTAATTACATTTTCAACTTCACTGACTGGTATTGAGTTATTCAGAACTTTTATATCTTCTGGATTCGATTTTGGTAATTCATATGTATCTAGGAATATGTCCGTTGCTTCTGTGTTTTACATCCTGTGAGAGTAAAGATTTTCAAAGTAGGCGTTGATGATCTTCTGAATTTCTATAGGATCTGTAGTGATTTCACCCTTTTAATTCCTCACTGCATGAATTTCAGTTTTGCCTTTCCTTTTTTGGATAAGGTTGGCTAGGGGTTATCAATTTTATTTATTCTTTCAAAGCACTAACTCTTTGATTCATTGATTCTTTGTATTGTTTCCTTAGTCTCCATTGTGTTACTTTCTGCTCTGATCTTCATAATTTCCTGCCTTCTTTGGGCTTGACTTGCTCTTCTTTTTCTAGAAGCTTGAGGTGCAGCATAATGTTATTTGTGCTCATTCTGTTTTTCTGAATTCTGAGAATTCGCCCCTATAAATTTCCCTCTTAGGACAGCTTTCATTGCATTCCACAGGTTCCTGCAAGTTGTATCTGCATTTTTATTTGTTTGTAAATATTGTTTAATTTCTTCTTTAATTTTGTCTCTGACCCGTTGGTTGTTCTGGAGGATGTTATTTAATTTCTATGTGCTTGTGGATTTTTGTGATTTCCTTTGTTGATTTCCAATTTCATTGCACTCTGGTCTGATTATATGCATGGAATAATTTCAGTTCCTTTGCCTTTACTTAAGCATGTTCTATAGGCTAGTATGTGGCCTATTCTGGAGAACATCCATGTGCAGTTGAAAAGAATGTGTGTTCTGATGATGTTTGGTGTAAGCCTCTGTGACAGTTTACCAAGTCCATTTCTTCACAAGTTTGGTTTAGTTCTATTATTTCTTTGCTGATTTTTTGGTCTAATTGATCTATCTCTTTATGACAATGGAGTATTAAAGTCCACTGTTATAATTGTGTTATTGCTTATTTGATTTTTCATGTTGGTTAAGATTTGTCTTATATATTTTGATGCTCTTGTATTTGGCACCTATATATTTATGATTATTATTGCTTCCTCTTACAGTTTTGCACTAACAAGTATGTAGTGACCTTCTTTATCTCTTTTGATCATTCTTGGTTTGAAGTTCACCTTGTCTGCAAACAGAATAGCTACTACTCTTTCTTATTTCTGGGTTCCTGCCACATGAGGTATTATTTTTCATCCTTTGACTTTCAGTCTTTGAATTTTCTTTTGAGTTAAATATGTTTTTTGTACACAGCATAATGTTGGATTTTATTTATTGATCCACTCTGCCAATCTGCTTTTTTTGATTATTGGATTGAGGCCATTTACATTTATAGTTATAAATGATATGTGTTGACTTATCTTTGTCATGTTATTTTCCTCTTGTTGGTTCCCTACTTTTCTCCTCTGTTTAATTGCTTGCTCTGCTAGTGGTTTCTTTCCAGTGTTGCTCTTGAAGTTGTAGTCTTTTTTTATCTCCTTCTAGAATATCTTTCAGTACTCTTCGTAGGGCTGGTTTGGTTGTCATGAATTTCTGCAGTTGTTCTTAGATGTGGAAGTATCTTATTTCTCTATTAATTTGGAAAGATAGTTTTGCAGGGTACATCAATCTGGGTTGGAAGTTGTTTTCTTTCAGGACTTGTTATACTTCACTCCAAGCTCTTGTTGACTTGATGGTTTGTGTTGAGAAATCTGCCGTGATTCTGATTGGATTTCCTTTATAGGTGATCTGTTTCTTTTCTCTAACAGCTTTTAATATTCTCTTTTTTGTTGAATTTCTGGGACCTTGGTTATTATGTGTCAGTATAGATTTATTTTGGTTATGAATAATTACAGTTATATGCCTCAGTTATCCATATGTCAGATTCTTGTCCCATGCTTGGGAAATTTTCTGCTACTACTTTTGCAAATAGTCTTTTTATGTCATTTGTGTTGACACCTGCTCTTTCATTGACATCTATTAATTTTACATTGTTTTTTCTTGCAGCATCTTGCAACTGTTATATTGTTCTTTCCTGGTTCCTTGTTATTTTATTTTTATTTTAAAGATAAAAGAATATAAACATGAATAACATAAAAACAATAATGAAATACACAAATTATGGGGAAGATAGTAGGGGATTGACAATGAATGCTGTTTTACATAATATCATCTTCATATTTGTTACTCAGTTATCTCAAAAACAATGAAGGAAATACACAACTATAGAGAAGATAGAGGGGATTGACAATGGCTGTTGTATTACACAATGTGTTCTTCGCATTTCTTACTTAGTTATAAATCAGTATAATGCATAAACAATAAAATAAACACAGAATTATAGAGCAGATATTGGGGAATTAAAAATGGATGCTGTATTACAAAATGACATCTTCACTATTGTTACTCAGTTATACAAATGATGGCTCGTTCAATTAATCATGCAGTTTTCTCCACCCTCATCTCCATCCTTGTTATTTTTGAGATATCTTTCTTTTATAATCCATACATGCACTGCTGTCTTCAAGGTCTGAAAGTCTATCTTCAGTCTCGTTCAAGCAATTTTGCCAGTTTTCCATGGTATTGTTAATTTCTTGGATGTCTCTTTGAATGTTTCATGCATTCTAATTCTTTCCTATATTGTTCATTTAATGTTTCCCGTCATTTTCCTATGCACCTCTTTTTTATCTATGTCTTCTTTAGATGTGCTGAGCAATTCTTTCATTATTGTTGTCATTTCTTTTTTTACTTGAGAGATTATTTCTGATCTGATTTATTCTATAGCCTGATAGAGTTGTTTCTTTACTTCATTTCAGAAATTTCAGGTGTGTGATTTCCAAGTTCTTCTATATCCTTGTCTCCTGGACTTGTTTTGGGTGGGCTGGAGGTCTAAGACTGCATCTTGCTCCGTTTTGTCATTTTTGAAGCTCCTAAAGTTCGCCCAGGCTCATCGTCTTTCCTGTGATGGGGGAGTGTGGCTCACGGAAACTCCCAAAGTTCACCAGAGCTCAGCATCACTCTGAGTTTCCCAAAACTGCCCAAGGCTCAATGCTGCTCCTGCGATGGTTGGGTGAGGAGAGGGTGTGGCTCACCAAGGCTCTCAAAGCCATCTGGGGCTTGGTGTCACTCCCACAATGGTGGGGGAGGGTGCTAAATTCTATTTAAACTCAAAGTTCTTAAAATTCTTTAAAAGTCTCTTCAAGTCTTCAAAACTCTTTAGCAGAGTAAATTAGATTCTTCTGAAGACATTAAGATGATTCACAGGAGTTCACAGTCAGATGCCCTGCAGTCCAGAGGAGGAAAATAGTGCTCAGGTATAGACTTGTTCATGGTAAGGAAGTTCTGTTGACATTACTGAACCTCAGGAGCACCTACCTCCTGAAGACACCATCGAATTAATTACTCTGGGATACAGAAATGAAGTTTATACAGTATCACACTGCCAGCAAAAAAAAAAAAAAAAAAAAAGAGAAAAGAAAAATATTCAGGCAAATGACTGTTCTTCTACTTGACCCCAAATATCAGATGGACTGATTGTTCTCTGTGGGTTGACCTAATCTGACTGCAGTGTTAATTAGAGGTAGGAATAGTAGTGACCCGAGTGTCTCATGACAGCCAGCTTCAGGAAGAAACCTTGGCACAATCCTGTACCTCGTTTTCCCATTAAGTCACTAAATGTGCTAGACTTTGGGTTTCAGTCTCCAGCGCAGAGTAAACCAGACACCCTCCACATGCCCTGTGGCAATATGCTAGCATAACCAAGGCCGGAAGTTCAGCATGTGTTTCTCCAGTCATTAAGTTCTGCTCCCATGAAGGGGGAGAAAGAGGTCTTTACTCTAGTGTCCAGAGTGGCTCCAATTAGAGTTTCATTGCTAGAAAACACTCCAAGATTTTGAAAGTTTAAAAACCCTTCAACTGTTTCATTTATATCTTCTCACATCTACTGTATCCTGATTGAAAGCCTGCATCATCCTAGAGCCTGGTGACCAAGACAAACAAGGTCCTTGCCACTCAAGAGTTATACTTTATGGAACAGTGCTCCCAGAGCTGAGAATGTGAGGCTTGGCTCTGAGAAAACGAACAGGACTTGCCAGTGTTTGGGGAATGTGTGAAGTCTCAGTGGAAACCCAGTCTCTCTATGTCAGGTTTCTGAGCGGGTTGTGTCCATCTAGTCAGAAGAAGGAAAAGGGTAGCCAAGCCGGGCTCCAGGGTGGATAGGGCTTCCTTCCTGGGCTGGGGCAGAATCACTAACCACACTCCCTCTTCCTCAGCATGCCCAAGTTCAGAAAAATAAGTGTTTACGGTACAGCCAAAGGTTGCCTAGGGGTTGCTGTGGGGCAGTTTCCCCTAGCATGGGCACTTCCACCCAGTTGGTGAATCATTTTCTCTTTTTGATCTTTTTTTTTTTTTTTTTTGCGGTAATAGGGACCTTGCACTTGCCAGGCAGGCGCTTACTCCACTGAGCTATATTCCCAGGCCCTTTCTCTTTATGATCTTGTCCATATTCTCCATTGTTATTTACTTACTATGTAGGTTTCAAACTACTCACATTTAACATAAATAAATCTCTGGTAAATAAAAAACAAGAACCTCTTTTGTAACCAAAGAAGTGATGCACAACAAGTAAACTCTACACAGATGGACAAGACCATCAGCTCAAATGTCAGGGTCTGAGCCTGGCACCTGCTCTCCTGATCAAAGTGTGTCCCAGCAGGGTTCGGATGCTGCTAACTACATTGGCACACTTGGATGCTGAGAAAGGACAATGGTCTATGCATGTCACTCAGCATCTTTAATCCCACAGCCATGTACCTTGGAACCACCTAACTCTTCTCCAGTCCCCAGTGTCAGGAAAGCCACATCCAGGGAGCCTTCTCATGAGGCTCTGCAATGTGATGCTGGGATGTGTCCTTCCCTTGATCCTGAGTATTGTGTGGAGACACTCTCACACCTCTCCCAGGCTGGGGGTGGGGATGAAGTTCTCCAGTTTCAGCTCCAAACCCACCATCCTTTCTCTGGGAACCTGCAGCTCACTGCAAACTACATCTCTCCATTGCTGGAGGGCTTTGCCCCACATTTCCCTGGGAGGCATTTGAGGGAGCCTGTGGCCAAGGGGCAGGACTGTTTCTCCCCTGGGCCTGTGGTTCCCGACCACTCTGTCCCAGCGATTGCCTCCTCCAGCACGGGTGTTGTTTGCCTCCACAGCTTCTGCAAGCTCTCCACAAGCCCTCATTTATCCCTGGTCCTTCCTGTGCACCCCACCTCCATGGGGGCTTTAAGCTCCTGTAGAACCAGGGTCCCGTGGGCAGCACTCTACCCAGAGTTCTGCACCCACCTCTTGGGACCTCGGGCTCTGATGACCTAGCAGTGTCCCCTGCTTCCAGCCTTGAGGGGGGACTGCTGCCCCGGCTCCTGCCTTGGTGGCACTTCAGAGCTCTCTGTTCCAGGTCTCCAACTCTGTCGAGTCAGTTCCTTTCTTCACGATCTCTTAGATAAAATGCCTGGTGCTATCTACACAGGAAGGGGTCTGTCTATACTGTTGTCAGAACACTGGCTCCTTTGGAACAGAAATCAGCATCAAGCTCCCAGCCAGCATGCTCTGAATGTTCCACTGCCTCCACTGGCTGCCCCTCCTGACCCTACCTCTGTCCTGAGGAGAGACCATGGTGGCTTGCACTGGGCAGCAGCCAACACCGGCTTTGCATCCTTCTCTAGTGAGCAAGCGCCTTTGAGCACTCCCTGTCCTGCACTTCCCCTGGCTCTGTCCAGTCAGCTTTTCTTGGGCCCCAACTGCTTTATCCCCACAGGCAGCTCATGACACTGCCTCTAGGGTTTTTTTTTTTTTTTTTTAGAAACATAAAAGTACAAAAACATATTGACAAACAGACACCAATTATCATAGAAAATAGTACAATCACAACTAATCTATAGACAAGGTGATATGGTCTCAACAGTGGTTATTGCTTTATCCATTGATATCTTTGAATTGTAAATGTATGAACCCATATACAGACATGCAAATTTAGTCAGACAGTTAATCCTCTCAACCACAGAAAAAAAAACACAAAAACCAAAAATCCAAAGACAAGAAACAAAACAGGCCTCTAGGGTTTTGACTGAAAGGAAATTAGGAGTCTGGCTTGCATAGTCCTAACCCTAGGCAGAAGCTTAAGGTTAGTATTAAGCATATTTGAAGCAAGGGAAGATTTTGAGGGAAATTCACGGCATGGTGTCTTTTACACATAAATGTTCTTAAACAGTAACTGAATAATTTGATGCCAGCCACACCTTGTGCACACTATTTTCCAGTCTTACACATATTTTGACCCCCATCTTCCTCCCTCTGACTCTCTCAGTCATGATTCAGGCTGCAGCCTGCACGGAACTTCCCAAGGATGCTTTCTGCCAATTGCTGGTTGTCTGGGTTGTCCCTGGAGTGGGTTGCACTTGGTGAGTCTTGTCATACAACATCTAGAGTTTGTCCCTTTGCCTGCCTGTCTCCCTAGTAGACTGGGCCATTCACAGAGATAGAAACCATGCACAGTGGGCAGGGGCACACTTTTGCAGGTCCTCGCAGTGCCTGCCCCAGTGAAACATGTCTTCTCTGACCTCTCTGCACCACACTAAGGTGTAAGAAAGCACCTGAGCACAGAGTATTGAGATTCCCCTTCCTTTGCAAGCTCTTGTGGGATTGCTGTGCTCTGTGTCTGGCTTCCTAAGTGGGGAGTCTGCTGCTATGTTCACAGCAGATAGGCTCCCTGGGGTATTTGGGGAATACATAGAACCACTAAGATATTACAATAGTTTTACCTTATAAAGATTTCATATCTATAGATATCAAGGAGAAGTTGGCCCACACCATAATTAATGGGGGATTCCTGTGACACCAGGACTAGAATTTAATATCTCAAGAGCCATACCTGGGAGGGCCTGCGGTGCTCCTGTTTTGAGAAGATGGGCTATGGACCTCCACAGGTTCCTCCAGCACACCTCCCCAAAGGCCATCCCTGATGCACCTAGTGACCACCCACTGTCTGACCTTCAGGGTCAGGAGGACAGCTCGCTTTCCATCACAAGGAGCTCCCCCACGCATGGGCCCACCATCCCAAATATCCCTGTGGAAGCCATAGAGGCTTTTATGAATCAGTGATCTAAAATGACATCTGCAGTTCTATCCCCACATCACCCAATGGCTGTGAAGCTCAGATACCCTGTCTTGTGCACAACATAGGCGCATTTATGGTCTTTAGTTTATTAATGACACGATACATGAATAGACAGTGTTGGATAGCAAGAAGTGGTAGTGCCTATCTTCAAGCCTGTGCTCAAGTATGTGAAAGCACAATCAGGAGGTGCACCTTCTTGAAGGTGCTTAATACACACTGATTCCATAAATCAAGAAGAGCCAGGACTTCCAACTAGGTCTGTCCCCTTAGCGGTCTACCTTTTCCTCTTGGGTTTTGCCAGAAAGTCAAGATCAATTATCCTTGAAATGACTGCATCTCTGATTACTTTTGAATATGTTGACACAAGGAAAGATAAGAAGGACACTTGCAGAAATATATTGTATGGCAGTGGCTCGGGCAGACGGATTTGATTCACCCCGCCACATACAGACAGAACTCTAATATGCAGCAGTGGAAAAACAGGATCAGTCTTTCAGGACAGTGGCCTGTCCTGGCCTGGCTCCTCACCCACAAGCCCCAGCCAGCTCTAGGGATAAGTGGGGCTCACAGATGGGCCTGCTGGAGGCTACTGCCTTGGCCTCTTCTGCCTAAGGTCATAGGTTGGACTCCACGGAGCCCAGTGGCACGCACAGCATGGGGAAGACATCTGTGCTCAAGCCTGGGCTCCAGTCCTGGCTCCCCAGGTCACAGATCTAGGAACTGCAAATGTGGTTTCACCTTCTAGGGCCTTGGTTTCTTTGTAACCCTAACAGTGCCTAAGGCAAGTGGTAAGTGAGAAAGTGACTATTTTTTTCTACTGTATGCATGGTGCAGCACCTGCCACTTTTATTAGTGTAAAAAGCAGGCCCTGAAATCATTCACTAAAAGTCTAATTGGAGACAGGTCCAGGGTTGAAACTAGAATGAACGGAAATCTTACATCCTTTAATCCATCCATTCTGTCCCTTGAGTGATTTGTAATTTCCACTTGTTGTTTTAAAGAAATCTCCACTGCCTCTAGTCAGTCAGGCTGGAGCCCACAGAAAAGACACATGGGGTCTCCTGGCAGACCTCAGAACCAAGTATGTGCTGACCTACACACGGCACCTGGAGGCTGAGGGCTTCCTAGAACAGCCACATGGGGTCACCTACATATCTTTCCTGACTCTTTCCAACCAGGTTAGTTGACACCTGATGGCTGATGGCTTGGGTTCTGGTTACAGTGGGCAACCTGTTTAGTTTTCTTTCATCCCCAGTTGAGTATTCAAGTGAAGGGGAACACTACAATGCCCCTGACCGTGGAAGGGACTGGGAAAGGTGAGTGCAGGAGGAAGGAAGGAAGGGCCAAAGGACAGGCATCCTTGGTCTGATGGTTTTCTAGACACAAACAGACAGGTTGAAAGGAAAGAGCACCTGTAATTGCTCTGGACTCACTCTTCAGATAATCATTTTAGAAAAGGAATCCTCAGAAGAAGGGAAGGTCATCACGGCCTTCTCTGCAGCCAAAGAAGTTACAAAGCGGTAACCCCTGCCTCATAAATGGGCAAAAATCTGAAGTTACTGTCTCAGCAAGAAGCTCTGGGGAATAGAAACATAGGGAAGGTTGTGAAATTCTGGTGCTTTCTCCACTATTTGCTGTTGCACACATATGGACCGGTGAAGACCCTTCTTCAAGAGAAGGAGATGCTTCCTTCTGAGATGCTAAAAAGAGGCTGTACGCAGCTTATGCTCTGCTCTGCTCCCAGACAGGAAAGACTGGGCAGAGGCTGCAAGAAGACAGTGGCCCTGGGACTGCACTGCCTGGATGGTGGAAGGAGAGGCTGAACTGGGTCTGAGCCACGGCCAGAGAAACTGGCCAGGGCAGAGTCTCAGGAAGACCAACGAGCATTCCCTGCACCAGGGGTTTAGTTATAAAGTCAGAGGAAGACTTCTTAGGGAAACTCCTGGTTCCCCAGGTGAGGAGATTGAGAACCAGCATTATGAGCTTAGTGTTTAAGTCCATCCATCCAGAACTCATCTGTTGAGATCCAGTAGCCGATGTGGTGGTGTTAGGAGTGGGGCGCTGGGAGGTAGATAGGGCCTACCTCCAGGTGGGCTCCAGGAGTGTGATGCATGGCACTCAAAGAGCTCCTCTCCACTTTGAGATCAAGGTGGAAAAGTCACCATGTGCAGCTTCACCACATGTCAGATCTGCAGGGCCTTCACTTTAGCTGTCCCAGCTTTCAGGACTGTGGGAATTAAACCTCTGAACTTTAACCCATATGATCTCTGGAGCCCACAGTGCTCCAGGGCACTGTCCCATTAGGGCACACTGATGGTGTGCCCAAACAGGGTTGCTTTCCACAGACACTCACTCTTCTTGACCGAACTGGTCAGGCTCCTGTGAGCGCTCTCCTAGACCAGGCCCCAAGCTTGTCTCTGCGCTGTCCTTACCAATCCATTTTAGCGAGAATCTCACCGAATCCCTTTAGCAAGAATCTACTACTCTTAAGATCTGATCCCCTTTGGCACCCAGTCGACTTCTTCCTCGCACCGTGGGCCTGCCTTCCCCAGGATCCTGTGGGTCAGTCTAGCCAGACTCTTCCAGCCTTTGCAACTGAGCCTCTCCCACTGTGTCCTGGACATACATCCCAGCCACGTTTTCTGGATTCAGGCTGAGCCTGATGTCTTCCCCAGTGCAACCGTCTCCACACCTAGTTCAACCGTCCTGCTCAGCTCTCCCTATCATTTTATTGGGTGTCAGAATATGCTTCTCCTTAACAACTCTGTCAGCCACACTCAGGGTACAAACTAGGGTATGGGAGTGCCCTGCAGGACTGTGTCCCTACTCACTTGGGTTTCCTGGCTCACAGGACTCTGCTGGGCTAGGGTTAGGATTATGGTTAGGCTTAGGGCTAGATAGAAAGTTTGAGGGTTAGGGCTAGGATTAGAGGGTTAGAGGGTTAACGTTAGAGCCAGGGATCCCCTTTCTTCTGTGTCCCTGGCAAGCTCCATGTAGGCTTCCTTCCCTCAGAGCTCCCTACCACCAGCACTGTCCAAAGTCAGCAGAGAAATCCAGGAACAGGAAGAGGGTCTACGATGCCCTGGGGCAGGCATCCCAAGAGAGGTTGACCCAAGGGGGACACTGGTCAGATGTAGTCCTCACATGTGTATGTTTGGCCCAGGCATTGGTTTCTTGAAAGGATAAAGTAACTGGGAATGTTAACAGTGAAAAACCCTCTGGGGAGCTGGGTGAAGGTATGAATTTCTTCCCTTGAATCCAACCACAGGGCCACACAGGGCCGCCTTCTCCAAGGTAACAGCCCAGGGACTGTGCAGCACATTCTCCTGCATGGGCCTCTGCTCCCAGCCATCACCCAGTGCTTCAAACCCACTCTGCCCCTCAGTTATTTTAATTCCCAGATGTGAGAAGGCAGAGGAGTCCACAGAAAAAGGACAGCTCCGGGCTCCTGCTGTTTTCTGAGTTGTGTCAGCATGGATAAGGGCCTAGCTGCACCTGCAACTGCAGAAAGGAGAGGCCAGAGACAGAGGGGTATGAGAGATGGGGTACAGGGAAATTGGAAATTGGGTGACTTTTTTGGTACCACATGCAGCCTAAACACTGTCTGCAAAATCCCTGCGACTTATGGTTGTTTTGTATTTTGATTTGAGAGTTATGGAAGCTTTGGAATCACCTAAAAGAAAACACAGCTCCAGGGCAAGCAGCATCAGGGGCTGGTCCCAAAGCACCTGGACAGTGCACATCCTCCATGCAGTGTGGTTTTTCTCCTGCACATGCAGGGCCTATTCCTCCTTGGCCTTGAGCCTCCCTGGAGCAGGAGTCTCTGTTTCTTCCCTGGAGCCTTGTTTCCGTCTGTTTCAAGAGTGAGTTGAAGTATAAACTGGAATGGGGCCCCAGTCTCTGAGCGTCCTCTCAGTTCTTCTCCTATTTCTTCCCAAACACCATAAACTCTGTCTCCAAATGTGCTCACTTTGCGTTTCATGTTTCCTACAATATCAAACTTCACCAAGCAAATCTAAGTTTCCCTCGAAAGCCTCACTTTAAGTCTCTCCTCATGTTTGAACTAATTCTGGATTCCTGCTTTCCTGCAGAACAAGTGAGTCATTCCAGCTCTTCGTGCACACCTTGATCACAGCATCCATCGCTCTTACTTCCCTCTCTGGATGACATCCCACAGGCTCAGAAGTGAAAGACAAGTGTGAGCATTTTACCCCATCTCCTCCCCATCTGTTAATGCTCTGCAAATGAAACAAATGGTCTGTCCACACACCTCTCTTGGCCTTTAACACCTGTGCTGCCTACTGAGATGAGAGGAGGAGGAGGGCATGCATACTTCCAGGGACAGGGAAAGGATCCCTGCCATGTGTCCAAGAACCCCTTCTCCCACTCCACCCATGTCTTCATGCCCCCCCCCACGGAGGCTGGTCCTCCCTCACTCCCTTTGTGACCTAACCCCACGACTACGACCTGAAAACTGTGCTACTGAGGATGCTGCTTCTCTGCCTTCCTGGTACTAAGGCTCTGCATCTGGGTCACAGAATCTTCACACAGGAAGCCAAGTGCTGTGGTCTAAGTGCATGCACAGAGGTCACATGCAGGAAACCTAAGTTTCAGGTATGGGTGCTGAGGCAGAGAGGAACACGTCTGGGCGGTGGAGGAGAGCCTTGAGTGCGGGTCAAAATCTACCTCAGCAGCACTGGACGGCTGTCACAGAGGTGCTGTGCCCTTCTTCTCTGCCATGCTCTTCTGACTTTTGCAGGATTGTGACACAGGATGAGGCTCCTTCCAGGTGCAGCTTGGTCTTCCCAGCAGGCAGCACTAGAAACTAACGTAAAGCCCCATTTCTGTTGGAGACCAGAGGGAATTTAAGGCCTGACTGTCCTCTGTGAGCACAAAGGAGGATGGAGCCATGCAGGGGTGATGGCTTGCTGCAGGTTACACAGCTGAGTTTGAATTGTGTACCTGAGCATAGACAGCATGAGGCAGATGAATCTTAAGTTATTTTCATTGCTTGAGCCCATGTTTAAGTGCATAAAAGTAGGAAGGCCTGGGACTCCTCTGCTTCCTGGTGGCAAGAGCCCCTGGCTGCCACGTGCCAGACTGAACTCTGTGTCTCTTTGTCACTCACCTGTGCAGGCCCCTGGGTCAGGACTAGGCCCACAGGGTGAATGCATGAGCGAACAACACCAGTGTCCATGTGGTTCGAGGAAGTGGCCTGTGCAGTGTGAATATCACAGTGTAGACACGAACAGCCTGCGCCCAGCATGGCAGATCCAATCCCTGCAGGTTGGCCCCTCTGGCCTCAAGTGAGAGAAGAAGGAATTCAGGAGGGGAGGGGGGATGGTAATCTCGCCCTCCTCTGTTTACCCTTTCTCTGGTTTACCATAAATTCTCTTCCAGTTCAAAAACAAACAAGTGACCTCATTTGCCTCCCTCTGCTTGTCCCACTCTGGCGCTCTCCCAAGATGCCCTGGAGTGGGGAGGTGAGAGGCTCCTGCACTTCAAGCAGCAGGAGACTCCCTGGGGTGGCTTTTCCAACAAAAGACCTGATCTGTTGCCAGGGTGTGGACACCTTGCCCACAGTCCCTGATAGACCTGGCTGTCCCTGGCAAGGGTGGCCTGGACAGAGGGAGCCCATTGTGTGACTCAGGGGACCCAGGGCCCTTGCCTGTATGTGGATCCTTTCAGACCGCAGCTGGTGGGAGGACTGAATCCCTTGCCATGCGCCTCACAGAGCCCCGAATGCTCATGGGTCACACAGGAGGGGACAAGGTGGAGTGTGTGCCTGGTTCAGCAGGCCAGGATGAGGAGACAGGGGAGAGACAGAGGTGGAGGGGTGGAGGGAGAGAGAAAAGACAGAGACAGAGAGACTGAGAGCAAGAACCAGGTCTGGAGGCACAGACGGAGACAGTGTTGGGGACAGAGCCAGGGCAGGCCAGGGGCAGCAGGCTGGAGCTATGCCTGCCCCTCCACGACCCTTGCTGGGCCCCGGTCTGTTCCTATACTGTGTGACCTCTAGCCAGGCCCACTCCGGCATCCCCAACAGAGGGCCTGGGGTGGAGCTGGATGGGGATGGCACTCAGCACAGGGGACCTAGGCTGTGGGTAACAGGGCCGGCCAGCAAGTGCCAAAGCCACACCTCCTCTCTCCCCACTCTGCTGGCCACGGGGCTGGCGTTGTCCCTCAGGCACAGACAGGTTCCTGAGCACAGTCATGGTGACAAGAAGGCCTGTCCTCCCCGACCCTCCTCCAGCCCAGTTTCTCCTGCCTCTCTCGCCTCTCCCATGGCCGTGGCCACCATCCTCACGGTCTCCACCTCGGTGAACCCCACTAGGGGCTTCCTCTCCCCCTGTTTCACATCTCAGATCTCCTCTGCCCACACTGGCTCTGTGTCTCTTTCCGTAGGAGAATCTGCAGTCTCTCCCCATCTCTGTCTCTCTCTTCTTCTACCTCTCTTGGTGCCTGTTTCTCTCTGCCTCTCTCTGTCGCTGGTCTCTGTTACTACGTCCCTCACTGTTTCTATCTCTGCCTCTCACTGTCTCTCTCCATATCTGTCTCTGTCTAACTCTGTAGCTGCGCAGTTTCAGGGTGCAGCAGGGAGATGTACCTCTCACACCAGGATGCCCTAGAGCTGCTCCAGTCTCCAAAACTCTCACCCTGGCTGCTCTCTCTTTCCACTGTGCTGGGATCCCCCACCTAGACCCTCACTCCAGGACCTCTTCCTCCAGGAGCTTCCCTGTTGGGTCAGCTGTCTGTGTCCAGGACAAGAGGCCAGACACACACACAACTTGAAGGAGGAGGTGGGTGACTTGGTTTGTGGTTCAGGAGATGGCAGTCCATGGTCATCCGGTTCCAGGGTGGGAGTGTCATGGCAGAAGACCCAGACGGAGCAAAGCTGCTTCCTTCATGGTGGTCAGGAAACAGAACACAGAGGAAGATGCCCAAGAGACCTGCAGCCCGCAAAGTCCTGGTGTCTGTCCCTGCCTGGGCCTGCCTCTTGCAGCACCCTCCTCTGATCACTCCCAAGCAAGCAGAGCAACCCATGACCCAGCACCTCACTAGGAGCCTTTTAACCCAGTAAGGCTGACAACCAAGGTTTAACTGGCTCCTTCTATGACTCTCAGGTTGTGAGACGGGTGCAGTGATAGAAGTGTGGAAGCCAGACTCCTGGGCTTGGAGCTCTACCCACAGACACTGAGAAGCAGTATCTTTGGCCAGCAGCAGCACTCCTCTATGTCTTGCTGTCTCTTTTCAATGTTACAGCAGGACAGGAATGTGAGACTGAGTGTGTAGGTGTGAACCTCATATAGAACCAACCCTGACTCACTGTGAGAGCCCGGAAGCTGTGGGTTATCGTTATCATCAAGATTCTCTTATGGGGCTCTGGACACTTGGAGTCATTTGCTTGATATCTGCATTTGCTCCTAGGTTTAAAACCTGAGAGCTTCAGAGAGCATGTCTACCTCAGTCAGCGCTAAGTTACAAGCGCTCCAGGAAGTGTGTCCACGTCGGAAGAGAGCTGGGATGATAAGTGACTCCGGTGGTGAACTGAAACTCTTCCACACATGCCACATTCACTCCAGACCTCCAAGAACATCAAGGCCAAATACCACTTCAGGCTTCTAAGAGACCAGCAGTAAATGCGTTTTGGATGAGGGAAGGGTCCTTCTAGAGGATGTGAGGACTACAAATGCCATTTCCAAGCATGCAGAAATGCCAGGAAGTGGCCCTTCCTGTGACCCCTAAATATATACCCCTTGACCTCTTCTGTTGCATGGTTGCCACCTTGCAACCATGGAAACACAGAAAAGAAGCAGAGCAGAGATGGACCAGGGCCCTGCAAAGGTGCACTGTGGTAGAGGAAGGAAAACGGAGCCCTGCATCTACAGATCTTTTGTCTCCAACTACCAGATGCTCTGCATGGAGGCCTTGCTTCTGGATCAGTAGGGCAGGCTTGGGAGAGTTGAGGATGACACCACCTTCAGGGTTTGCAGCCCCAGAGGGGGAGCACAGAGGCCAAGCCAGCGCAGGGATGGAAACCAGCATCCTTGGAGGGACCTCAACCTCCCATTCAGTTTCTAGGAGGAAAAGTCTCCCAAAGTAGAGTAGCAGTGAAGATACAGGATTGTCTTAAGGTGATTTGGGGATTGGATGGAGTGAATCCTGCTTAGCAGGGTTCTCCCTAAGTGGGAGATGTCTTTTTGAAACAGATCCCTTAGTGTCCGGGGTGGGAGCACAACTCTGAGTGCACAGGTGGAGCTCCAGCAACAGGGGATGAATGAGCCACTCTGCAAGATCAAAGAGAAGAGTACAAAGGGAGGAGGACTCTGGGGGCTGGGAAAGGCTCCATGGCTCGAGAGTGAAGGGATGGAGGGAGGCGGGAGGAGGGCAGATCCAGCAACCTTGGTGAAGCTGCCTTACTGGGTTGGACGGGTGGCAAGGGAAGAAATCCCTGCTAGTGCTGATGTTAAAATAGTTCTCAGAATTTTCAATTGCTGGTAGTATTTGTACACAGGTATGGGGTGCAGCAGGTCATTCAATGTGTGTAATGTATAAAGATCAAACTGGGAAAACCAGTGCTTCCATCTGTCCAAGCATTCATTGTTCCAGTGTGTTGGGACCTTCCAGACTCCACTTATTTAAAGATACGTAATAAATGATCGTGTGTTATACTTGCCCTGCTGTGCTGTGGAGCCCTGGAACTTCCTGTCTCACTGTGCTTTAGGATCAGAGCAGGTAGATGTGCACTTCAAAACACTGTGCCTGAGAAACCAGCCTCTCCGAAGCAACCAGCCTCTCCGAAGCATGCATGTCCACTAAAACCAAGCAACATAAGTACGCTGGAGATGGTTGGAAGTGTGTATGTGTACATGTGCATGTGTGTGTGCATGTGTGTGTGTGTGTGTGTGGCAGGGGTTTCTTGTGTAGGGTGATCATGTGTGGGATCATCTGAGACACCAAGCAGGAGAGGGTGAGGTGTCAAGGCCGGTGCCACTGGAAGCCACCAGCAAGAGGAGCCTGGGAGTCCTCAGAGATGCAGACAGGGCTTCAAACTTCTGGAGACCAGGATGGAGGCCAAAACATCTCACTTAGTGTGAGATGGGAAGACCCTGGCTGGTATCTGGGACGCTACCAGAAACACTCATAAAAACATTTCTGTCCTGTGGCCTGGCAGTGTTAAAATTGCCTGCTAAAGGCAAAGGGCTCCTGAGAAGAGCAAGGGTGTGGACAATCATTCAGAACTGTTTGTGACCAGAGCACTCAGAAGCACTTGTGGACCTGATAGAAATACACAGAAATATGAGCAGAGTGCACTTCCTGCCATCAAACACACCAGGCCAGTTGGTCCTCAGCAGCTTCCCACTGGCTTCCTATGTATCTTTGATTCCCAACTACACAAAAATAAAAATGCGACCTGGGATATGTCCTTCCTTCCAAACCCTTCAATTTAATACAGGAAAAATGTCTTCCCAGGTTTTGAGAGCCATGAGCAGGGGAAAGCCCAGCAATTCCCACAGCCATCGACCAGCCATTGCATGTAGCATTGTGCACACTGTTCCAGGACCTTCTGGAATGAAGGACACTCACCCCTGGTCCAATCAAAGCAACAGCGTGAATGAACAGTGAGTAAACTAATGGGACTTATGCTCTTGAAGATGTCACGTTAGTCACATGTGGGATATTTTAGGTCTGGAGACAGGTTGGGGCAGAAGGAACTTCCTCTTGCTTCTCTCCCTCTGCTTTGGCTTTCAGACAGAAGACAGAGACTTCTGGTCATCTTAGAGCCCTCGAACCACCACCTGGAGCCCCGCTTTCCCTGACAGCATCTTTGACAAGAGAGCTGATAGGATCTCAGGCACAAAGCAGCTGTGCACGTCAGAAGAGGCTCTTCTCAGAGCCCCAGGGTCTTCTATGTCTTCTTCTCTTTCATGAGTGAGATTTATCTTAGAGACGTAATTATACTTTCCGGAGATTTCCAGAGCTGTAGAGTTATTTCTGAGGTCTTCACTCACCCATCTCGTTTCATTAACTGTGTCTTGGCTGCCTGCTATGCTGTGCCTGTATGACCTGGCATAGTTTTGTAACACATAGGTTATTTCTCCTGCTCTCTAGATTGTGAAATCATTTAAATTAAATGCTCATAGCATTAATCAGGGTCTGCCATGGACACGTCTCCACAAATGCTGCCCCACGAATGAATAAAACTACAAGTGATCAACCTACTCAGCAGTTGAAAGCATTTACCTTTGATCCAGAGAAGGCTAAGTGTGAGCCAGGCATGGTGGTGCACAACTATAATTCCTGCTCTCTGGAAGGCTGAGGCACAGGATGGTAAGTTCAAGCCCAGCCTGGGCAACCTAGCAAGACTTTGTTTGAAAATTCAAAAATTAAAGGGCTGGACATATATAGTTCATCATAAAGGGCCTGGTTTCAACTTCCAGCATGGAAAAAAAATCAAGTTTGAACTTTTGTTCTGCCCCTGTTTTAACCTTAGACATATTAACTCCACCAGCCCTGGTTTCTTTCTGTGTGAAGTGGAAATAATAATTGTTGTTAAATAAGGCAATAAAGTAACATGTGTTAAACATTTAGCACAGTGCATGGGGGGATTTATGTGCTGTATGACTGTGAGTCATGGTTACCTCACTATTGACGTAGTAAAAAGAGGTGCCTCTCACTTCAGTGGACAATGATCAGGCTCAGGAGCCCAAGACAATGTGGAACCGATCTTTACATACCCTGCAGACTAACATTCAGAGATCCGGGTGCCACTCAAGGTGGCTCTCCTGGAGTCCACTGAGGGAGGGCCGATGCCATGGTCTAGCTGTGGTCTTTCTGATTCTGTCTTCATGCTCACTGTTTTGTAGACAAGATGTTACACACTTATCATGCACTCCTGTGTATGTTGATGTTGCATCAGAGCCTCTGACACATCTGTCATCCAGAAGGCCCCACCCTCACCCCAACACTCATCAGACCAATTGCACTTTCTCCAAAGAACTGCCTTTCACTGAAACACACAGTGTTAAATTTTCCAAGGATTTCAGCTTGTTCTTCCAGACCAACAGATGCAAATCATCGTCACTGACTTACACGACAGCCTCCACGATGGCGCTCAAGCCTCACACGAGCTCCCAGCTCCCATCGTCACTCACCCCTCTTTAAAAACAGTCACACGCCAAGTCACTCAGAACTGTGAGCCATGGGCCAAAACCTCTCTGTGGGGACATCTGCCACCTCCCTCTATCCCCACCCACCAACTGCGTGCACACACTCCAGGTGAGGACTGGCAGATAGATGTCACACACACGCCCCACCACAGCACTCACAGAGGTCTCCTCACTTTTGTCTGTACTTTCTCATGGTGGATAGTGGACTTCCCCACTGCTCAAAAAACTACCGATATAGTCTGCACAACTTTCACACAGGACATCACTCACGGATTTGGCCGGCCTCACATTCCAGTCAGATGATGGTCCAGCATTTATCTCCCAGATCACCCAATGGGTCTCTTTAAGTCTCAACACTACCTGGCATTTACATATACCATACCATCCACAGTCCTTGGACAAAGCAAAAAGGCAAAAAGCCTCCTAAAAACACATCTCACGAAACTTGAGCTGTACCTGCCATGGCCTCAGTTTTCCCCCTTGTTCTGACTGAACTCTGAGTGCTCCCTAGGGTGAATGTTTTGCTTAGTCCTTCTGAGTTTATGCGTGGTAGGCCACTTCTGCTCCATGACTTCCCGGCTCCCGATAACTTCTCCCTGTGGCTGCTTATATCCCAGTCTTATCCCTCCTCTGACACCTGCTATGACAGCAACCCACTTACACCCTAACCTCTCTCTCTGACCAAGGAGTTGTTGGTCATTCAGCTTCACTCCATCCAATCCCCAAATCACCCTCGTGGTTCCCTTCTGTCAGACACTCTCTCACATTTCTCAAACTTTACATGTGCTGGCTCGGCATTCCTTACTAGCAAAATCTACATATGGTGGCTAAAATGCCTCGCATCTGTCCTTTCCATGTGTGCTGGCTGTAGTAGGCCCTTCACTCACAGAAGTGGTCAGCCAGTCTCACATGCCTAATTTCCCAGGACGCAAACTCCTCTTTACACCTAGATGACCTGCCTCACTGTGCTCATCAGGTAACACACACAGGACAAGATCGTATTACCAAACGTCCTCGGTATTTCAAAACCAGCTTGATTGCTTGTCTGGATAATTTTATAAGAAATGCCTGTGTTCTTGAGCATTGTATTCTTGCATTTTGCCTGTTTTTGAAAGTTAAATAAATGATGTCAGACTGTACACATTCATCTGCAGCTCGCGGCCCTGTTATGGTTTGCAGCATACACACACTGACGATCATGGCTGTTGTTAAGCTGCTCCCACTGCTCCCTTATTGATGTGGCACTGGTGAGGCGCCATTTATTTACCTATCTTACTGTACACAGACTCTTGGGACATTGTTTCTGCAGTCCTAGGTGCTGTGCTGAAGTGAACGTTCTCAGGGTACCTCTCAGTGCTCACAAACATGCACTTATGCTCTGCCTTGTGGCATGAGGGGCAACTTTACGAAGCAGTGCCCGGCTGCTTACCAAAGTGCTGTTCCAATGTTCTCTTTTATAACTTTAGTGACAATTCACATTGTTTCTAATTTTCATTATTGATATTTTTTCCATTTACACTATTCATTTGCCTTCTCCTGACTACTAACAAAATCAAGGACGTTTTGTCTTATGCTCATCAGCCAATTCTGTCCTGCCAGACTCCTGAGTGGTTTTGGCTCCTTCTCTATTTTGTGGTTTGATTTTTGGGTTACTTCATAGGTATATGCTATACATTCTCGATGGTAACTCTTCCTTGGTTACATATATTCCAAACATCTAGTCCAATTTTAGGGCATCATTTGACGAGTAGAAATTTTTAAGTTTAACACCATCAAAATTATCAAACTTTTCTTTCATAAGTTGTACATTTTGTATGTTGTTAAAAAAATCCATCCTGCCCTGAGATTGGGAAAATATTCTGTTGTCTTCTAATAATTGTGTAAGTTTTCTTTCCTACTTAAATCTTAGATTCATGAGAAATGACTTTAAGTGTGATATGTAGTGAGGGTATATTATCATTTCCCCTATGAATTACCAGTTATTAAGATATAATTTACACAATGTTGTTATTGCCATTAGTCTTGAATACTGGAGCCATCCTGGGATCTGAGCCCTTCAGTATGATCTCTGGAAGACTCTCTCTCCCGCACTAATGCTACAGATTGCTGACTCTTTGGTGAGCTTTGCTGTCTGTGAGACAGGCATTTGTCCAATCTTCCTCCTCCTCCTCCTTTTCCTCCACCTCCCCTTCTTCCTCCTCCTCTTCCTCCCCTTCCTCCTCCTCCTTCTCCTCCTCCTTTTTCTCCTGCTCTTCCTCCTCTTCTTCTTCTTCCTCCTTCTCCACCATCTCTTCCTCTTCCTCCTCTTTCCCCCCTCCTCCAAGGAGCGTCTTTGCTCTCAGTTTGTTCTCTCTTCTCACTATCACAGCCAGTTTATTAAGTTCTGAAAACTCCCTGGCTTAGGCTGGAACTCTGCTACTCTGAGGGATACATGTGGGAACACCCGAAGCACTCATGACCGTGCTGTCGTGTGTCTCCCCCAGCATTCGGTCTTCTTTAGTGACTTTCATGTGATATCTTTACCTTTCACTGTAAAAGTCTTCAGCAGTGTAACTCTTAATCATATTTTGATGATTTTAAACTTTCATAAATGTTATTGCGTTTCACTTGATACTCGTTCATGTGTGCAGATGCAGGTGATGCTTCTGTGTTGGTCACTCATCTAGAAAGCTCACCACTCTCTCATGCATTATAATCATTTTCTGTAGGTCCTTTGAAATTTTTGACATAGAAAATCGCATCTTCAAATAATGACACTTTGATTCTTGACTTTTGATACATTTATCTTTATTTTGTTTCTTTCATTTTGCCAACTAGAAATTTCTAATAAAATGCTGAAAATACCTGATGATAGTTATTGTTCCTTTCTGATTACAAAGAGAATGAATTAAATATTTTATGACTGAGTATGACTTTGCTGCCGGGCTTTTGAGTATATATGTAGGAATATATTTTCAATTCGAAGTCTGATAAGAATTTTAATATTAGTGTGAATAAGTATGGAATTTTGATAAAAAGTTCAAAACTGTGAAAACTGCACTATTTCTGCATCTATCAAGGTGTGCATCTATCACCATTCATCAATGACTTATTTCCCTTTAACTGGGAATGCAGTGTTATATTAATAAATGTTTCTAATTTCTCACAGACCTGGCACTTCTGGGAGAAGCTCAGTGCTGCTGGGTCACATTATTATTTTGTGTTCTGCTAGATTTGGAGAATGTCTGTATTCAGAAGTGAGGCTGCCCTTAAATTTCCTTTGTTACAACAGTGTGGTACAGTTTTGTTGCCTGAAAGTCCTAAAATTGAACTGGAAAAACATTTATAACTTCATTTCACTATTTCTTATTTGTGCAGTATCGAGGCTTGAGCCAAGACTTTTCGCATCTCAGCACATGAGCTGGTGCTTGCTGACGTCCCGGCCATGGTTAGTGCTTTGGAATTTCTGCCTGTTGCTGTCTGCTTCAGGGCTTGTTTAGGTCTTTTGTTTATTTCTAAAAACCAGGCTGTTTGTTTTCCTACAGTTGAGCTTAAATATGCTTTATACATGCTCAACTCAAGACCTGCATCAGATTTGAGACCCACATGCTGCTCAGCACGTGCTCACACCTGCACCCCCCTCGGAGGCTGGGCCCGAGGTCCTTCCAGAAGTGCAGGCTACTGATGGCGTCGCTGTCATTGTTCAGAGCTCACAGTGATTATCAAGAGATGTAGGTTTCTAGTAGAAAACGAATTCCACCTCAACCTACACCAAAGGTCAGCCCTTTATCATTGTCTAAGAGCTTTTTTGAAAAATTAAAACAAGAAGTCAGACGCAATACCAGGAAAGCTCACTCGGGGGTATTTTATCCACCTCTTTATTTTGTTGTGTGTTAGCGTGGCTGTCCCGTTTTTCTATTTCCCCTTCAGCTGTTGTGTAGTGGGCAGTTTTCTGGACTGTTGTCATCTCACCGAAGTTGTGAAACTTTTCAGTAGGATCCTGTTCGCAGTAGTGTCTTTCTAGTCATTCAGGGCAGACTTGTTCGTAAGACGCTTCTTAATCGTTCGCTGTGGCGGTTCTCCTTTTGCACTTGCCTTTCCCTCTGCCCCCTTGTAGGGTACGGTGCAGGTCAGCCCCACGCAGCCTGTGACTGTGTCTCCTCCGCGGGGCCCGCGCTTTCTCTTTAATCTCTTCCTACACTCTTCTCTTTTCTGTTCTTTTTCTTCACTTCTCCCTTCTCGGGCTTTGAAGCCGCTCCTCTTGTATCCTCATTAGCTGGCTGTTTATTTCACGTATCCTCCTCTCCTCTACACTGGCAGCTTTAGGAGGTCGCCCTCCTTCTGTCGTAGTACTTTAGCTCCACTCCAGGTATGTGAGTTTGGGCTTAGATGCTCTCGCGATGGACTCTGACCTTTCCATGAGTCTTCCATTTCTAATAGCTGATCCCCTGCGCAAGATCAGGATCTTGGAGGCCTCGCTGGCTTCCAGCCTGCACAACAGCCACTCGCACCCCCCAGAAGAGGCCCTGCATGTGTCTATGTCCACGGGGGCGGGTCCTCTGGGGAGAATGTCTGGCAAGCAACTGTCAGCTCACTGAGAAAAGGCTGTGTTCTCTCTGGGGTTCTCATTCACGTGCTGCTTTCATGGGTCTCCTAGGTCTTTTAAAAATGTGAAGTTTCCAGTTAAGTGACTTTTTGCAGTGGATACACTGGGAATGTTAGTCCACTACACATTACTTAGAAGTAAAAGCCCTGTGTGGACATTTTAAAGCTATTTTTATATCCTTTTTTTTTTTTTGCGGTACTGGGGATCGAACTCAGGACCCTGCGCTTGCTAGGCAAGCACTTATTCCACTGAGCTATATCCCCAGCCCCTTTATATCCTATTTTGACTCAGATTTTATCTCTAGCCCCAAGCTCTCCCCTGGGCTTCAAATTCATGTATTCAAGGGCCCAAGACACAGTCACTCAGTGTCCTGCAGTGTGATTCCGAGGGCACAGACCGTGTCCTGCGCCCTTGCTCCTCCCCTGTCCTGCCTCTGGTCACCCATGCTGTGTCCCTGAAACCCTCCACACCTTGTGGTTTGTCCTTGCTCCTCGTTGTCTGTAACCACAAGGACTGGTTAATGGATTAAAACCCAGCTCAAGGGGGCCAATCCGTATTCTCCTCTGAGCATGTTCTATGTAAGAGGGCCTTTTCCACCTTTTTGGATTGGAAAGTGCAGTTCCAGCCTCAAGGAAAAGCAGAGAATTGGTTGTAGGCAGGGGCAGGTGACACTGCCATGGAGACAGCATGTGAGGTGGAGTGGGGAAGAGGACCTTCAGTGTTCTGTTCTGGTGTTTTTGTCCAACACTGTGGCACCCAGCTCTTCCCGGGGCTGGGCAGTTTCTGGAGCCTCAGTGAGTGTAACTTCCATTTCTAACCCACAGACAACAGAGCTTGGGCCTAAGATGGGAACCTAAGCTCTTAATTGAGCTTGGAGCAGGGCATAGATACCTGGGAGATGTCCCTAGAGGCTTAGGGTAGGGGAGACAGAGGTACACTGCCCAACCCACGAAGGGAGGATCCCAATGTGTGTGTGTGGGGGGGAGTGCACTTCCAGGCGGGGTCGTCTCTGTGAGCTTCTTGGAGCACAGATTAACCAGGACTTGGAAGCCTCAATGGACAGCTGACCCTTGCCTGATCCAGCACATACCGAGGGCCTTAGAGCATTAATCAGACATTCTTACAAAACCTGCATGAGATGGGCATGATGACATTCCTCATTATACCGATGAGAAACTGAGGCACAAAGAGATTAAGTGATGGACAAGATACCTTGGGCCCATATAAGCACCTAGTCTAGATAGCGGCACCTGAACACTTTCAATCTCTGCTCTATCCTACCCCCTGCTGGTCGCCCTGGTAGCTGAAGAGTAATGCATGCAAAGGTGATCAAGGTAAGAAAAGCTCCTGTTATTTGGAGTAAAGGTTCCTGCAGAAAAGGCCTGGAGGATGCAGCTGGAAACCAGCCTGCAGATCACAACCAAAAGGCTTGCATTTGAGATTGATTCTGTTTCCCAGAGGTCAACATCCTTAAACCACGATCAAGCCACAAGCAGAGTCTTCAGACTCCCTATGAGAGCAGCTGCTGGAGTTGTGCACTGCAACAGGGCTCTTGGCTGAAAGAGCAGCATGGCCCAAAGTCAGCCTGTGGATCTCCCCAAACATGGGCCCTGAAGAGGTGTGTGCACTGGATGCTGCATCCCTTTACACTTTGCACAAAGTACCGCCTGAACTTGCAGCACCTGGCTGGCCTCTCTGCAGGGTGGTGTGATGCTAGAATGTGGGGGTCCTTCCCAGGAGCACTTTCTGGTCCTTCCCAACAAGACATTCACTGGGTGACCAGGTAAGCAGCAGTCCTCACCCACACAAGTGGCTCTAGAGCCCATCACACAGATGGATGCAGGATTGAGGCAAGGGACACTGAGCTACTGCCCAGGGCCACAGGATGGCAACCAAGGCCAGGGCTCACTCTGAATGGCAGCCGGCCCTCAGCCCCCCTCCCAGTCTCTCCAGCATCCAAGCAATGAGGATGCCCACATCCACCCTTCATTGCCTGTGCCAGAGGGGACAAGAGAGTCACTTGGTGGCTTGGCAAGCTGTGCCCTGGGCGTCCGTGGGGACCGTGCATGCAGAAGACAGATGAGCAGTGCTCCTGGCAGCAGGAGTGAAAGTGGAGTGTATTCCAGGCTGGCAGCTCACACCTCCCCTGGCTAACCAGTGTGCTATGGTGGGATAGGCAGCTGTGGCCCCACCCGGGGTGGTTCAGAACCTTTGTGCCTCAACACCGTCTCCACCAGTGAGAACAGGCAAGCACAGGAGGGGAGGAGGGCAGACAGGAAGGAAGAAATGAGGAAGGCGGGAGAAACAGGAAGAAGGGAGGGGAGGGAGACAGAGAAGGTGAGGAGAGGAGAGGAGAGGGAAGAAGAGAGGAAGACGGAAGACAGGAGAGTTCCAGCACTGCTCACCCAAGCAAATCTCAAGCTCCTCCAGTCCAGGCTGCCATTGGTCAGGATGCCCAGTGGCTCCCTGAGGTCAGCCAGGCAGCCGTCTGTCTCACTCTTACCCCTGTCTTTAACTGGTAACTTTTTCAAACAGATTTCTCCCTAGAATTATTTGAAACTTCAGACATCAAACACAGCCTCTGGGGAATCCTGGCTGAGGGAACTGGATCCTTGCTGATCCAAAGGGGAAAAAGAAAAGCAAGGATTCTGAACATAGAGGCTGGCTCACGTGGAGAGATGCTGCGCTGGGACAGCTGCAAGGGGCACTGGGACGGCAGTGTTTACCGTGAGGAGGAAGGGTTGTGCCTCGCCACACGCTGGGTGCCCGGAGCGGCTCCCAGACTCATGCTGTGGTAACTCCTTTAATGATGCCACAACGGGTCGTGCTAGGACCACACCCTGCTGTCAGGAGAGACCAGAACCCTGGAGGCTAGAAGTTGCTCAAGGCAGAGGGTGAGGCTGGGACTCAGCTTCTCTTCCTGGGAGCCACACTTGGCCCCTGCTCCTGCTGGGGAGCCTCCTGTTCCACAGAGGCGCCCTGACCTGATCTGACCTGACCTGCCTGACCAAGCCGGCAATGAGGAAGAGGTCAGATCAGAGACAGACAGAAACCGATGGACCAGGTGAGACCACTGGGAAGCCCGTAGTGGGAAAAGCAGTCACTTAGCACAGCATTTTCTCCCCTCCCCAGGTCGCTCCGAGACCTCTGCTAGGTCCACTGTCAGAGTGGGGCTCTTGGCAGGTGCAGCTCTCTCCTGCAGAGCAAGTCAAGGCGGGGATGTGGAGATCCACCTGGAAGTCAGCTTGTCACATCATCAACTTGTGTCCCTATCATGAGCTCTGCTGAGTAACAGCAGGTACCAGCCATGCCTGTGCATTGAGCAGGAATCCACTAATGTCCCAAAGTCCTCCCAACTCGCTGCTAGTAATGAAAGCCAGTTCCAGCCACTGCAGGCTTTCAGTTGGCTAAGCAAGGCATCTCCTTTTACCACCTGGGCCAGACTGGTTCACCTGTACCCTTCTTTTTGAAATACTTCAGCATGAAGCACTGAGGTTTCCAGAGTGTAGTGACTGCTTTCCTGTTGAGAGAGGATGGGTCTGAAGGCAGCTGGTGGACACCCCATTGCCCATCCCAGGTGTGAGCAGCTGCCTCACCTCCATGCCCTGGTGGGGAAAAGGGTGCCAGTGTGGAGGGGCTGGTTAGACTCCATCCTCCCCCCATCCTGGTGTGGAGAGAGCAGAAGGGCCTTTCTCACTTTCCTCCTCACTCAGTGCCGAGGAGCTGCATCAGGAGGGTCAGGGTTTCTGTAAGACATTCCGTTCCTCATGGAGAGGGGTTGCTTTCCTTTGAGGCTAACATCATGTTACTGCGGATTTTTTACTTAATTAGAATTAACGCATTTCTCAGCTGCTCTTTATTCTCCCCAGAGTCCTTCTAAAGATGCTACAAGTACCGTCAAGGGCATTGGGCTGTTCTTTCACTGCAAAGCAAACAGGCACCGAGCAGATTCTGTCAGAGTCTGGGGTTGCAGGCTGTGGGCAGGAGGACAGAGAACATTTCCCCATCACTGCAGCCCACTCTGTGCCTGCTGCGTGTGGCTGATTTTTAACTCTGTTTATCCCCACGAGTCTCACCAAGAGTCTTTGCACAAACCCAAGGGCACTTCTAGGCTGGGCTCTGAGAGACACCCATCTCCGCTGACTCATCTACATGCTGGCCAGCTGGAGGTGGACTGATGTTCACCCTGAAAATAAAAACCCAAAAGAAGAGAATGCTTCCCTGAAAAGTCTTAGAGTTCAAATGACTGACCCCAGATGCCTGTAGTTTCGAGAGCTTTTGTTGTTTAAAGATAACTTCTGAGAAGGTATTCCCACTTCTGTAAATGGTCAAGATAACAATATGACATTCCTGCATGGTTAGTGTCATTAATAATCAGTTACTGTTGGTGGAGGTTCACGTCTTCATGTATCCTTGTGCAAATATACACAGGCAGGTAGGCACGTGCAGAGTAACCGCCTTCTCCATGCTTCCCGCTTGAGCATTGTCACCAGGAGCCTTGCTCCCATAAGCCAGGACTTCCCAGCTCCCTTCGTCCAGACCCTGGCATGGCAAGGAGCAGCATAATGGTTTTACCCAACAACCTCCAGAAAGACGCCTGCTGTCAATCACTGACCTCTGAACGGACATCATCTGAAGGGAGGGACCAGGCCCTGGGGGGACACAGAAGATTGGCCTGGCTGCAGCTCTGAAATCCCCTTTGTCTTTGTGCCACAGGTGGAAGAGAAGCAGGTTTTCCTTCACATTGCCCCAACAGGTATTCAGGCTCTCCCTACATCCCCTAGGAAAGCAAGTGCCCCTGCTGGCCAGCTTCATGGGTTGGGCCCTGTCTGTGCCATGGACAAGGCAGAGCCCTTGGGTCAGCTGAGGATTAGACAGGAAAAGAGATCAGAAACACTGTGTGCTGGACTGTGCAGTCTCCGTGGGGTCTACCTAGATTCTTCTTTCCTTGTTCTCTTTTTCACGTTTGCTGCCATAATGACAGTGACACCGAGACCTAGGCGAACCCTCACTGTCCAGGGAGGCCTACATCTGAGTTGACCTTTTGCCTACCTTTCCCCTGGTGGGTGGTGCAGGAGCCTCGGGGGATGGTTACTCTTGTTCTGACCCCATCCGGCACTGAGCGCTTTCACAGTGACCACCTTTAGTCAAGAGCTTAGGACTCTGTGTGCCCAGGGTTCTCTCTCAGCCATGCTGACTGGCAAGGGCAGAGAAGACACCAGCCTGTCATGAATTATGCTCCCTTGGAGGTCAGGCTTTGGCTGCCCTTATTCTATCACTCATAGGTCTAAAGTAGGTAAGGAAGGAGCAGACCTGGACCCAATGTACCGCCCCAGCGGACATCCCAGGGAGCAGGCTGGTGCTGCTATGGGTAGTTCCAGCCATGGAGTTTAAGGGAGGCCCACTCTGTTCCCATGAACCCTGTCTCCTCTGTGACATGGAGCTCAAGCCAACCCATCATGACGCCTTTCCCCTTGAATGCAGAGGCGAGAAGATGCAGAAGGCAGAACCATCTGTGCCTCCTTCCTGTGGGGAGTGCACAGAGTGTGGGCAGCGGAGGCAGAGACAGAGACTACGGCAAAAGGAGCTAGGTGTGCTCAAGTCCTCCACGTCCAGGTGAGCTGTGTCTCCACCATGCCGCCGCAGGACAACTTCATGAGCTCTCCTCGACAGCCTTTGATGAGGAGACTCTGGGCGAGACTTTCAGGCAAAGCCTGACCTCCTTTGTCATAGCCTTGTCTTCTTCTTACTATTGAGTAAATAAATGTCTAGAGTACATTGTGAGAGCTTCTCTCAGAAAACAAAGAAACAAATAAAAAATGAGCAAGAATATTTCCAAAGTACAGAAAGAATAAGAAGAAAAATTAAGGCATAGTCAAGAACAGAAAAGAAAAGCCCTCAACTCGACAACTTCAGTGAGATTGAAGCATTTAAGGAGAAAATGTAAATGCTCATAGAGAGAAGCAGCAACTGATTACAAATGAGTAAGAGTGATGTTTGGAGCAGTGGCTTCCCGGCTCCTGTCTACCCGGCCACACACAGCTGAACTCGTTACCACCTTCATGTGCTAGGGTGAGCTCCTTAACCTCTCAGCACCCAAGCTTCTGTTTGTATTAAAACCAATGAGCAATTGTGATGCCTGGCTTCCCAAGGGTCTTTATGGGCAGTGAATTATTTACACATGTGTGTGTACCTGGAATAACACCTGGCACCCAGGAAGTAACAGGTGGGTGTGTCCTGCTGTTATCTATAATAGACTTTTAACTCTAGCACCAGAGGCTGCTGGACAATGACAGAACACTCAAGGATATGAAAATATGCACATGATGGAGATTTGTATTATGGAAGTTTTAAATTTATATTTCAAATCTCTCCAAACTATAATTTAAAATTAATATAAAGTATATTCTTGGGTGTTAAAGTCTTCACCGAGTTTGCCTTTGAAAGACCCATTATAAAAATACTCATGGGAGAAAAATACATGTGGTGGGAAGGGAGCCAGAAAAACTAAGGGCTCCGGAGCTCAGCGGAAGGCAGGATGGCTTACAGAGACGGGGCTAAGATGGAGAGGAGGAGAGGAGCGTCTGAGCTACTGGAGAGAACCAGCTTGAGGCATGGGCGCCGGGTGCTGGGTCTCTCCTTTGCAAGAGAACAGACTGCACCACTCATTCATTCCACAAGGACAATGGGGCGGCGCTCCCTGCAGCAGGGGCGTTGCTCTAGGGGGTGTGGTCCACTCTGTGACTCCTCCCTGCAGATATGTGTGATGCAACGCAGGTGAGGGAGAGGAAGCTGAGAGCTCCGCGCCCAGAGCAGAGGTCCTGGAGCCCCTGCCAGACATGGGTGGCTCTGGCGGATCCTGAGGACGAGCGTGGATGAGCAACAATCTCTCAGGGCTGCAGTTCCTTATGTGTGTTATAAAAAATCAATCAGTCTTTCCTGTGCTATAAAAGAGAGTCAGCATCATTCTCGAGGGGAGGGGAAGAGGAGTTCATCTCCAGTTCTGCCTAGGGATTGAAAGGCAGGCAAACTTGGACCAAAACTTGTACACTTACTCTTTGAGAGCTTCAGATTTAAATGAAGATCAGTTTTTGAATATGACCCGGAGATAAGTGAAGATCAACTTCACTCTGGAAGGGTGCTAGGGAAGAGAAACTCACAATGCTGGAGACTTAGTCCTGAAATTCAGCATCCATGAAGGAGAGAACTGCCTTGGACCAAGCACTATTGTAAACTATGTTATTTCTCAGGGGCAGGGCAGTGGAGAAGGGACAGAAGAGTGAGTGATTCCAAGTATGATACAAGAACTAACTCCTAGCCATTGCGGGTGCAGAAAGACAAGATCAAGAGCTTTCCCAGGGTGGGTCTCTAATGCTTAGCAAAATATGCCTCCAGAGACCAAAGCTATGACTGACTCCAACTGCACTGCCAAGCAGAAAATTAAACTAATAATCAGAGAACCTGATGACTGCTTTTAACCTTTTGAAAGAGAGTGAAAGAGAAAATGAAAGTGTTCCAACCACACTGTCTGGAGCTTACTCTCTAATAAATAACTCTGACTCAACAGTTCTAAAATCCCAGCCTGCAAAAGAGGTCTATCACCCACAGAGCCAGTTAATATCCAGAATAAATCTCGGCCCTAGGATGAAGAAGTCTTCTAGACATTTTGGGTTCTTCACCTGGTCACCTAGATATCTCCCTTCCATACCAGTGCTGACTAGGCTCTTCTTGAACCGACTCTGAAAATATGTATCCCTGGGTATCTGTAATACACTTTGGAAATTTACAGATTAAAGTCTGTATCATTGTCTCTCATTAGAAGTCAGTGTTTGATTTAATTGTAACATTTCATTTTTCCAGTCTAGTGTAGGGGTCTAAGTCCTCTAAAGATCTCACTGTACTTATCAGGGTCAAACTTTCCTAGATCTAACTTGATCTGCTTTAGGCCACTGAGAAAAGGACATATGAAAAGGACATATGATCTAACTTGATCTGCTTTAGGCCACTGGGAAAATGACATATGAAAGCTAGTTCCAAAGTCCCAATATGGGGACTATTGTCCTTGAGGAGCTTGAACAAAATCAGCTAAGGATGGGTACAACCCCATAGGGGCTTCCATCATGGCTGGCCTAGAAGCTCTAACCTCAAAGAGAAAGTAGGGGAAGTCTCAGACTTGGTAATAGTGGGTATGTTGGTTACTTTTCTCTCATTGCTGAGACAAAATACCTGATGCCCTATGGTAAAGGAGAAAGGTTTATTTAGCTCACAGTTCATGAAGGTTTTAGTTCGTAATCAGCTGACTTCAAGGCAGGGCGAGATGGAAGATGAGCAACACTTCATGGTGGTGGAAGACAGCAAAAACAGTAAGAGCGCAAGGGGAGGAGAGAGAGCAGCCTCTCGTACTGTGTGAGGCTTCCTGCCCCGCAGGGGTGGCACTCACACCGTAATCCTAGCATTGCACCACTGATCAGTCACAAATTCTAGAAGCCCACCCCATGACTGCATAAGGCTCTGGGGAGACATCTAGTCACAAGTCATAATTATGGCTGAGGCTTTGATTAAAGTTGTCTTGGAAACCCCACCCTCAGGTTCCAAAGGTTGAGGAACAGCAGCCTCAGCCTCAGTGATGGTGGATGCCTTAAGGGCTAGAGGGATCTGGTATTCCTATGGCTTAAATTTACATTCTAAACACAAATAAGGATTCTTTTAGTGCAAAGAAAGTCTGAACATACAGCAATTCGGACCATTTTTCCTCTCTCTTACAGTAGCATTCTAGTTGTGAAACAGCATCATCATCAGTACTTCCTTCTGCATTCTGTCTTGGATCTGTGGGTTGGGCAGGCCATGTGAGGTGCAGGAAGATAATAATCTGTTTTTTTTCAACATGTGAGAGTCAGACCAGGGACATAGTTCAGTGGCACAAGTGTCTGCCTGGCAAGTGCCAAGTCCTGAATTTGATTCCTGGTACAAAACAAAACAGTATGTGAGGGTCAAATCTCCAACTTTTTTTGACAATATCCCTTACTTTCCATATATGGGGAATTTGGGACTAGCCACATTCGTATGTCCTTTTTTCAGTGGCCCAAAGCAGATCAAGTTAGATCTAGGAAAGTTTGACCCTGATAAGTACAGTGAGATCTTTAGAGGATTTATTCAGACCCATACGCTAGACTCGAAAAATGAAATGTTACAATTAAATCAAACACTGACTTCTAATGAGAGACAATGATACAGACTTTAATCTGTAAATTTCCAAAGTGTATTACAGATACCCAGGGATACATATTTTTAGAGTAGGTTCAAGAAGAGTCTAGTCAGCACTGGTATGGAAGGGAGATATCTAGGTGACTGGGTAAAGAACCCAAAATGTCTAGAAGACCTCTTCATCCTAGGGCCGAGATTTCTTCTGGATATTAACTGTCTCTGTGGGTGCTTATGAATACATTTCAAAGGAGTAAAATATTTTGACATTGAGCTCCCTAGCAAAATACAAAAAGAAAAATTGGTGTTCCTTTAATTTCTATTTGATTTCCTGTATCCTCAAGGCATCACCTGAGTTGATTCCACTCCAGGGCAGGTGAATGCCATTTGGAGAGAAACTAGATGATAAAATTCAACCAGCCTATCCACCCTCATACTAGTGTTTGATTTTATCTTTCTGAGGAACTCATGTACTTACCTCTGTAGGTTTTTTTTTTTTAATAAGCACAGATTACAGTTGATCTTAGCTGTGGCAATCATGTACAAAGAAGGAAGAACTGGTTAGCTTTAAACCACTGGTTTCTAGTTTTTTGAAAGAGGATGAGGCAAACAGATCAAAGGACAGTACCTTTTATCCTGCAAATGAGATCACCTTTAGAGATAGACAGAAGCAAACAAATGACTTGGAGGAATTTTGCCTGTGAAGAAGCTTCCAAAATACCTGTATCATCTACTTAGTCACCTAGGCATATCTAGCAGCAAGATAAATCTACACATCATTCGAAGTTAATTTTACTTTCTGTACCTGAAGATCACAAGTTTATATTTATCACCTAGCAACCATGATTTACAAATAAGTAAAGGCACATCCCTCCATTTTTACATTTATATAAAAGAAGAGAAAGGCTGGGTGAAATTTTTTTCTTACTTTTAGTTAACATACACAAGGCACAAATGTAAATCATTTCCCTGATAGCTGTGTTTTCATGAAAAGGGAAGAGTTGTAAGTTACTTTGGCTTAGCTTTCTAGAGGGAAGGAGGTCTCTAATTAGGGAGTTTTAAAGTTAATTCTTGGTGAGTTAGAAAAAACTGAGGTTTCTACTTTATTAGCAGAGAGGACAGCCCAGATCTGTTGCTTGACTCTTAACAGAGGCTTCAAGAAAGGGCTCTAATAGCATCGTTTCAAGGCACTCTGAAACAGAGGATGCTAGACAATTATTGAATGGGTTACTTTCCACCTCACTGGGAAGGGCAGGTAGGAATGATAGGTAAGTGGAGATTTTTTACCTGGTTACCTGGTCAGGCAGTCAGGGCTCAGATTCCATGGACAAACCTTTGGGTATCTGCCGGCAAGTTACCCTGACCCCAGTTGCTCTCTCAGTTTCCACTGATCCACACAACGAGAGATCTGTCTCTGGAAAGGAATCTACCTGCCTGTCTGGCCAATGCTTAGTCTGTAGCTTATTAGGGAAAGCCTAATGAAGAAAAGTAGGTCTAGGAGGGGAAGAGACAGAGAGGAGGTCATAGATTCTCCCTTAAGCTAAATTGTTTGGTTTCTTAACTGTGGTGTTTTGGGAGATAGCTCCTGGTTTTATCCAGAAGTTGGTTCTTTATACAAGGCCTCAGATTCAGTCTCCAAAGAAAGACTGCTGCCCAGAACACTAAGCTGAACATGGCTTTTGTATATATTCTCCTGGATGGGCAAAATTCTGATGCCTCATCTGACCCAGAGATGAGGTATGTGTCTCTGATCTAAAATGACTTCTCTGTCTTTGGCATTAGCAAACACTCATTCTCTATGGGCTCAATTTATTCGTGGGGCAGGGAGGAAAAGGATGGAGCAGTTCAGAGTTCCTCTCTCTCTAACCTTACATGCCTCCAAAAAGAGAAAGTACAAAGTGGTAAGGAAAGATCAGAAAAGATTGTCTCTTCACCAGCAGAAGATCACACTAGAAAGAAAACTGAGGCAAAATAGACTCAACAGTTTTTCTAGAGTGTAGAGAAGAATCAGGTTAGCTTGTCTTAGTGAAACTTGTCCCCCAAATATTAAGAATGGCCCTGACCTATTGTCTTTTAACTGGTGGAAGGGGTCTTGTGATTCATTAGTAGGCATGCATATTTTCTAAATATGAACTAGATTTCACAAAAAGACCATTTTACAGCATTTCATGTCAAAGTCCACTAGGTGGTGCTCTGACACTTCTTTTCCTTAGTGCTATTGTCTGTGATAACAAACCACAAGAGTCAGGTCAAACAAGGAATGTTAGAAAATTCGTCAGCTAAGTCCTAATGCAACATACACAAAACAGGAATAAAAGTCACATTAAAGAAGTATCATGACCTTCCCATGTTTTCAATTTAAATTTATCATCATTTTAACAAAACACTAAGCAATTGACAAAGACATAATATAAAACTTTAAAGCATAAAAATATTGATTACCTAAGTGAGTCACAATCAATCTATGAAACAAAAGCAAACTCTTATCTCCAGCCAATTATCTTGGTGGGACCTCCAAAAGATATAGGGACATATGACGTACGGACCTCCAAATAATATAAGGGAAATATTATAACTCCCTACCTGCCAACTATCTGAAACACTTTGCTCATGTTCTCTAAAAGGGAGGAATAAATTCTAGGAAAAACTGAGGTTAACAGTAGGAAGGATTTACTTTCAACTAACATTACAAGTATAGTAGCTTAGGTAATATTGATCCAGTGGGAAATCACAAAGCAGATTTGAGATGAGACAAAACTATGGCAAACCAGTAAGATTGCACATATGCTTGTTTAGATAAAATTGATTACATTGGGATGAAATAGGGAAGTGAGTCACACAGCAAGCACACATGGGATGGACAATGACCTTCCTGGAAGGGGAGGGTTGAGGAGGTCTTGACCCCCACCCAGGTGATTGATGCCCGTTTAGAATATCAGTCTCTGCTACTCATCCCTAGGGGAAGTGTGTGGGTATAGTCCCTCTGTCCTGAAGGGGTTCAGCTGGGAAGAGTGAGGAGACAGGAGAAGGTGAAACCTTGAGTGAAGTGGCCAGAGTGGCCTCATGGGAGTGGCCTGCTCAACCACGTCACCAAGGTGGCTGTGTGGGGATGTCTGGGGGCAGAATTCCAGGCAGGGCAGTGGCCCAGGCAGAGGCTCCTGAAGTCCTACAGCAGAGCTGTGCTAGTGGGATGCTCACAGGACAGCAACAGCCAAGAGGGAGCGAGCAGAGGGTGCAGGAGGGATGGCAGGCCAGGCAGGGCTTTGGAGCCCAGCAGGGCACAGTACTCACTGGAAATAGGAGCCTAGCTGTCTTTGGCAGACAATGACATGGGGCCCTCAGCTTCCAAAGAACCCCTTTGGTTACAGTGACAGATGCAGGCTAACAGGAGAGACCCATCAGGAGCAAGAATCAGGACAGAAGGTGGTGGCTGGGCCTGGCTGGAGCCATGGGGTGATGGGAAGTGGGGGCCCTGTGTATCCCTGAGGAACAGCCGGCAGGATTCACTGTTTGGCAGGGCACGGGCCAGCAGAAGAAGAGGAGCTAGGGATGGCTCCACCCTGTAACCGAGGAGGCCAGGGTTTTCAGGTACTGAGGGGGAGAAGCTGCTCTGGCAAGGTGTGCAGGGGCAGGTAAGAGGGTCCTTAGACAAGTGGTGGATTGGTGGAGCTCCACAGGCTCAGCCCTGAAGACAGGAGGGGGGGCAGGAGGAAGAACAGGGGCAGGACACAGGCAATGCGGTACCGGAGCTCTGCAGTTGATGTTGATGACAGGGGTTGGAGGATACATAGGAAAGGACTGAAATGCACATAGTTATCTGCTTAGTCACAGGATACGTTAAAAAAGAAAAAGATGACATGTACAAACAATAGAAAAACAAAGTGACAAGGTTAGTAGTCAGTAAAATAAAACTCAAGGCATAAACAATCAGAATAAAAAGAGAGACGTCATAAACAAGCAGCATATATAATGGCTGGAGAATGTCTTTATTGCAAGGTATGTTTACCGAAGACGTCCACTCAACATATTTAAAAGCAACCGCCGGCAGGACTGGCCACAAATGAGAGCATCTCTGTTCTTCTTTGGATCTGTCAGTTGCTGTGGTCACAGCAAACAGCATTCAGGAACCTTTGGATGACATCTTGAGCAAGCTCATACTCATACACATGTGCACCAAGAACCAGACAGCAGCCACTGCTCATGCTTGTCACCGAGGTCAGCAGAGCCAGCCTCCAAGGAGCTCACACAGGGAGCCAGGGCCTGTGCGCAGCCCTGTGCTGTGTCCTTGCCGTTCAATGCAGTAACATTAGGAATGGTAAGACCACCTGTTAAGTGATTTCATCTACCTAGAAAACAAATTCCAAATAATCCAAAGGCCAAGGGGAAACCATGAGGAATATTACAAGACATTCGGAGAGGAGCAATAGTGAATACACGCGTGTCAATGCTGGTGCGGAGTTAGGGCTCAGCAGCTCCTACAGGACATCCTCTGACTTCGAACTAGTCGGCAGCTAATGACAAAAATTAACAGCAAGTGGACCAAGCTTTCCAATGGAGAATCCAGAAACATAGCAGGATAGTAAACGTGAAGGAAAGAAGGCGCCCATTTAGAGAGCAGGTGAGAGAGAGAGAGCTGATCAACCGCCAAAAACACAAGAGAAAAGTGTTTATATTATTGGCCAAGATATACAGGAATGAATCTGCACACAGAGCAATAACTCAGAGTATAAATAATAACATAATTTAAATATGTTTTGGTAATTGTCTAAGGCCCAAACCAGCAAGGTATGCAGTACAAGGTACGCTGTAATTCTCCCAACAGAGAGGTGAGGCAAACGCACAGTTTCCTTAGATTTCTTTACCTGGAGATGCACAAAATATAAATATAAACATTGCTTTCAAAAAGAAAAGATTGTCAGTGCAAAGTGGGGAAACATCAGAGCACTGTGAACAAGGCGAGCACACACCAGGCCTTCAGTGGACACAGGCACGTGTGTAGGTATAGCACAGCCTCAGATATAGGCCGAATAACCTAAAACCTCTGTGACGCACAAGAGGCACGAACCAGCAGGGATCTGACAAAACGTTAAGAAGTGAAAAAACATTTATGTCGATGAAGGTGGACGCTTGAGCCATATATAAAAATTACCTCAAAATTTATTCAAAGACCTAAGATGTAGGCTAGGTATGAGGCAGGAGGATCATTGAGAGTTTGGGACCAGCCTGGGCTACAAAGTGAGCTCAAGGCCAGCCTGAACTGCGTAGTGAGACCCTGTTTCAAAAACAAAAAACAAAGCAAAAAAAAACCCTAAAATGTAAGAGCTGTACACATAAAACTCTTGGAAAAAACATAGGTATACATTTTCCTACTTTTGGATGAGGGAATGATTTATTAGATCTGAAACCAAAAGCACAAACAATGGAAAAAATAAATTGGACTTCAATGGGATTCCACAGCCTGCACCTGTAATCCCAGCTACTCAGAAAGCTGAAGCAGAAAAGTCTCAAGTTTGATGCCACCGTGGACAACACAGGGAGACTGTGTCTCAAAATGAAAAAGAAAAGGTATTTGGAATGTAGCTCAGTGGTCATGCCCATGGATTCACTCTCTAGTGCAGCAAAAAACTGAACCTTATCCAAATGGAAAATGTTTATGTTACCAAAGACTTGCAAGTGAACTGTCTGTCAGTGGAACAGGAGAAAATATCTGCAAAATACATATGCCAGTGGCTTCACATCAGGAACATACAAAGAACGACAATTCAATAATAAACCAACAGCCCAACTGACACTGGGCAGAAGAGCTGCAGACAGTTCCCTAGAGGATTCACCACAGCGGTCACCATGCCCAGCAAGAGAAGCTCAGTGCCCTGGTCGCCAGGGACACACGGGAGGGAGGTGGGGCCCATGTCCACGGTGACCAAACACAGCTGGTCGTGAGTGTCAGCAAGCACACAGGAGATGGAGCCTTTGGCCCTTGCTGAGACCATACGTGGCAGCCTCCAGTGGACAAGTGTGTCTGCTCCTCGCAGGATTAAGGAACGCTTCAGTGTGGCGGCAGGTGCACCTGGGAGAAAGGACATCGGGCTTACACAGAAACCCACACGTGTTCATGCTGATTGTCCCTAAACGACTCGAATATGCACAGCCAGCAAATGGATAAGTAGATCGTGGCACACTCTACCATGGGGTATTTAGTCTCCAGGCGTGGAAGGAGCAGGGTGCTGCTACCTTCTGTAACATGGAGTGCCTCGGACACAGCATGCTAAGGGGAAGAAGCCAGTCACTGCAGACCAAGTGTCACACAGCCAACTCACATGAAGTGCTCAGGGTACGCGAATCTACAAAGACAGGGAGTAGTGAGAGGTTTCTACGGTTCAGGGTGGGGCTGGGGGAGATGGGTGAGCTCTGACTGGTGTGGGGCTTATTCTGGGGGTTCAGGGACATATTCTAAAATTGATTGTAGCAATGTTTGCACAACTGTAAGTATACGCTGAAAATATTTAATTGTATGTTCTAGGTAAATGGCATGACATAAATTTTATCTCAAGAAAAAAAAGAAAATTTAGGTAAATTCAAACAATTTTGGGACTGATAACAAGAACATCGAAGTACAATTCAAGGTAAAACCACTTCGTAAAGTTTCTTTAATTAAGAGAATATTCATTTTAGAATTAAAAGAATCATACATCTTAAAGAGCTAGAAATAAGACAAAAAAACATGAAGCTTTTTTAGGTATTAAGCAAGAAATTTACTAAACATAATTCTTATCAAAGACCGTAATACACTATGCTCAGCTTTTTACAAAATAGAATGTAGCAAAAGAAGGACAGATTTGATAATTTGAACAGTGTGATAATATGAATAAAAACACATATATAATTATATTAACATCCAACAGAAAATGCACCTCTGTAAGCATTCATGTGATGCTTAAAGAACTTAATTATATAGTAGGAACTGCAAAGGCCACATTCCCTGGCAACACTGCATTAAAGCCAGAAATTAATCACAAAATGTAATCAAAATCTCAGAAGTTAAACAACATTCTATTAAATAAGGGCTGGTTCAAAGAAGAAATAAAAATTTTAATTATGTGCTATTTAGAAAATAGCAAAAATAAGAACAATATTTATCAAAACCAGTGGGGAAAGGGCACGCTTTCCCTAAAGTCAAATCTTACAAAAGCTCTCATTATGAAATAGAAAAGAACGTATGAAGACAGCAATGCACAATTTGTTAATTGTTGTAACTCTCCTACTAACCTGTTTTGAAATTGTTTTATTATTATTTTATTTTTCTCTTTAAAATAAAAAACAGAAAAGAATATAATTAGGGTAACTAAGCACTTATTTTTTTTAAAAACACTAAAATAATGCCAAAGTCAATGCTGAGAAAAGAGGACATGATAACCCTAAACACAGATGCTTGTGAATTACAAGTAAATAAAACAAAAATTTTATTTAAAATCTGAGAGCGACTCCTGGACTTCCAATACTAGAAATAGAACAGTACTCACCGCCGGGTGAAAGACAGGACTTATGCTCACAGTGCTGGATGCGGCTGGCAGCAGCACAGACCAAGAAACCCACAGCTGACCCAGAGGCCCATAGCCGGTGAACGGGCAAACGCAGGGGCAAGAGAGCCTCCTGTCCCGCGTTACATGCAGTGCCCGGGGTGTGTGCACAAGGCCCCAGCTATGCTGGGGGGCAGGACATGGTAGAAAGAGAAAACCTGGAGCAAGCACTAATGCGACAGCCTTGTGTCCAGGGGACATTCTCAGGACAACAGCATCACAGGTGAATTAATGTTACACACGCTCACATACACTCATGCACACACACTCACACACACTCACACACACACATGCATAATATGGATTCTTCTCTGCCTTAGACTTGGCTGGAGGTCATGTAAAAAATTACAAACAAAACCAAAAGGTAAAAGATTTCACCCAGAAAACCCTTGTCTCCAAGTTTACATGAGTTGCCGCTATCTTGATCATTGCCCTCCAAAAATAAAAACAAAATAACAATGTGAAGTGTCCTGGAGGGATGATCATCCCTAAGCCCTTGGTGGTTGCAAACGGAGTCCTCTGTGAAGTAGATCTTCAATTCAGACCGCAGAGACTCCCACAGATAAGCCAGTCCCAGTGGTGCACACCCGAAATCCCCAGCACTCTGGGAGGTCGGAGCAGGAGGATTGCAAATTTGATCCCAGCCTGGGCTCAAAAATAAATTAAATAGATAGATAGGTAGATAAACAGCAGACAGATGGGGCTGCGGATGCAGCTCTGTGCACAGGCTCTGGGCTCAGTCCCCAGTACTACACACACAAAGACCGGCTCCCACAGAGAAGGTTTCAGAGAACATGATCTCATAATCGTAAACCACAGAACCTGTGTGAGGAGTGAAGCTACCATCACGGGAAGCATCAGAAATGACTAATTATACGTACACAGTAAGTACAGTTGCAGGAATTAGTAGATAGCATATAACTGGATGTTTTACTAACTTAACACCAAAGAAGTCAAAACTAGAACATCCACTTCAAAAAAGGTGAAGTTCAACCATCACTTTATATAGCTTCAAAAATTCACTGAAAATAACTGGTCAAATATCTAAATGTCAGAGCTAAAACTCTCAGAAGAAAATACAAGGGCACATTTGTACAGCATTAGATTTGACAGTGATTTCTTGGAGATGATGTAATATCCAAAGCATAGAAAACAGAAAATGCAAGGCTCTGGTGAGGCTAGGCAGAAACTGGAACCTCTGCCTGTGGCTGTTGAAAAGGTAAAAATGGTATAGTTACTATAGAGGACAGTTTAATGGTTCCTTTAAGATGTGAATGTGTGATAGGATCTAACAATTCCATTTCTGAATATATACCAAGAAGCACTCAAAGCAAGGACTTGAGTGGACCTCATGGTGGCAGCTTTCACAGCAGCCAGTATGGATGAGACCCATCTGCTGGGTTTAGATCACAGCACTGGCATGGTTTCTCCAATGTGAAAAACCCAAAATATAACCAAAGAGCAAAACAAAAGCAAGATCATGGGAAACACAGATGCTTTGTGAGAGGGAGTGGGGAGTGGGGGTGAAATGAAAGAATGAAGCCACCCTTCACGCACCATTCCCCAGAGCGAGCAGTCAGCACGGGCTGCAAACAGCTAGCAATGAGGGTGAGAAATGAAACAGACGCATACATCAGGACAGCCGAACTTCACGAGCACCTCTGAACTGCGTGGAATTCCCAGCCCTGGTGACCCCTAGCCACTCCTGCTCTGCCCTGCCTCTTGGCTCTGCTCATTTTAGACACCTCCTGCCCATGAAATCACATAGCATTCCTTCCTCTGGCCCTGGCGTGGCACATGAAGTCCTCGACAATCATCTGCTGTGACACATGGCGGGATCACCTTGTTTACGGCTCAGTAATATCCCACTGTGTGTGCAGACCACATTTTCTGTGCTCAGCATCAACTGCAGGTTCCGGTGAAGTTCTGCACATCTGCACTGTGCCCATGGCTGTCTGGGCTGCCTGTGCACTTCAGTCCTGTGGTGGGGAAGCTCTCAGGTCAGGAAGTCTGATCGCAGTAAAATAACATCTTCAAAATACTCAGAAAATGTAAACATGAAAACTTAGAAACTTAAGAAACACCTGCTGTCTAAAGTCAGCCCACACAACTAGACAGGAACCTCAAACTCCCTCTCCACTGTGTTCCTTAGCAGGCTGAGGGTGTCATGTGTAGGGGGATGTGGACAAGGTCTGTGCCCTGACAGAAGCTGAGGGCCAGGCCAGGCTGTAATGCTGTCAGCTAACATGTAGGCGATGCAGTTGACTAAGGGGGAAGAGGGGTAGACATTACTGTTCTAATACAGAAAAAATTTAAATCCAGAAAAAATTATTCTGCTCTAGAAAAGCTGAAAGAATGACCAGTGCAATGGGCCACTGCAGAGTTCTGTCTCTGCCCCTCTCCGGTCTCTGAGCACAGGAATGTGTGTGACCTGGGCCCAGCTGCTGCACTCTGAAACTCACGGCCCTGACTGTATGCAGGACCATGAGGAGCACTGAGGAAGCACTTCTGGAGCCAGGTGGCAGAAGGAGAGCAGGCTCCGGGCTGTGGCTGGCCAGCGGCATGAGAGTGACCCTGTGCTGACGCCACTGGTCCACCTCATCATGAGCTGGCCAAAGTGGTGGCCCGCAGCACACGTGAGTGAAGGGGACACTGAGAAAGCAGTTCCCACCCTTTAGGAGGCGCTGCGTGCTCACGGCGAACAACCTGGTGGTGCTGAGTCCCCAGACGGAACCAACTGTGGCGGCGGGTATGTCTCATTTCCACCGTCCGTGACACCCTGAGGTCTGCTGCGCCCGGCTCTCTTGCTATGAACTTAGTAGTGTTGGAAGGCTGCTCTCCAAGGGGCACCCTCTTGCTGGGGGACACAGCAAGGTTTCCAGGGCTATGAGGCCCGGCTACCAATAGTGCAGTACGACCCCCATGTGACCAGGGGTCGGCGGTGAGAAGCACAGTGAGGACACGGCCACGGCATTGGGGTTGGTCAGCACCAGAGGTAGGACTGCATCTGCTCCCTGAGCACTTTGGGCAGCCCAGGCATGACCACCTCCAGCCCAGTCCCTCATTCCCAGAACCAGACAAGGATATGATCACCAAAGGCTCTGATTCTCTGAGAGAAGGTTCAGGTCAGACTGCAGGAGAAGCCATCTGGAGCTGCCAAGGCAAGTGCAAAGCAAACTAAGACGGTGTTATGATCAATACATTGTGTCAACTTGGGGAGTGTAGAGGTTTAGCTGAGTGAGTCAGCAGGAAGCCAGGGTGCTTACTTTGTACACATCCTGAGCCTGTGGAAGAGGAGGGCATGGAGACTGTGTGAGAGGTTCACACCCCCTGGGTGGGGCTAGCCTGTTTACAATGTAAGAGAAAGAAAGAGGCTGCTTGCCTCCATTTCTCCCTTTTGCTGGTTGTTTCTCTGTGCTCTACCGCCATGAACATTTTTGCCCTCTGCCATATGCCACTCTGCCTCAGAACCAGCCAAGTATGGACTGAAACCTCCACAAACTGTAAGCTAAATAAACCTATTCTTCTTTCATTTTGGGTGTTGGGTATTTTGTCTTAGCAACGAAAGTAACCAAGACAGGTGGTGACGAAGGAGAGGGCTGGGAGTGCAGCCCTAGCCCAAGACCAGCTGCAGCGGTGGTGGTTCTGCTATCTATGGTGCTTGGAAGCAAGGACCAGTGTAGGCAGGGAGAAGCTGCTCCTCACCTGAGTGGGGCCCGAGAGCTGTGCCAGCCACGGGTAGGACTGTGAGGGTCAGGGGGGCAGAGCTGACTAACCAGTGTCCTGCTGCCCTGGGAGTCCCCAGGCCCTGCTCAGACCTCGAGTCCCACGGCAGCTCCAGCAAGGGTGAGAGCAGCAAAGGTAGGCTCCCCTCAGACCCAGCCTCAGCTTGCGGATGCCCCTGAGCCTGAGAGCCATACTGCTGTTTCTGACACATCCACCACCTCCTTTACCACGTGGTGTCAGACCTCGTCTCCAGCCCTTGGCCCCCTCTGCACTTTCTCACAAGCATTTTGCTAATAAATCTCCTGCATGTCTCATGCTTGCACTGGCATTTGGTTCTCGAAGGACTTACTAGAAAACGAATACACATCTGTCACGTATTCGTGCAATGAACTCCTGTGTATTACAGCATCAGCAATTAAGAGCAGCCCTCATTTACAATCACAATGAAAAGGATCCAAGGCCCAGGAACTACAATAACAAAAATATTCAAATGTATGCTGAGAAATACTTGTATAAATACAAAGATTTATTGTTTTGGGTACTTAAACTCAATATCATAAATATTTCAATTCTTCTTATAACCATTTAGAACTTTAATATAATCCAAAAAGAAATATCAACAGAATTTTTTTAAAAGTAGACTTGCAGATTTTAGTGTTTATGCAAATATTTCATATGGCTGTAGGATTTGACCCAGCAATCCTGACTCCATGGAGGGACCTCTACACATGAGTTACTGCAGCGTTGTTTCAATGGCTAAAGACCAAATAAGGCAACACTCATCAGTGTGGACCAGGTACACAGAGTGCAGAGGGTCCATACAATGGGACATTTTCAGCTGCTGAGAACAAAGCTATATAGTTACTGACATATTGATTTGCAAAGATCTCTAAGTTATACTGTTAATGGGAAAAAGCAGAGAACAGTGTATATAATATACCACCATGTGTATATAAAAAGAGGAAATAATAAATAAACATATTTGTCTCCATTTGCATTGAAAGCTCAAGAATATTTGTATTTTTTGTGTGTCTTTTTGAGATGGGGTCTCGCTATTCCTTTCAGAATGGTCTTGAACTCACTTTGTAGCTCAGGCTGACCTCAACTTCACAATGACCCTCTTGCCTCAGCCTCCTAAGTCCTGGGATTACAGGTGTGTGCCACCACACCCAGCTTCAAGAAGTTATGGAAAGTAACTCAAATGCTTGATGATGTTTGGGATGGTTGGACCCGGATACGCTGAGAGCAGAGGCAGAGGCAGGACAGACTTTGAAGCAAGTGCACGAGCAACTATTCTGACAGTTACATGAATACATATCTACAAGGACAGTGCAGCCTGACCCTTCCTGACTTAACCTTTTATGCCCACTGGTGACATCAAGTGTGTGGATGACCTGGGTCCTGGGAGCTCCTCTGCATCTCCTGGGATTTCACCCCAGAACTCCTTTCTATGCACCTGAAAGTCATGAGCATGGATACAAGCAAACGCACGTGAGGACACTGAGGGAAGCACTGTTTGTACAGAAAGGGCTTTGGGAGCACTATGTGTAACAGAAAAAAATGGACACAATACAAATGTCCACTGGAGACAGAATAGGAAACTCATTATATAATATCCATGTGGGGAATATCACACTGCAATGAAAAAGAAGAAAATTCACTACACATAGGTACCTCAAAACTTGAGGCTGAACAGAGAAAGCAGAAGACAGGAGGCAGCACACTAGAGGTTAAATACTAGCAAAAGCAGAGTAGACATACCTAGACTAGACTAGACAACTGCATTGTCATAAATAAACACAGCAGTGACTTGAACACTGTTCAAGGGGGAGGCTACTGCTCAGCAGGGGGAGGCTAGGCTCCCTGGAGAGGGTAAGTCTGGGCTTATGGTTCTGTTCCACTAAAATGCAAGGTTATTTCAGTTTTACCATTTGAAACTCTCTATGCAGAGATTCAGTGTTTTGTCTGTGAGACATATTTCTTGATCTTTGTGATAAAATAAAATTGTTCTCAATAAAGGTTAATAAATGGACGTTTTCCCATGAAACAAAACATTATTGAGAAAGGAAATTTGTGACTGACAAGGAAGAGAAGAGATTAATGAGTATATGCAGCCATATGCACTTGGACCTCAGCATCTCAGGAAGCTGGAAACGCCAGGGAAACAGGAATTTAAAACACTTCTCTCAGGCAGGAGAAACCCTGGATAGATAAGCTGCTAGAAAAGACTCTGAAAAGTTCACTGAAGAATTACTTTGCAAGAACTCCTGTTCAGAGAGCTTTTAAATTTAGTTTTTCAAAATTTCTAGGGACCTAAATCCCCATGCTCTTGAAATTGCTCTAGGCTTGAAAGGAGACAAATGCACACTGAATTTCATAAGCCAACAAAAATCTTGATTCTAAAATGTGAAAGGGAAAGAAAAATCTGTAGTAAAACTGGGAAGAGTTACAAAAATCCTGAGTAATATGTTACTAGGCCAAATCCAGCAGAAAATTGAAAGAATTATTTCCAGTGACCAAGTAAAACTTATCCAAGAGATGCAAAAGTCATTCACTGTAAGCGTGCGATTAATGCAACATTTCAGAGAAATATACTTAAGGAGAAAATGGGAATAATAATTTAGTAGGGGAAGAAAAGACAGTAACATTCAAAGTATATTCTACAATCTTCAAATTTGTTTTTTCTGAAAGTTAGGAAGCACAAATTGTATAACATTGTAAAACCAAACTATAAACACTATCCCTCACAATGAAAACTAAAGGCAATTCGTGCTAAGAGCAGAGACTAAAGCAAGCAAGAGCCCACTGTCATAATTATAATTCAGTGTGATTCAGAAAATTCTGAACAATGCAGTTAGAAGAAGAGAGTTGATTGTTGTAAAAGTGACAAATTTATCGTTTTGTACAACAATGCAATTACATTCTTACAGGACTCCAGAGAACCAATTTTAAAGCATATATCTTCCACTTTTGTGAAGTAACTTTATAGAAGATAAGTATTTTTTAAAAATCCACATTCCACATACATGAATATAATCCATAAGAGAATGACCAAAGGGATATTTTACTCTCGTGGGCAAAACAGAATTGAGGGGGAAAGATTTTAAAGAATATTTAGAACTGTGGGATACACTCAAAAGTGGATTAAAAATACCAATGAACATTTTTAATACACAGGAAAAATTCATTTGTAAGAAAAAATACATTAACTCCTCTGAAATTAATTTATGGGTTTAATGAAATCTCAATTAAATTTCTAGTGGGATTTGTTTGGGACTTAATTACTGAATTCTTAAATTCACCTGAGGGAAAAGCAACAATAATACACACAAGGAGATTAGTGAGAAGATAGCTGGAAACTGTTAGAAAATTTTTTTTTTCTACAAATAAATCAAAACAGACACCTATCAAAATTGTATCATTAAAGCAAGAGATCCCTGAAGCGGGGAGGCAGAAGCTGGAACCTGGTCCTCACTGACCAATACACAAGCATCACAGAATATGAGGGGAGGGAGAAACTGCTCAGCACATACTCCGGGAAATTTGGCCTAGAGCGAGGGAATAAAACCGCTGTCTCCACTGGCCCACCAGAAACGGATTCTGAGATGAGAAAGGGAAGTAAAATCAAACAAACACAAAGAACACCAAGGTCTAGGAGCAATGGCACTGGGGTGCCCAGTGGGCCTTATTCGCAGGACTTTCTCACCAAGCTCTGCCTCGTCAAGCCCTGTCCCAGGACACAGGTTGGACACCAGCAGCCAGAGGAGGAGAGGAGGGTTCTGGCTCACATCTCAGAAGTTTCAGGCCGTGGCCAGCAAGCTCAGATGCAGAAACATTGTGGAAGGGAGGGCTTGCTGAAAGCCTGAGCAAGATGCACCCCCAGTCACCCTCCTGACCCCACTAGCAGTCTCTGGAGTAGCATGAACCCCCAGTGATCCTCCTGACCCTGCTAGCAGACCCTGGAGCAGATGCACCCCCAGTCACCCTCCTGACCCCACTAATAGGCCCTGCAGTGGCATGAACCCCCAGTCACCCTCCTGACCCTGCTAGCAGGCCCTGGAGCAGATGCACCCATAGTCACCCTCCTGACCCTGCTAGCAGGCCCTGGAGTGGCATGAATCCCCAGTCACGCCTCCTGATCCCTGCTAGCAGGCCCTGGAGTGAGATGCACCCCCATGGAGTGGGATACATCCATAGTCACCTCTTCTGACTCCCTAGCAGGCCCTGGAGTGGGATTCAACCCCCAGTCACCCCTTCTGAGCCCCACTAGCAGGCTCCGCCTCCTAACACCAGGCTCAGCCAGAGCATCCCCACAATCCAGGCACTATCCAGAGCCCTAGCTCAGAGTACAAGCGGCTTGGGCACATCTAGATCCAACCATGACTTAATCCTCCCTCTCCGTACTGTGCACTGTCCAGTCCCAGCACAGCAGGTGGTACAGCAGCCTCCCCCCTCTTGCCCTCTGCTGGCCCTTGCAGGCTGCATTCTCCCCAACCACTGTGGATGTCTGCACGGTTCCTCTGGGTTTGCCCTATCCAACCTGTCCTCCAGCCAACAGCCAAGATGACCTTGATAGCACATACATCTGCACCCTCCCCCCTCCCCCGACCATCCCTCTACCCAGAGTCAATCCGAAGTCCACAGTCTGGTTCCATCTGACCCCTCATCGATGCTCCAGTCCCACCTTGTGCATTGGCTCCGGGATGCTCCACCCTCCCTGGCTTTGCTCAGTTAGTCAAAAGCAAGAGGCTCAGGCAGAAACAAAAGCAGGCAAGGAAAGAGCCACTGAGAGGGAGGAGGGACTGATAGAACCTATTACTCACAACGTTAAACCCTGTGTGCATGAAAACATCCTGAAAAAACTGCATAAGATGAGGGAAGTGGAAGAACTGGAGAGGGACTTGGAACCAACAGCTGGAGACAATTCAGAGAGAGCACTTAAGCGAGGAGGCTCCTCTTCTGGGGATGAGAACAGACTCTGACGCAAGTCTGGGCTGAGCTGCAGGCAGGTCGCCAAAGCAGCACTTACGTGGGTAAGCATCAAAGATCTTCTCCAACCCCAACAAAGAAACGAAAGTACGACGGAGTAGACAATGCACACTACACATGCCCTGAACACCTTGTCACTTAAAATTTTGCATTGAATTATAACTTACATCAATTATGCAGATGTTCAGCTTCTTGCTTTTGTGAAAGGCCAGTTTGCACTTTCTGCAAAACTTTTACTGCCAGGTGAGACCCAGTGCACTTAGGGCACACGGTGACTGCACCTCCTCCTGATCCCAGCCCGCACTTGAGCTGGAGAAGATTGGATTCCTGAGAGTGAACCTTCTCTGCACCTCTCTTCTTTTGTTCAGCGGGGGCTTTGCTGTTCTCTTATAATCGCTGTGCAGTGGCTTGGTAGGCCACCCCATCTTTCTTCTCTGGATTCTCGTGTGGGCCTGGTAGTAGCGATCCCCATGGATGTTTCTGGTACATACTCACCCTCAACACAGAAGCTCTCGGGTAGTGAGGGACGTGTGGTTAGCTCTCGTGGACACTGTCAAATGGCCTCTCAAGGTAATGATTGCAAGGGTTGGTCCCTCAGCTTTCCAAAGTGAGGTCTGGTGCCCCTTCTACTCGTAGCACATTAGGACAGACCACTCCCAGCTCCCTTCCTTCCTGTGCTTCTCTTTCCTTCCTGTCCATTCACCACCCTGTCCACCCTCTCTCTTCTGCACCTCGTCCTCCGGTGCCGCGTCACTGCAGGCCACCTGCACCGGAAGATGGCTCTGGTTGGAGCAAGCCCATCAGTTGCAACCTGAACTGTGCCTCAGCTGCTCCCTAATTTGAAGCCAGTCCTCAGTTCATTAGTTTCCACCCACCTCGTGTGCCTCTCATTGCTGCATTTCTGCTGGTAATTACCTCCAGCCTCCAGTAACAGGAAGACAAGAACATCTGAGTCAGGACTGACAGGAGGCCCTGCCCTGCCCTCGGATCTGCCGCCCAGAATGCGGTGCCGGGATGGAGGCTCATTAGCGGGCCAGCCTGACTCTCCGGCAGTCGGGGCTGTAGCTCCTGGCCCCTCTGTCACTTGTCTCTCTGGCCCTGGGGATTGATTTAGTGTCTGTTCTGCAGCCCAGCCGAGCCCCTGCCCAGAGCACATTATTCAAACGGCAGAGAAGGAGAAATGCAGTGTGCAGGGTAGATTCCTAAAATCAAAGCACAGAGGCAGACTGCAAAGTTTGTTGGTTCTCAGTCATCGAAGGACAAAAGTGTGCAAAGGATTTCCTGGGGATCGGGGGAGAAGTCTTGTCTTCACTGGCAGAGACATCTTCTTGTCCACAGCTCAGTACCCATGAGCCCACTCTGTCCACGGCCCTGAAGTCCAGCCTAGCATCACCTATGGGACATGCAGAACTGTGTTCCACAGAGTTCACATTAAAACATTTCAGAACTTCTTTTTCTGCATCAAATGGAGCATGCCCCATGGGACTGTGAGTGGGTGCACCGCCCCTCCTCTTGAGGGCCCGCGAGCTCAGAGTGACAGAATCAGGGCACTCTGCAGTGAGCAGCTCTGGGCTCCATCCTTCTGCCCTTCCACCCAGGAGTTCCAGCCTGTGGCTCGCCCTGCCTGCAAGTCTGTCCTTCCTCTATTGAGCTAGGGACTTAGCAAATATACCGCTCACTCAGTCTATAGGCCCGGTGTCGAGCCAGAGTGGAGGCTGTGGCCTGGGGTTCGAGGCACAGTAGGGGCCAACAGTGAACCGGACGCCTGGTCTCCACCGGAAGGGGCTGGGGACGGACTTGCCACAAAGAAACCAGGGGAGTGGAGGGCGATGGGTGAGCTGCTCACAGTGATTCGCTATTTCCTGAGGTCTGCACACAGCGTGGAACATACGCTGTACCTCACAAGCGCTGCGTCGTCAAAAAGAAATTAATGATCAAATGATGATGACCAGTTGGCCTTTCCTGATAAGCTGAGGGGAGAATCCACTTACTCGGTCTCCCTCCCTCCCCTCTGGCCTGACCCATTGTTGCCAGGCTCTGGATCCCTGCCCCCCCCCACTGAGCTCTGTGCCCTCCAGGCAATGGCCATGAGCTGTCCCCATCATTCTAGCTAGGCCTTCTTCAGCTCCACACCACCCTTCATTTATCCCCTGTGTGGCCAGCCAGGGCAGTGACAGTGACCCACACCTGGAGGCCAGTGTTGAAGAGGTGCTGGGGCCACACAGGTCTTGAACAGGCTGAGGCTGGTGAGGCTATAGCACCAGTTTTGCACCCTGTGAGCTTTGACAACAGCACGGTAACCCTAGGCCCTGATCATAACCATTTGCCCTCCACAAGGGCTGACTGGCCTGGCCTGTCATGACCCGTGGTGAATTCCAAGCCTCGGGTTCCACTGTACTGCTGAGTGGTGCTGTCTGGACCTGGCACCCTATGCAGAAAGGAGGAGCTACAGGCAGGGGCCTGCACACTGAGAATGAGACAGCCTGGGCCTGCGGTGGCCCTGTGGAGAATGGTGCGAGATGGTGGGCACTCTCCTTTGGAGAGACGGCCTCTGCAGGGGCTCTTCGGGGCTACCTGCGTGAGGGACATCTGCCCCACTCTGCTCAGGGTCCAGCTCTGTGCGAAGAGCACTCCCATGTGGGCAGGACCAAACTCAGCTGTCGAAGTCTTTCTTCTTATACTCAGGGCTCTAACCACATTCACTCAGCACAGGAAACTGAATAACTCATGTCATCAAAAGTCCCTGTAGAAGACCTTTGGTGCTTTGTTTTTGTTGCTCAAATATTTGCTGTTACTTTGTTTTAAACCAATACTAGGGATGAAACTCAGGCCCTCACATAAGGTAGGCAAGTGCTCCAGCCCTGAGATACCCATCCAGCCCTCAGTGAGGCCCAGAGCTGCGATCCTCCAGCCTCAGCATCCAGAGTGGCTGGGATTACAGGTGTTTACCAGTTTGCCCGGCCATGCCTTTGGATTTTACAAAGCCTGAGTACAAATTAAGTGTTGCTTAGCAGGTGCATTTTAAATATAACCTCTAGAACAACAGCACCCAGGGAGCAGGGGAGCTTCAGGCTGTCCAGGTTCTCCAGATACCAAGTCCATCCAGCTCCTCTGCTTCAACAGTGCACAAGCACCACGAGACAGACACTGTGGCCTCTGCCACCTGGGGAGGGCATGGGAGTGGGCGTCACCCAGTGAGCAGTGTAGATAACCTCTACTGGGTTTTGCCCACAACAACCTGAGATGGAGAAACTGAGGCTTGGCGTTGAGGTGAGGCTGGTTGCCCATGGGTTGTTAGAGGGGCTGCCTGTGGCAGCACTGCAGGCTATGGTCCAGGGGCCTGGCTTTGCCTGACAACCATCTCCCTTCCCAAGAGTCACCACGCTGAGGATGCAATTGTGCCAAAGGGAAACTGCACAGCGCTTTCTTCACATCAAAAGAGGATCTCCTGGACTTAGGGAGAAAGAAAACAGCTTGCTGGGGTCAGTCACTAAGATTGCTGGTAGATGGGCCTCCCATCCTCAAAGCTGGGAAAACGGAAAGAGAAATGCACGCTGGTGCTGCCACTGCCCCCAAAGCTGAAGAGCTCCAGCTTAGGAGGAAGTGCAAGGTATCACCGCAGTGTATGTGAGAATGGAGAAGGCATCTCACGCACACACACACTTACTCACACTCACGTGGTCCTGCCCGAAGCTGCAGGCATCCACTGGGGGCCCAGGATGCTTCCCCTGAGGAATAAGGGCAACTGATAGACATTTGCCATTACCACTCATTTCTCTGTAGGAGGGAGAGCTATTTCTCTACCACACTCTGCTATCTGGGGACCCTCAAGCTCCTGGAAGCAAAGTCACTCGTCTTAGACATCAGCTGCCACTTCGTGACACAGGGCCTGAAAGCTGGCTGGAACGCAGAGGGAAAAAGGAAGGAAGTCTTCTCCTTTGTCTGCAGAGAGCTCCAGTCTCCACCTCTGCCTTTGGATCACACCTCCGGCTCCTTCAGGCTGCCAGAGCCCTCCTCCCCTTCCAGGGCAGGTGCTGACTTTTGCACACGGACTCCTGCCAGACTCCTCAGTGAGCTTCCGGCTTCAGCTTGTAACTGAATCCTGTGTCTCTCCAGTGCCCAGACAGTGCCTTTGGAGTCTTCCACTCCCCACCACGCAGGCAGCAACATGCGCCACGTGTGTTACATCTCTGTTCCCCCAGTGAGCCCGCACAGGCTCATGTCCCAACATTCTGCTCTTGCTGGCTGCCGAAGGACTGGTGTGGACAGACCAGGCATGGCCTCCACAGTTACAAGAAGATGCATCGCCCGAGAAGGGTGGCACCCCTTGGCTTATATGAATGACGTGGTGCCAAGGTACAACCAGATGCCAACGATCACATTTGTCTAAGACACTTCCACTCTGACCGGGAGAAACTCTGGCCCAGCGTGGAATGGACAGGCAAAGTGGGAGTGAAGGGGTCTGAAATGGATCAGGAGGACAGCGCAGGCAGCAGGGAGGTGAGTGCCACACCTGGGCAGAGCAGGTTTCACCGGCACAGGTGAGAGCGGAGACAGCAGCACAGCTTGACCACATTCCCACAATACAGCCCCTTGTCTGCTGATTCTCTTCAAGGCTGATATGAAATTGAAATGAGGGCGAAAAGCAAGAGAATGGGGAGGTGGAAACTCCTCCCTAGAGACACAAAGAGCTACTAATTCTACCCCAGTGACGAGGAGCAGAGCCCTTCCTCCTGTGCCCAGGCTAAGGGTGTCTCCTGTCCTCGGATACTACACTTGATCTTAGCCAAAAGGCCGAGAAGTGATCTCTCCTGTCCTCGGACTTCTCTGCTGAGCAAGATGGTACAGGCAGAGGGGAAGACTGCATCCACCGTTGAGGGTCAGACCACAAGGGACAAGGTCCAGGGGACACGCCTGGGTCAACGTCACAGTGGGGTCTAAGAGGCCCAGGCAAACACCAGGCTGTCGAGGTGCCAGGGAGAAGGCAGCAAGACCCTTCACAGGGAGGGGTTTTGTGGCCAGAATTCTGTTTCTTGAGGAGTTTTTTGCAGTGAGTGGATGGACACCCTTTCCACAGGAGCAGCCCTGCTCTCCGGCAGGCCCTGGGATGGAAGGATGAGCTTTGACCACATCCCCTCTGAGAGGACCCAGTCGCCCACGTGGAGCAAGTCCAGGAGCTTACACTCACTGCCCCCAGTCCCTCAAATGCCTTACCACACAGCACCAGGACTGACCCCACTGACTCCCAGCCGCTGGCCCCTGGCTTCTACCTGAGGTGCACCTTGTTCCATCTGACACCACGTGTCCTGGCTTAAAGAGCCGGTGGGAGGCGTGTGCGTCAGGGTTGGATCTGCAGCTGGCCTCCGCGATGAGCTCCCTGCAACGTCGGAAGTCTCTCACTGGGGGTCTGTTGTACCAGAGTCCCAGGAGTGCACAGGAGCCAAGGGGAGCCTGTGCTGGGGGAGCAGCACCAAGGCCTCACATGGAGTCACTTTCCATTTTCTCTTATCCAGCACGGAAAGTACAAAACTGACCCTGCTTTCCAGGGACCATGTGAGGCAGACAAGAGACTGGAGCCCAGCGTGATGTCCTGGCGAGTGGACTTGGCTGCGCAGACTCAGCAGGTGGGCATCTGCACCCCACGTGGGAAGGGACCGTGGCCCCCAGGACAGGTTCAGCTGAGTCCCCGAGTCCTAGGACAGGGAGGTCCGGGAAACTAGGCACTCAGCTGCGCACATTGGCGGAGCCCAGTCCTGGGCCAGGTGCTCTGTGCAGGGCTGGGGAGAGGACAGCAAGCATCATCAACCTGGCATCAGCTCTTGGACGCCGCACCCGCCCACCTCACCACAGACGCCAGGTGACCCCTGACACCTGAGAGGAAAAGAGCTTCAAGCTGAGCCAGAGACACCGGACAGAAGTCTGCAGCCAGGAACTGAGCGAGCAGGTGGGGAACCACGGTGGCTCCCGGTGTGCAGCCAGTCAGTAGCCTTGAGCGGAGTCTAAGGGGACAGAGGGTGCTGCAGCCGCAGGCGTGTCAGCGTCCAGGAGACTGAGACCCTGTGGCATGTCTGCAGGCTTTGAGGGGAGGAAGCTCCAGCCCTCCAGGGAGCAAACATGGAGTGCATGGGAGGTGGACCCGCCTGCCACAGGGATGGGGTAGGAGAGGAGGGCAAGGTTGGGAGGGCCTGGGCCCAAAGACTCCCACAGTGGGAACTGCGTGGGGCAGCAAGCTCACTGCAGCCTCCGAGGGGTCAGAAGCCCGAAGTCAGGACCACCACTTGTTCACCAAGCTTCCTTCTCTTTCAAGTCACAATGTTGGGTCTCAGACCAAGGTCCCTGAGAGACTGAACGGTGATTGCTGACTGGATACTGCTGCTGCTGCTGAGGACAATGCGCTCTGCCCAATCTGTGGAGCCAAAGCTCGGTGCGTGTCAGCAGCTGTGCTGGCCCCTCAGTGCATGTTGTGACAAAGCCCTGAGGCCGGGACCATCTCCTTGGAGACAGAGGCAGCAGGTATTCTGCGTGGATGGCAGCATCTCCTTTCAGAACGCAGTAAGATCCGGATGCCAACCAGCACTGGAGCAGCACAAGCCTGTCACCTCCTGGAGGAGCTGAGTGATACCCCTGGGAGCACCCTTGGGCAACAGCAGCCCTGACTCCTCCCGTCTCTATGCCTCTGCTTCCACACATCTGGCCTCTCCTGGCCACCTGAGCACCTCCTCAGCTCATAGGCTTCCACTTCCGCTGCCCATTAGGGGCCAGCTGAGGGTGGCTCTGGAAACCCTGAGTGCTCACTGCACCTGTCAGGCCTTTGCTGGGCATAGGAGGCCAGGATGCAAAGGCCAGGTCTGGAGAGGTGGACAGGTAGGGAGCATGGATTAGCCAAGGAGAGGACACATGAGAAAGAACAGGGAAGGGAAGTACAGGGTGGCACAGTGCCCAGCTTCACTGTGCAAGGGACGATCGGTGGGGCCCAGAGAGGCAATAACTCCATGCGTTTCACACAGTGAACACGGCCAGAACAAGCCGGCAGTGGGCCGAATGTGACTACCAAGTCCAAGGTCAAAATTATACCCAGGCCCACACAGCAACCCATTAAGAGTTGGTGACTATTTGCTCTGTGAGAAACCCCATTTTTTGTGTACATTACACCAAATGATTCACTTAATTCTCACAAAAATACCTGATGAAGATGTCTGTGCTCTGGGAGGTAAACACTCATATTATCCCCATCTCCCAGCTGAAGGATCTGGGTCACAAAGTGAGTGGGCGGCAGCACCAAGACTGCTGCTCCAGGACTCACTCTGTGTCCTGCAGACTCCACGCTTTACCCCTGATCAATAATCACTTTGCTAAGGTCTTGTTGGGTGCTGTTGTGGTTTGGGTCGGGCTGTCCCCCCAAAGCCTCTTGGCCTCTGTAGTGGTTGATTCAGTGTCAACTTGAGAAATTTAGAAGCTTGACTAACTTGGCTCAGCATTTGGCTCAGCAATTCTACATCCTAGGGTGCAGAGGAGCCACCTGAGCATGGACCATCACCGCGATGATATAAGAAGGAAATGGGGAGGGCAGAGGGTTCCATTCTTCGGAGGAGCTCCAGTCTTCACCTTCAGCTTGGGCATCATCTCGCTTCCAGCGCAGACTCTTCAGCTTCTGCCTTGGATCCTTCAGCCTTCTAGGGTAGGCTCATCAGCCTTCTGTCGCAGACCTATCAGCCTCCTGATAAAAACTTGCACAGAATGCTGCAGTAAGCTCCAGATCCTGGACTGAATCCTTCAGTCTCCAGTATGCAGACAACCTCTGTATGCTCCCTCATCCAACTCTGTGGCTGACCGTAGTAAGCCAATCTTGTAATTTCTTATACATTTGTATATCTTGTGTTATATCTGTTTCTCTAGTAAAACCCTGACTGATACAGAGTCATAGTGAGGCTTTGCAGAGGTGGTTGGATCTAGGGTGTGTGACGCTGGGATTGATCATAAGTGATGCTAGGATTAAGGGAGCCCCACCCTGGGTGTTAGTGCTACCTGCCCTTAGCATAGCCTGGATATAATATAAGGGGTGAAAAGGGCTGTTGGGCACTTGAATCCCTGCTGCTTGACTGCTTTGCAGCCTTCTGATTGCCATGAGCTGTTTCTCCTCTGTGATACCCTCTGCCCTGCCACTCTGCCTTGCAGCCAGCTGACTACAGACTGAAACCTCTGCAAACTGTGAGCTAAACAAACCTTTCCTCCTTCAACTTTGACTGTCAGGTGTTTTGTCTTAGCAATGAGAAAAGTAAGGACAGTAGGTGACGTGTGCAGGACAATGACCAGCCAGTCAAAGCAAGCCTTAGTTTTATCAGCTGAGACCTGGGCTGTAGACTCTACTGTGGAGACCTTGGACTAGATGGACAGGGTAGTGTCCTTTCCCTAAAGTAAGCACAAACAGCTCTGCCTCCTGTGGGGCTGGAGAGGTCTGTTCTAGCTCAGCTCCAAAGCTGCATCTCCAACCTCCCCACCATGGAGTGGAGCTGACTGCTCCTCTGGGCTGGCTGCATCCTCAGTCTACCTCCAGCACAGTGGCTTACACAGTCTCCTGAGTGGTTAATGGCGGTGGGATTCTGGGGGTTGTCACTAAGGAAGGAGTGGCCAGTGGCACTCTGGTGGAGTGTTTCATTTCTCCACTGTAACACAGCAAGGAGGGGGCACTGTTTGTGTCACTGTTTGTCAGGCATGGAGGAGTGCCTGCTTCCAAATGGCCGCTGTTCAGCAGCACTGAATTCCGGGCCTCCCTCTGTCCTCCTGAGCCATGTCACAAGGGCAGGCTTGGTATTGAACCTCCCTGACCCCAGGCTCCCATCTGCAATGCTAAGAATGGGGATGGCGAGGCACCCGGCCCCATAAGGCCTGACAAGAAGGCAACGGAAGAGCTGACGTACACACTTGGCATTGTGTTTGCACCCTGGGAAGAGCCTGTCGGCTCTTACCAGTGCATTGTCATTCTGACAGTGGAGAAGCACTGGAAAGACAAACCCCGTTGTGCACAGACTTGGGAACTATCCAGCTGGCCATATGGAAACCCCACAGCCTCCCACTGGTGTTGTGAAATGGTCAGCACCACGGACACAGCTCCATGACCCGCAGGGCTAGAGGGCACACACTTTGGGGAGCACCCGGGAGAGGGGTGAGCCCAACCCAGGTGCTCACTGTGTCCCAGCCAGTGCTCCCTGGTAGTTATGGAGGGCAAGAGCAAGGGAGAGAAAGTATTTTACATTTTAAAGCCCTGGCTTTTCAATCTGTCCTTCAAAGGAGAAAAAGTATTGTGCACCACTGTTTCTTTGGAGTCAGTGACCCCGAATGCACCTCTTGAAACAAGCTCTCAAGAGTCCACGTGCATAGGAGTTGCAGAGACAGTGAAGTGCTCTGATCCCCCACCAGTACTGCCCAACGTTACAAGGCCAAGAGGAACCCACCTCAGGCAGCACTCGGTGTGGACCCAGAGCTCTGGGCTCTTATTTACACTCATTCACATCATCCTTAAGTCGAAACAACACTTGCCCAGTGCATTTTCCTGCTTAGTTCTAAGAAGGCTCTGCATAGAATGCAAAATAAAGGGCCAGGGATGTAGCTCAGTGGCACAAGCAACTGCCTGGCAAGTGCTAGGTCCTGAGTTTGATTCCTGGTACAAAAATGTATCCCAGAATATAAAATAAATAAGGGAAAAACTTAGACCAGGGACAAGGGCAGTTCAGTCGCTCAGCTCACCACCCCCATCAGGAGCTACAAACTCATCAGAGTCTCAGAGAGATAGGGCACTTCCCACGCAGGGCTTAGGATCCATGGCACAGTAGAGAGCCAGAAATGTGCACACTCATAGCTGTGGGGGGCGGGCACAAGAAGGGGCTGGAGGGAGGCTGGTGACGTCCTACACTGAGCTGGGTTCTCTGAGTACACTATGCCTCGGACACCTACAAGGTAGGCCTGGATATTTTGTCACTTTGCAAGAAACGGCCAGCCCAAGGTCAACTGGAAGGTTGATGATGGCGTTGGGAGGAGCCCGTGTCTGGTAAGAAGGTGCCTCCACGGTAACCAACACCTGCAGCCTGGAGGAGGAGAGGCTGACCGCTCCAACTTCACCCGGGAGGCAGAGTAGGGGAGCTGCTTTAGAAAGGGAGGGTGAGGGGTCTGACACTGACCTCAAGGCCACGCTTCCACGACCCACTAGACACATGCAGAAGTGCGCACTACCCACCCAAGGGTTCTGCGCTAACTGCCACATGCCCAAGGTCAGGACGGCTTATGGTGCTGGGCCCAGGGCCTGAGGTCTGATTGATTCCCAGTCCGATCCTCATCCTAAACCAAATTCAGTACTGGACCCTGTGGATACAGAAAAACCAAAGCCTCTTGCTTTGGAGTTTTTTCCACCTTGGGAAAGAAGAGAAATTCCCCCTTGTACCTGGGAGAGGCTCATGGGAGCTTTCTGGGGCTGCTATGACAAATTCCCATCAACCTGAGTCCAGGGTGACCAGAGCCTGTGTTCCCAAATCACCTCAAGAAGACTACCCAGCTACAGGAAGCACAGTGACAGCCCTCAGGGGATACAGTGAACAAGAACACCTCACAGAGTGCTCACTTAGTTCTGGGGCTTTCTGCACATGGGGTCACCCCAAGTGATGCCTCCAGAGTCAGAGGGGAGAAGAGCTGAGGGCTCAGCTGAAGTCCCCTGTGCATCCACAGCCTCTCTGTCTCCCTTCCCAGGATGCAAAAGGTGAAGGAGTCTGGACGTGGGCCAGGGTGGTCATCTGGGAGTCATGGTACTCTCTGGCTGGACTAGAGCATCCCCTAAATCTCTCAGGAAATGGAGCTTAAGAAGTGGGGAAGCAAGCGTGGAGAGGGTCACACATAACACAGGGGGGCGTAGTGGGTGAGTGAGCAGGAACCTTGGCAGGGCAGGCGCAGGTCACATTTGGAGAGAAGTCTACCCCGGAGAAGCAATTCCCTCAGCACTGAGGGAGAAGCAGTTGCCTCTTTCAGATCCACCACACCCTTGTTCTCCACACAGCAACCTCGCAAAGGTGCATTCCTCTTCTTTTAATAAAATGAAACTCTCTTTTCTCCCTCCGGCTGCAGAGGTGCACAGGCCTAACATGGGGAAATCCCTAACTACAGATCCAAATGTCAGATATTGAAAGTCAATGGTGAGAGTTGAGAAAATAAAATGAAAAGAACATTCCTTGTACAGCACACTCCTTTGAAAAGGCTTTGTATTGCCCATTACTGAAGTGACAGATTTAGTCAGCCAAACACGAGAAATGTGAAGTCATTTTAGAATATCCAGAGGAAGTTTGCAAATGGCATTTTCTGACTGAGACAAAAGGCACATTTGAGCAGTTGCTTAGCACTGCACTATGCATTGATGATGCCATCCAAGCTGGGCTTTGTCAGTGGCAGGAGAGATTTTCGCAGCCACACAGGGCCCTTCGTATTTTGCTCAGGTTCTGCTTTCGCGAGAGTGGGGTCTGAAACACAGGGGACACGGAGTTTAGGAATTCCTCAACAGCTGTGGTTTTCAGACCCCATGGAATACGTGAGTTCCAGTCAGGCTGGCTTCCTCCCAAAGAAGAGATCTTCTCGAGGAACGATGGCCCAAGGGAAAGCTGAATGAAATTTGTTATTCGTTGGGTCTGTCCTTGAAGCCTTCCACAGAGGCCTTCCATCCACTGAGTTAGGACGTGGAGGCAGCACTCACCCGAAGCCTGAGTGGGAGATGTCTGCTCCACCGCCACAGCTGGAAGGGCAGATCTGCCTCTGCATAGCTACTCATGGGCAAGGAGGCGGCAACAGTTAGGGTGGGGAAAGGCCAGGGGCAGAGAAGAGCGGAGAGACAGGAAGGGAGACAGAGAAACAAGGCACAGAGGGAGGCTGTCGCCCTCGCGGGTGCGCCTGCCACATACCACTTGCCCACCGTGTGCCATGCTCCTGCAGTCCAGAGGTCCCCAGCAGGCCAAGCTCCTGGGGAAGGCAAGGGGAAATCTGTGGGGAGCATCCTGGACCCTGAAACCTTCACTGGGCGCAAGCACAAGCCTGTCTCGTTGACTGTTCTTGGGAAGATCATTGGTTTCATCTGCCTTGACCTCTGTGGTGGCTGATGTGGGAAATAAAGGAATAAAATGTGCAAGGTGCCTAAAGCAAGGCCTGGACTCACCAAATGGGGTGCCCTTCTGTGCTCAGATCAAAACGGGTGCTGAAGGCAGAGGTCGGAGCCCCAGCTGGAGGAAGGTCAGCTAAGGCTGAGAAGGGACTTAAGAGCCGGTGACAAGAGAGACGAGTTGGAACAAGAACTGCAGTTCCTGGGTCAGAAGGAATGAGAGCCAGGCTCAAGCTGGAGCTGTAAGGCAGGGTACAGCATTCCTGCCGGGCTAGAGTCCAGAGACATAGGCCCTGCTTAGGAAGCAAGCTGGGTCCAGGTGCAGGGAAGCGGGACTGTGTGTGGGCTGCACCATGTGGGGCGGATCCCAGCAGGTTACTGCAGATCCCAGGTACTAACTGCAGGATGGAAGTCCCGGCAACCACGTGCAATGACCCCAGCACACTGGCCAATTGTCCTTTGATCTCACTGTTCTGAGACCACACTGTGAGCAGGAAAGACTCAGGAGGTGCCCAGAGGACCATGGGCTAGTGCTGCCATGACAGCTGAAAGCAGGCTGACTCCACTGTAGGGGGTGGCCGGGGAGGAGTGGGCAGTGGCATAGGCAGGTGGCCCTGCTGCTCCAGCAGGAAATGCCCAGCACTCAGAGCTCAGTCCACCTTCCAGGCCCTGGCCACTGACCCAAAGTTTATTCAGGGAGCCTCTGCCCTGTAGTGGGGGCCAGGGTTGCTGGGCTTTTGTAGCTTTTCCAAATGCAGACTCACAGTGCAAAATCAGCGCAGGCCCAAGAGCAGCTCCACTTCCTGAGCCTGTGCGGCCCTCACAGCCCATGTACAGTGGCTTCTAAGGAGCATCTCACTGCATCCTCAAGTGTGCTGTCTTCTTAGAAGCTCTGCGCCTTGGCAATGGTTACCCGAGGCCAGGTGATTTATGAAGAGCAGAAACTAAATCATTCTTTTTAGAGCCTGAGAGTGTTACATCGAGGTGCTGTCTTGGTGTGGCCTTCTCACAGGGTCCTCACCAGGTAGGAGGTGGTAGGGTGAGTGAGGGTGATCCCCACAAGCCCTCTGTGGTTGGCATTGCTGAGGGTGGACGGATGTCTCCCAACAGACCCCACTGCCCAACAGCTGCCTGGGGAGTGGAGTTTCTAATGAACAAGTTTTGGGGAAAACCACAGAGTCATTATAACACTGATTATTTAGACTAAGCTGTGGGGTCTCCCCTGTGTTATATGGGGGCTCCCCTGTGTTAAACAACCAACTGAAGAGCACATAGCCAGAAGTAGCCTGATACCACCTGGATCAGATATTCATCGAATAGACTGCCTTGCCATGCTGTGGAGCACCCATGAGTCTGGTGCAAATATAAATATATATTTGGCTTGGGGGTCTTAGTGTTTAAAAATTACTTTTTAACTTTATATTATTAGTATATGTGTGCACACAACATTTACATCCCTGGGGGAGTCAGCACACACACAACACAGGCTGGGCAGAAGGGGAAGCGAGGACGGGAAAGAGGAGGAAAAGCTGAATTAGAACATAAACATATTTAGTGCTGTTTCTGCCAGGGTACCTTTGGCTGCACAGAACAGATTGCTTGACTGACAGTAACTTAAAGTTAAGAATAATTAAAGCCGATGTCCCTCCATGCAGTCTCTGGCCAAAATCTCTACACTTAGTCTCCCTCATGGCCATGGCTACAATTACATCCTCACCTAACCCAACCACCCTTTCCTCGGCTTCCTTAGTGCAGTATAATTCTCCACGCTTTGTCGTTCATATCTCCCACCATTTTCCCTGGGCCCACCCAATGCACTGACCTTCTTCTTTCAAGGTCACAGTGACCTCCACACTGTCCAGTCTCAGAGTAGATTCTCAGTTCCTACCTCCACTGGACCCAACACAACAGGCTACATCTTGCCCTGTGATCTGCTCCATAACTATTTCTGGGACTGGGTCCTGCTCACATCTTGATTTCTCCATCTCACCTCCTCACCTCTCCAGCTTTCAAATTCTGAGTGCCAAGCACTTGTGAGCAGGACCCCATTCTGCTGCATGATGGCCAGGTAATATTCCCTGGCAGGTCTTACAACACTATGAATTTATGACTCCCAATCTATGTTTCTAGCACTGAATTCCAGTCCTGAACATGCAACTGATGTTTTGTCATCTCCAATTCAATATCCCCAAAGTTCACACACTGCAAAGTGGACTTCTGACCTTCCTTCTTTCCCACAGCCAATCTGCTCTTGGTCTGACGCTTTTCTGTTCTTGCTGCTCAGCTCTTCCAAGCTCCGGAACCACCCTTGGCTCTTCCCTCTCTTTATCTGCACTCCTCCTGCCTATCTTGAAACCCTTTGCCTCTGTCTCGAACATAAATCTACCTCAGGCCACTGCTCACCACCTCTCCTACTATCTCTCTGCTTCAAGCTACCAAGTGGCCACACTCATCCCACTCACCCTAATTTTCTCCTGCTGCTTCTCTTCATTGGATGCACTAGAGTTGATTTTTGCAACTAGTTTATGGTTTTCCTTCCTTGATGATAGGAATTGTTCCTATGTCCTGTTCATTCTTGCTTCTGGAGATCCTAGTTCAGGTGCTGCACAGAATGGGAACCCAACAAATATTTTAAGTAAATTAATTATACAACCCAAGCAGGAAGGTAGGGGCGTGGTTGCAGGAAAAATAATAATCCTTACCAGGAAAGTCTCCAGAAAAATTATTTTCCTCTCATTGTTCAGAAATGGGTCATTGGACCACCTCCAGCATGGGGTTGGTCAAACAAGAATTCAGTTGCCAGCGCTGGCTTAGACCAATCGTGATTCACCTGAGGGTGGTGAGTGGGCTTCCTACTTGGTGCCTATGCAGAATCGGCTCTGCTCGTGGAGAAGGACCATGGCACCAAGGGAGTGGGTGTTAGGAGGTAATTAGTGGGCTCTCTTACAAAGACTTCTGACTTGTGAGACATGCTCAGCAGGGAGACACTGACCTCCACCTCAGAAGCATTCAGTGTGTGTGGGAGGAGGTATTGTCCAAAGCCACAACCAAGTGGTAAGGCTGCAGCTCAAACTCAGCTTGTTCTGGAAAAATTTCCAACTTTGTAAGCTTTGGCCCTCAATCACTCTGTGTCTATGAGTTTCCACTTCCTTGATGTGTAAAGAGAGATGTTTCAGCATTTCAGGACAATGTGAGTGTGTCAGACCAGAAGGAACGAAGATGCACGTGGTGGATCTCAGCATCACCCCACCCTCATGACTTACCGAACACAGAACTCTGTCCTGCAGCAGTGCTCATCCTTTGCAAGGAGAGCCTGCCCCTCCTTCTGGGCCATGTGCCCCTCCTAATGATGTATGGGTTCTACAAAACTGAGAAAGTCCTGGGCTTAAGGCTGGACTTTTAAAATTGAATCTTAAACAGATGGCTTTTGGTATATCACTTCAGTTCTCTGAGTCTACACAGCAGTTTCTCTCTATGCAGTGATATTTGTACCTAACTGAAGATTTCCAAAATCATTAAATAAAAAGCACAGCTACATACGTATAAGGTAAAAGTAAGCGAGCAATAATAACAATGCGATAACCCCATGCCCTCACCACCCCCATGCAGGGTAACTGTGGAGAGGGAGGGGCAGCCGACGCATAGCTCCCTGTGACCACTTCTGGGCTTTATTCTCTGCCATGAGGCATCAAGTCTCAGCAAATGCTGTCTTTTCTACAGACGAGGGTAAGGTAGTTCTTTTCTGCAGATAAGGTTAAGGCAGTTCTTCAGGTGCGCTGAGTGCTCTCATCAGAAGTGGGAGAAAACACCTTCCAAATGCTGGGTCCTTTCCAAGTTGGAGAGGAGGAAGCCAGATGCGAGGTGGAATCATGAGCCCAAAGCTGGCATCATCCCTAAACAAGCCGTGTTCCTCGCTTGGCAGAAACAAATCCATACTGGGCCCTCTGTGTGGGTGCCGAGCTGGAGGCCTCCTTATCTGCTTCCCCAGCTCCTGGCTTGGACTCAGCACAGCCCCAACTTGGTTTTAAATAGCAGGGAGGGTCAAGTTGGTCCATCTCAGGGGAGATCAACAAATTCAGATGTTTAGTGAATACTTTTGTGGGAGGCACTATTCTAAGTTCTTGGGATAAAGCCAGGAAAAGAGAGACAAAGTCTCTGTTTTCATAGCCTTTTTGTGGTAATAAATTTTAGCACAATTAAGGTAATAATGTGTCTGCAGCGAGGTGTAAGTGGGAGAAGGAAGTTGGGAAATGGGACTAGGTGGGGCAGAGCAATAGGACACATGGAAGTGTCCTCCAAGAGCCATATTTGAGTAGAAACAGGGGAAAATCTGGAATAGGTTTTATTATTGTTTTTCCAAATACAGGCATCCCTCAGCGAGCCCCACAGTACAAAGCTATCAACAGACCACACAAGCAGGACAGTACAATTTTAACAATGGCAAAATTACAATTGTTCCATAACCTTTAAAATGCTCATTGAAACACTGTTCTTACTGTCATCTATAAATTTATAGAGTAATAAAAATATAAAACCAATACAGCCGTCCTGTTGCCTTCCCTGGGGATGCCCATCAGTGACAGGATTGCCATTTCTGTCTCTCAGGCGTTAGATTTGTCGAGGACAACGGAGTGTGAGCAGAAGTGCCGGTGTTACTCCTCTGCCAGTTCTGAGGTGCTGGCCCGTGATGGCCATGCCTTTCTTTTCCACCCCAGTGGGGGGGCTCCACTGGCAGAGTAAGTGTGCTGTAGGACAGTTAAGCTAGGTGCTCTGGAGCGTGACCGAGACGCAGGGCGCACCTGCACTGTTCCAAGCGACAGGTCCTTAAACTTGGCTGAGCATCAGGATTACCCAGAGGGCTTGGTGAGACAGCTTGGTGGGCCTCATGCTTAGCATTCCTTGTTCAGTCGCTCTTGGGTGGAGACCAAGAATTTCCATTTGTGACAAGTTCCCAGTTGGGCCAGGAATACAACTTTGAGAACAACTCTTCTTTACAGCAGCGATGGGAAATTAACGTGGCTTCTCCGGGCAGTGAAAACACACACACACACACACACACACACACACACACACACACACACTGGACATACATGCACAAGGGACACACACATGAGGGACATACGGAGCTGCTTACATGGGCTGAGAGTGGATGGGTGTGAATGCTGCACCTGGGGTGGAACTTGAGTCACAAGGAGGTTGTGATAGGTGGGTGGTGCGAACCTAAAGTGTAAGATGTAAGAATACAGAACACATGTAGAGAATGTCAGAATTATGTAGCACTGGGGAATAAGCAAGGGTCCATCAGTGGAAGATTCTCTCCTGTTAACAAACTTGAAGGTCACCCTCAGACTGATTCTTAACCTGGGTAGAATTCAAGTAGATTCATAATGTCAGAAAATAACCTTGTTATCTGTATCCTTCAATGAAAATGTGGCTTTATTTTTAAATGTGAGCATCTGCAACAAACCAGATTAGAAATAACAGTAGCTATGACTTTGTCAGCGTTAAAAATCACAGATATTTCATGTTTTGCTATTACCTCAAAATATCACAGACGTATATCATTAATTTGCAGGTGTGTTGCTGATAGCTCTTAGCCTGCTGACATATCTAGGCAATCAATGTGTCAATAAAGAATATATATTTTGCTATATTACAGATTTTAAAAAACTTTTTAATTATTTCTTTTGAAGTAATTTGCTTTGTAACCCTATGTATTTTAATCTTACGCATTTGAAACACACACACACACACATGCAGAACTCTACAGATTAATAATTACTCTAAGCAAAAAATGGGGGGACATTGAGAGCTTGCAAAAAATAAAAATACATGATTGGGGTTGAATTTAATAGAAATCACTTGGCCTTGGTCAGTAGACTGCATTTTGGTACGCTGGCAGTGACCGTGAGGCAAAATTACCTAGGCTGGGAGTGTAGCTCGGGGGTAGAGCACTTGCCTAGCATCTACGAGGCCATAGGTCAGGCCCCCAGCACTGCCCGCCCCGAGAAAAGAGAGAAAAACAACTATCCCTGTCCGCTAAGATCTGGGTGTTCAGCCATCATTGAAGCATAACAGCCACACGACTGGTAGCTGTCAGGGAAAGAGTCGTGTGGGCAGAAGGTGCTCCCAGGCCTCGCATCAGGCAGATCCAAGCTAGAATTCTTCCGGGTACTCACCGCGTGTCAGGCAGTGAACCCACACCCGTGACAGCCAGTCAGAGCTCATCATCCCTTGAGGATGTTCATCTAGGTCAAATGGCTCCTTGGCGACTTTTCTCACCAACGGAGTGACACTGGTGATGCTTCTCAGTGGCTCCATGTGATTGGGTTAAAGATATTCCAGATAAGCCTGATTCATCAATTCAGAAGATATTAACTCAGGACTCTGCTGAGCGGACATCAGTAGCTTATTCTGCATAAAGAGGGACAAGATGGCCTTCAGAGGAACTTGAGGAGACCGATCAAGGAAGCCAAACACATGAGCCCACAAAGCTGTGGTGATGTCTTTCCAGACCTCGGCTCCTGTCATTCCTAAGGTCCCACTGCTCTTCCCATGACAAACCCACATGGCACAGCTATATATTTTTATGACAAGATCCCCTAGTCCTTCCGCTGGTTTTTTGCTTTTGCAATTTTCAGTGGATATCTACAACTTTCACACAGCAAGTGATAAGAATGGCGCTTTTAACAAATGAAAGCATGCACTGTGGTAAGAGCGATGGTACCAGCCTATCAACTGCGCTAAGAATGGTTTGGAAGAGCCTGATCATTCTAACAACCTGGCAAGCACGTTCTCCTTATACTCTCAGATTGAGAAACAGATGTAATTATAGGTTCCTTTGGCAGCATTCAAACATATAATCACTCACAAAGATGCCATGCTCAAAATACCAGACACTGCTGTAGACAAGATACCCTGCAGGGAATGGTAGGAGGTGGGATGTTTTGTTTGTGCTCAGAGCCAAAGAAGGAGAGCAGAGCAAGGAAGAGCTTTCCGCTGTGGTTTCGGCAGATGATATCGGCTGTCTGGCCTGAAGCCAGCCCTCCACCTTGAAGGGGCCCTTGCTGGGTTCTGCTAACCAACTCCAGGCTGCCTCCTATGCCACAGAGCCTAAGTTTTCACCTTCATCACTGACTTACGACATTATCTGCTGCCTGGAATGTTTGTTCTCATTTCAAACTGAAGTCTGTTCAGTGGAAACACTACACAAGGGATGATGAGGCACAACAGCCTTCCAAGGTTCGTTCATTCCTTTATTTACCTGTTCATCCACTCACCCATCCCTCTCCCCTCCCGTCCATCCACCCTTACCTATCCATCCACCTATGTAGCACACATTTGTTTAGTCATGCAAAATATGGTTATCAGATTATAGTTGACAACAATGTATTGTGCATTCCAAAACATGTAGGAAAGAGCTTTTGACTACTCTTGTCATGAGGAAATGATATACATACGAGGTATTGAATATGATGATTACTTTGTTTGATCATTACATAAAGTGTGCAAGTGTCAAATTATCCCTTTGTACCATATAAATGTTTGCACAATTATGTGTGGAACTATCAGGTGCCTATCATGGGTCCAATCTCATGCTACAGACACTGCAGATACAGAAATAAACAAAACAACACCTACGTTGCAAGTCTGAATAGTCTTAGGGCATGTAGGTCAAGAGCAAGGACTTTGATATTCATCTTTAAAAAATGCTGGTTTATTATAAATTGATTTAAATATTCATTGAAGTAATGCATATAAATAAGTACTAAAACAGCCTGGTGTTTGGATTCCTTTGTACACTATATATTTTCTATCTTTTTACCTTTAACTCACTTGTGTCTTTATACTTAAGTACAGTAATGCCTTGGTTCATGAACACTTCTTTTGGCAAGCAATTCAGTTTGCAAACAAAAGCTTTTGGCAAAATTTAGCTTCTGTTCACAAACTCCTTATTGGGTGACAAACACAACTATCTTTCTCACACAAACACAAACGCAGCCATCATCCCCAAAATCATAAAACAAATTAAATTCATAAACTGAGGAACCACTGTAGTTTCTCATAAACAACATACCATCATGTCTTGTTTTCTTATCCAACCCCGCCATCTCTGGAGCCTTATACCATTTTCTTTTAATATAATTATCAATATGGTTGGGTTTTAAACTGCCGTATTGTACATTTGCTTCCTTTCTATTCCATTTGTTCTTTATTCCTTTTTTCCTGCCTTCCTTTGAGTTCAGGGAGTGTATTTTTACATTTCGTTCTGTCTCCACTATTGGCTTATTCACTATACTTTCATTTACTTTTTCAGTGGCTGCTTCAATTTTGCAACACACCACTTTGATTCATCACAGTCACGCTTCAAACTATACCACCTCACTGAGGGGCAGGGCAAGACTGTGCAGACTCTGCACCTCGCTTCCTCTTCCTGTGCTCTGAGTACCTACAGTTGTCTTCTACCTAATGCTGTAACATAAACCGCACAGCAATTTTAATATCATGTTATAAAGTCCTCGGTCGAACTAATTACAAATAGTGAAAAACGTCGTTCAAATTCATTCCAATATTTACTACTTCTGGTGGTATTCGTTCCTTTCACAGACTGAAATTTTCATCCTCCTTATGCCTACAGAACTTATATTTTCTTGTGATGCATGGCATTGTTTTGTAAATTGTTTCAACTTTTGCTTTTTCTAAAAAGTGGGTTTGTTTTAATTTTTAAAAAATGTTTTCATGGCATAAGCAACATTCCTGCTCGATTCTGTGTGTTGCTTCAGTGCCGTCTAGCCTGCATAGACTGGGGTGAGGGTCTGCTGCCACTGTTAAACTGCCCATTCTGCAGATGGTGCCTTCCTGTCCCTTCCCACTGTTCTGCTTTTCTCTTTATCTCTGATGTTTGGAAGTTTACTTATGATGTATATTTATGTGATATTCTTCATGTTTACTCAAGGTTCAGGACTTTTTGCTCCGTGACTACATAATTTTCATCAAATTGCAGCAAATGGGTTTCTAAGCCATTATTCCTTCAAATATCTTTCCTGTTTCCTACCTCCTTCTGCTATTCTAAATTCACACAATTAGATTGTTCTTTACTGGCCCACAGGACATGAAGATTTCCTTTCAGCCTATTTTAAAGTATTTAGGTTCCCTGTGCTCACAGCTCCCAAGCTGCAAATTCACCCGGTCCCACTCTCCTGCTCTGTGGGGTTTTGGAGGCCAGGTGGGGAAATGAAGGCAGACCTGAAGGTCACGCAGGCAGCTGTGCCTTGCATAATCAGGCTGCTTTGTCTCTGACCCAGAAGGCTCAGGTCATCTGCCAGCACCCAGGAAGCTATGGCATGGAGAACAATCTCAGATTTGCAGTTTTTTAAACTTTATTTTAAAGGGGTTAGTAAATGAGAAACAAACAAAACAAAACAAAAAGAACAGTAGCTGCATACCAGTATCACAAACATAAACAAACCAAAGCAAGAACATTTAAAGTGATACAGGGTTTCAAGACAAAATAATACGAATTAATAGTGGTTGTTATATTACACATCGCTATCCTCAACTACGTGGCTCAGATTACCCGAGGTAAGAATGAAAGATTGTTCAAAGCATTAAAGACAATAAGAAAATAATTATTAGATAAAACATTAGCGATAATACAGAGTTTCACAAGACAAAATGGTAAGAATTCACCATGGTAGTTCCATTGCATATTGCTACATCCAAATCAGTTGCTCAGATTACCAGACATAAGCATGCAAAATTGGTCAGAACATAAAAAATTTTCAGCATTAACTGTTCTTTTCCATATACCGTCAGACGCCAGCAGTACAGTTATCACAGCTATTCATATATACATTAAAATTTTACCTTCCTTCCTTCTTTTTTCTTCTTTCCTCATCCCAGTCGTTCCTTCTGTTGAGCAGTTTCTTTCCCTTTCCTATCACTTATTGTATGTTTGAGTTGTACTTATTCTTCCAGGTTTTTACACGAGGGAGACAATATGATGTTTACACATGTAGGTCTGATTTATTCACTTATGAGTGTGGTCTCTAGTTGTACCCATTTACCTACAAAAGCCATGAGTTTATCTTTTTTTTTTTTAAGCTGAGTAATACTCCATTGTATAAAAATACCACATCTTTTTTATCCATTCCTCAGTGCATGGACATTTGGGTTGTTTCCAAGATTTAGCTATAACAAATTGTGCTGATATAAACATGAGTTCACATATATTGCTGTGGTATGATGTTTTTAATTCTTCTGGGAAAATACCCAGAAAGGGAATAGATGGGTATAGATGGGTTAAATGGAACTTCCAATCCTAGATTTGTGAGGAATCTCCACACTGATTTACACAGTGGTTGCACCAATCTATACTTCCAACAACAGTGGAGTAGGATTCCTTCTTCCCACAGCCCCTCCAGCATTTGTTACTGGTTAATTTCTTGATGACAGCCATTCTTTCTGGGGTGAGATGGAATCTCAGTGTTGTTTTAATTTGCATTTCTTGAATGACTAATGATGTTGAACATTTTTTTGTGTATTTATTTGCCATTAGTATTTCTTCATCTGAGAAATGTGAATTTATCTCAGGTGCCTATCTTTGGACTGGGGCTTTGAATTTTAGGGGCCTGATTTTTAAAAATGTTTTATATATCCTAGATAGAAGTCCTTTGTCTGAGGGGCAGTTGGCTAAAAGTTTTTTCCCAATTCATAGGTTTTCGTTTTACTCTATTGGTGATTTCTTTAGATGTGCAAAAACTTTTCAATAAGATGTGATCCCAGTTATTGATTCTTTGAAGTATTTCTCATGCAGTTTGGTTTTTGTTCATGAGCTCTCTGCCTACCCCTACATCTTCAAGATTTTTACCTATTTTCTCTTTCAATAAATATAGTGTTTCTGCTTTAATATTTAGATCTTTGATCCATTTTGACTTTAATTTAGTGCATGGTGAAAGACATGAGTCTAGTTTTAGTCTTTGGCATGTGGAAAGCCAGTTTTTCCAGCACCGTCTTCCATCATGTTTGGCCCATTTGTCAAAGATAAGGTGGCTGAGTATATATAGTTGTGTCTGTATCTTCTCATCTGTTCCATTGATCTTCAGGTCTGTTTTTGTGTCAGTACCATGTGGATTTTATCACAGTAGCTTTGTAATATAATTTCAAGTATGGAATTGTGATTCCTCCTGCTTTTCCTTTGTTTCCCAGGATTGCTTTTGATATTCTAGGCCTCTTCTGGTTCCAGATGACCTTTAGGTATATTTCCTCTAGGTCTGTGAGGTATACTAATGGTATCTTAATTGAGGTTGCATTGAATCTGTACAACAGTTTAGGGAGTATGGCCATTTTCACAATGTTGGTTCTTTCTATTCATGAGCAGTGAATATCTTTCCACTTTCTGATATACTCATCCATCTCTTTTTTCAGAGCACTGTGATGTTCACTGTACGGATCTTTTACTTCTTTTGTTAGATTGATACCTAAGTATTTCATCTTTTTATATGCTATTGTGAAAAGTGTGGTTTCCTTAATTTCTCTGTCAGTCTGTTTGTTGCTTGTGTACAGGAATGCTATTGTTTTGGGGATGTTAACTTTGTATCCAGCTATGCTACTAAATTTGGTTATTAAATCCATATGCCTTTTGGTGGAGTTTTTGGGGTCTTCTATGTAGAGTATCATGTTATCTGAGGATAATGATAAGTTCACCTCTTCCTTTCCTATCCTTATTCCTTTTATTTCTCTCTTGTCTAATTCCTCTTGCTAATATTTCCAGAACTATATTGAATAACAGTGGTGACAATTAACATCCTTGTCTTGCTCCTGATTTTGAAGGGAAAGCTTTCAAGTTTTGACCATTTAGTATGATGTTAGCCATTAGATTCTCATAGATGGTTTGATCAGCTTGAGGTAAAGGCCATCTATCCCTATTTTCTGTAGCATTTTTATCATGATTGAGTGTTGGAATTCATTGAAGGCTTTTTCTGCATTGATGGAGATGATCATGTGATTTTTGTCTTTGGCTCTGTTGACATGGTGTATTATATTAATTGATTTGCATTTATTGAACCATCCCTGCATTCCTGGGATGAATTCCACTTGGTCATGGTGTATGATCTTCTTGATGATCTGTTGTATTCTGTTTGCTAGTATTTTATTGAGAATTTTTGCATCCATAGTCATTAGGGGATTGACCTGTAGTTCTCTTTTTTGGTTGGATCTTTCTCTGATTTTGACATCAGGATAATACTTTCCTCCAGGAATGAGTTGGGGAGAATTCCCTCCCTTTCAATTTCATTAAAGAGTTTGAGAAGAATTGATGTCAAATCTCTAAATTTGTTGTAGAATTCAGCTGTGAATCCATCATTACCTGGGCTTTTCTTCATTGGCAAGTTTTTTATTATATTTTCAATTTCACTGGCTGATATCGAGTTGTTCAGGATTTTTACGTCTTCCTCATTCAACTTCGGTAATTCATACGTATATAGAGATCTGTCCATTTCCTCTGTGTTTTCCATACTACAGGAGTAAAGATTTTCAAAGTAGGTATTGATGATCTGAATTTCTTCAGGACCTGTCATAATTTCACTCCTTTCATCCCTTATTGCATGCATTTCAGCTTTTTCTTTCCTTTTTTTGATAAGGTTGACCAGGGGTTTATCTATTTTATTTATTGTTTCAAAGAACCAGCTCTTCAATTCATTGATTCTTTGTATGTATATTTAGTCTCCATTGTGCTAATTTGTGCCCTGAGCATTATAATTTCCTGTCTTTGGGCTCTGGGTTTGACCTGCTCTTCTTTTTCTAGGAAATTCAGGTACAGCATAAGATTGTTTATTTGTGCTCATTCTGTTTTTCTGAGGTGGGAGTTCACCACTCTAAATTTCCCTGAGGACTGCTTTCATTGGATCCCACAGGTTCCTGTAGGCTGTATCTACATTTTCATTTGATTGTAAATAGTGTTTAATTTCTATTTTGATTTTCATCTGTGACCCATTGGTTGTTTGGGAGGATATTATTTAATTTCCAACTGTTTATGGAGTTTTTGTGTTTCCTTTTGTCATTAATTTCCAATTTCATTGCACTATGGTCTGATAGTACACACGGGATAATTTCAATTCTTTTGCATTTACTTAAACATAGTCTATGACTAGCATATGATCTATTTCAGAGAACATCCCATGTGTAGCTGAGAAGAATGTGCATTCTGATGCTGTTAAATGGAACATGCTGTAAAGGTCTACTAAGTCCATTTGTTTGCATGTTTGCTTAAGTTCTGTTCTTTGTTTCCTGATTTTTTGTTTAGTTGGTCTATATCTTTGTGACAATGGTGTGTTAGAGTCCCCTATTATGATTGTGTTGCTGCTTATTTCATTTTTCAGGTTTTTAAAAATTTGTCTTATATATTTGAGTACTCCTGTGTTTGGTGCATAGATGTTTATGACTGTTATCTCTTCCTCTTGAAGCTTTCCCCTCACAAATATGTAGTGACATTCTTTATGTCTTTTGATTGTTCTTGATTTGAAGTTCACATTGTCTGCAAACAGAATAGCTACACCTGCTTTTTTCTGGGTTCCAGTCGCATGGAGTATTGTGTCCCATCTTTTAATTTTCAGTATAAATTTCCTTTTCAGTTAAATGTGTTTCCTGTATACAGCATATAGTTGGATTTTGTTTCTTGATCCACTCTGCCAGTGTGCTTCTTTTGATTGGTGCATTCAGACCATTTACATTGATGGTTATAACTCATATGTACTGGTTTATCTTTGTCATGTTATTTTCCTGCCGTTGGATCCTCCCTTTCCCCTCTGTTTAACTGCTTGCTCTGCTTGGTGGTTGCTTTCTGTTGTTGTTCTTGAAGTTGTGGTCTCTTTCTAGAATATCTTTTAGTGCTCTTTTTAGGATTAGTTTGGCATTCATGAATTTCTTCAGTTGTTCTTTATCATGGAAATATTTTATTTCTCCATTAAATTTGAAGGATGGTTTTGCAGGGTACATCAATCTGGGTTGGAAGTCGTTTTCCTTCAGGGCATGAAATACTTCACTCCAAACTCTTCTTGACTTGATTGTTTGTGTTGAGAAATCTACTGTCATTCTGATGGGCTTTCTTTTATAGGTGATCTGTTTCTTTTCTCTAACAGGTTTTAATAGTCTGATCTTTTGTTGAGTTTCTGGATCTTGATCACTATATGCCTGGGTGAAGATTTTTTTTGGTTATGATTAACTGGCATTCTACATGCTTCACTTAACTGTATGTCTGCTTCTTTTTCCATGCCTGGGAAATTTTGTGCTATTATCTGTGAAGATAGTCTTTTCATGACATTTGTGTTGACACCTACTGTTTCACTGATACCTATTAATCTGCCATTAGTTTTCTTTGCTTCATCTTGCAGTTGTTGAATTGTTATTCCCTGGTTCCTTGTTGCTTTTAAGAGATCCCCCCTTTATATTCATTTTTGACAATGCTGTCTTCAAGGTCTGAAAGTCTATCTTCAGCTTTGTTCAGGCAGTTTTGCCCACTTTCTATGGAATTTTTAATTGCCTGGATATGTTTGAATCTGTTTCATACATTCCAGTTCTTTTCTATATTGCTCACTCCAGGTTTCCATGAGTTGTCTATGCTCTTCTATTGGATGTGCTGAACAATGCTTTCATTATTGTTGTTTCTTTTTTCATCTGAGACATTATTTCTGATCTGATGTCTTCTATGGCCTGATGGAGTTGTCTATGTACTTCAGTTGCTATCATTCCAGAAATTTCAGGTGTATGACTTCCAGGCTCTTCTGTGTGGATGTCTCCTGGACTTGTTTTGGGTGGTGTGGAGGTCTGGGATTGCATTTTTTCTCCTTCGTTTTGTCATTGTTGAAGATCCAGAGGCTCCGTGGAGCACAGCCTCACTCTCGTGATTGTATGTGAGTGGCAGGGAGAGTGTCTGAAGGTCCCCATGCTCAGAGCAGCTCCTGTGCTGGTGAGTGGTGGCAAGGTGGGGACCCAGATGCTCCCCAGCTCTCTTACATTCAGTTGGCTCCCACGCATGTGTGGGAGGGGTGGGGGAGGCTCACTGGAGTTCCTGAAGCTGTCTGGGGTTTGGCCCGGCTTCCACAAGAGTAGGAGGGCTGCAGGTTGTGGTTACCAAGCTTCAGATATTGCCCAGGACAGAGCCTGCTTCCCACACTGGCAGAGGAGGGGTGAGGGTGCACTCCCCAAGCCTGCTTACTCTGTCCATGTTTCAGCTGGGCTCCCAGGGGGGCGCGGATTGTTCGGGGAGTGACCACCAAGGTCCCAGAAGTTGTCCAGGGCTTCACATGCCTCACTCATTAGTGGAGGAGCCCCCAGAGCAGCTCACCAGGGTTCCTAAAGGTGTCTGGGGTTCAGCCCAGCCCCCACAGATACACTGTGTGTCAGATTTGCAGTTCTTATAGTTAACACAATTGCCCCTCACGGCAAACAGGCCCGTTGTCATGTCTCTGCCCCATGGACGTCACTCAAGTGTGGACAGGAGCTCTGGTTCTAGCCAGTGAGAAATGAGAGGAAGCTGGCGTCGTGCACTCGTGGACAAAGCTTTCTGATTTCTGGGGAGGCAGGGGAGCAGAAGGAAAGTGAGTAAAGCAGGGGCAGGTGTGGAGAAGGCGGCTGGGTGAGTACAGTCTGGAGCCACCGCCTCCTGTGTGTGCTGAGTGGCCACTGGGCATTGTGCCACGCTCAGTCACAAGATGGTGAAAAGAGAGCGGGAATGCAGGAGGATTTGGGGCCCTGATCATACAGCTGACGTGCACATCAGTGAAAGATTACATACACTTCCTTATAGTTTTTACCAGTTTAACCCAGAATTTCTGGTGTTCGATACCATGGTCAACTGAGAGAGAGAGAGAGAGAGAGAGAGAGAGAGAGAGACAGAGACACAGAGAGACACAGAGACACAGAGAACCTATAAAAACAGATAAGGGGAAAATAGAGGAAATCAAGAAAGAGAGGAGAGAGTCTGCGAGGAAGATCTATCCAAATGGTGCTTCTTGTGGGTCCTGTGGATTAACAACCCCTTCTACACCAAATGCAGCAGAGAACAACCCATGGAAAGAGACACTGGGGACAGAAGTTTGAGCCTGGCGAGAAACTAGCCACCAAGAAATGTTAGTTCTCTCGGATGTTGGAACAGCTCAGCCCATGACATTTGCATTTACATTCACTGCTAACTTGTTGCTCATGAGAGAAAGAGGTAAATTAGAAAGGGAGAAAACTTAGATCCCACAGGATATGGAGCACACCCTCTGTTCCAGGGTCCCAAGAGACCTGGGGGCTGCTGACCAAGGGTCCTGAAGACCAGCGTCCCACCCATGGCCACATTGCTTTTCTTCAGCTGCACTCCGTCCCTCTTACCATCCCCTCATTCCATCCCCACCCCTTTTTTTTTCACTGTATGCCAACCTTAGTCCCCAGTTTTCCAAAAGAGGCTCTAGGTATAATTACTTCTATGGCATATTAGGGAATTAGACTTCTGACTCTCAATTAGTATGGTTGTCACTGTGATTGGCTTGGGCCAAATACTCTTTAGGCAGAGAATGAACACATGGATGGATGGACAGATAGACAGATGGTAGAATAATGTAGCTGCTGAACCTCTGAGTTTTGGAATCAGGAAGAACTGGGGTTCAGAAGCCCAGAACCATCACTCAGTACCTCAGGTGTCACCAGCAGTGTTAAAATTGTTCCTTGCCACGTATTCTTATCACACAAACATTACCTAGAGCAAGAAGGTAGATATTCATGCACATCATTGTAGGACCTGGGTCACTGGGCCTTTCTTCAAGATTCCTTTGGCCATTGTGGAAAAGGAAGTGGCAGATACTGAGGTGGGGATGGAGATGGAAAGCTTGAAAGATCACAGAACTCAGGAAGGGGCCCGTCACTTGGGAACCTAACAGTGAGGTAGGCAGAGGAACAAGTTTTAGGAACTCCAGGCACATCAGGAAGTAATCTGAGAGAGGGGAGGAGGGTGGGGTCTCTGCTCCACCATGTTCACAGTGCTGGAAAAGCAAGCCTAGGATGGGCCTGCTGCCCATGCTGCTGCCCTGGTGAACAGAGCCCGTAGAAAGCAATGTACCCAAAGGCTTTGGTTCTGAGTCCCCTTCCCACAGGAGGAGCAAGTGCAATCCCTGCCTTGATTGCCAGTTTCCATGCAGGAAAACAGAAGTCACCTTCCTATTCCTGGGACAAAATACCCACAAACACAGCTTCAGCAGTGGGGGTGTACTGTGGCTCATGGTCTCAGGGGTGTCTTAGTTACTTTTCTCATCACCAAGGCAAAACACCTGGCACCCAAAGTTAAAGGAGGGAAGGTTTATTTGGCTCACAGTTTGCACAGGTTTTGGTCCATAGTTGGCTGGCTCCAAGGCAGGGTGGATGGCAGAGAGGTAACACAGAGGAGAAACTGCCCAAGGCAGGCGGGCAGGCAGGCAGGCAAAAACACATTAGCCCTCTCTCTGTCCTTCATATTGCATGCAGGCTACCTGCCCTATGGACCTGGAGCAAACAGGGGTTGCTCCTGCACCCTGGCGCTGCCCCCACCCAGTGGAAGAACCGGGAGGGGCCCAGGAGCCCTTGTGAGCCCCACAGAGGCTCAGTATGGGAAGGAGCTGCTGAGATTCCAGCGCGAATCATGGAGAGGCACAGCCCTTTCCTGATGTCACCAAGAGCAGGAAAGGAAACAAAGGCCAGCTCTCCCCTGACAGAGTTGCCCTGCTGGCAAAACTAAACAAGAGGTCAGAGGGCAGAGAATTCAAGAAATGCAACTCCCTTGGGCCTTGTCCCCGCCAGAACAGGAAGCAGTGGGTCCGCTCCATCAGAGATAGGAAAGGAAGCAGGAGGGAGTGAAGGTGCTGTGGAGGAAGGCAGTGACTATCAAATACACAAGCAGCTGAGCGGCCACGCCACGTCCACAGCAGGTGCGGTCCTGAGCCCTGCAGGGCTTCATGGGGAGAAGCACACAGCTTATCATACTGCAGGAGCGGTTTCCCCCTCCCTCTCGCTCAGATCTTTCCCACACACAGACGTAGGTGGAAAAGTTAACTTTTATCACTCACAGCCAGGGGGTGGCATAGTGTGCTGAGGGATGGTCACATCGGTTTCACAGGTCGACTTCCCACAGGCAGCAAAGCAGAGCGGTTAGGTCACTTGCTCGGAGGTAGGGTCAGCTCTGTCTGAGGCGGGAAGATGGACGGGAATTCTGTACCCACCCCAATGCTCCGGTGTCTCTCCTTAGACACCTCAACCCTCCCCTCAGAGGCTGCAGTCCCCAGCAGCCTGGAGCTGGGACTTCCCATGACTTGGGGCCACAGGCCAGGAGCAGCAGAAGAGGTGTGAGGTCAGCAGTGAAGGCAGATCTCCCAGCGGAACCCGAAAGGAGATCTCTCAAGCCTCTCCAGTCAAGAATTGTTTCTGGGGGGTGCTTGCAAATGAGTCTCACGTACATGTCGCGGGCTGACTTTCACCCCTTGGCCTGTCTGCGGGTGACAAGGGTCAGGCACCCAGTCTGAGGGGCGGGGAACGTGGGCGAGGGACCCCAGGGCCTGCTCACTGCTGCAGCCTCTGGAGCTGCAGAGGAGTGGCCCTGTGACGCTGAGGGCCGCACGCTCTGCTCCCCTGCATCCTCTCCCCACCCAGAGCCCCCCTCCCGTGCTCTCCTCGCTGCCCCTCCCACCACCCGGCCACAGCGGCCGTGCCTTGCCCTCAGGACCCCCTTAGCTGGAACACAGAGGTCTGCCCAGGGCATCCCGAGTCTGGATAGCAAGGAGGCCGTGCGTGGATGGGCTGTGAGCACTGGCAGCTGATGTGAGAAGACCAGAGGCCAGTCCCTGGCCCTGGCCGGTCTCCTGCTGTGTGGGCATCTCAGGGAGGGAGGGAGCTTGCACGTGCTCCTCCCACCTCTTCCTCTTGAGAGCGGCCCCCTCACCTGCCCCTCCCCCCGCGGGCCTCAGCCTGAGCACTCAGGGCCAGTCCGCCACACACAGGGGAGGCGGGGTGGGGGGGCAGGGTGAGCCAGAGCCACTGCACAGGTTTCGGATAAAGAGGAGAGGGAGGAGACCAAAACAAAGACAAACAGAGGTGGGAGAGAGAAGCAGAAAAAGGAGCTAAACGTTCTCCTTTCTCTCCCTCTCTTTTTTCCTTTTTTTGGTTTTTTGAGACAAGATCTTGCTGCATAGTTCAGACTGTCCTTGAACTCAGAGTGATCCTCCTGCCTCAGCTTCCCAAGTGCTGGGATTACAGGTATGTTCTACCACTTCTCTTAAAATTAAACTCTGTGACTGTAAGCTGGGCTAGATGAGGCTCCCACAGCCTGTGTCCTTGGAGTGTGAAAGTGGGGTGCTGATGGGGGAGGGGCCTGCTGACTCTGGACACGTGGCCAGCATCCAGCCTCTACAGTGAGGAGATGTTTGTTGACCGCATCCACGGCACCATGTGATCAAGTCCCCTGCTCCAAGTCACCCCCATCCTGCCTGCCCCCGTTCACCAAGATGCTTGTGCACGTTGTCTACTCTGCATCCAGCACTGCGGCGATGAGCAATCAGACGTGTGGTCAAGGTCCTCACCGAACCCCACTACCCAGAAATCCCTACAGTTTAGAAAGAGCTGTGGTGGTGTTACATGAGGGTGCAGAGGTGAGGAGAGGAACCCACATCCACGAGTGGAAGGAGACATCGGAGAAGCAGGCAGACCCCAAACCTGCTAGGGGAGGCAGCTCGGGCTTGACAGGGGTGTTCTCAGAGGAGAACCGGGCCCCTGTCATGGAGGAACGAGGGAGCAAATGCACCTGTCCAGAGTGGCAATGGCAGAGACAGGCTGTGCGTGAAGCCCAGGGTCTGAGGACTCCACCCCAGGAGCAGGGGACCCCACCCAGCCTGGTATTCTGTTCCAACTGATGGAGATGTCCTGTAGGGCATCAGGCAGGAAACTGCATGACCATACCTGTGCTTGGCAAGTTTGACAGCTGTGTGGAGAATAAAGGAGGTGAACTGAGAGGAGTTAAACTTCCCGGGAGGCCGAGACATTGGCCAGAGGCTGACAAAAGTGACCTGCAGGCTGGGGGTGTCGGCAGATAGGGGTGTAAAGAGTTTCATGGAAAGAAGCCTGGCAGAGCCTGCTGGATGACTGGACATTGGAAGGGTCAGTGACTTTCTTCCTGGGGCTGTCTGGTTTAACCTGATGGTGCTGTCTGCTGGCAGTGTACAGAGGGGGGGAGGAGGTTCTACCTCAGAGGAGTGCAGCTGTCCTCGGCAGAGTCATGCAGGAGTTGGGAGAGAGGCCTGGGCTCACCAAGGCCTGAGAGAAATTGGTGGACCAGGCAGAGGAGCCCGTGTGGCCTTGAGTCCTGTGGTCAGCATCCTCCAGCTCCATCCAACCGAGGGCACAGTGGAGTGGATGGGGCTGAACAGCAGGAAGCTGGACCACAGCAGCCTCAGAGGAGAGCTTCTCAGCACCAGCGGCAGCCAAGCAGCAGCCTGCTGCACCCAGTGGGTGGGGGAAGGGGGTTGTTCCTGGAGCCAGAAACCCTGTCTGGGAGTTGGCTGTTTCTATGCTGCTGTATTTGCTGAAGTTACTGCCTCTCACTTTCCAGTAGTGTTTGGTGAAAATCTTCCTGAAACTCCAGCCCGTCTTGGTTTGGTTAAAGGAAATTTTGTAGAGGTGGGGTCCGATTGTTCATGGGAAGATATGGCCTCTGGGTCTTGGCGTGGGGTCAAGGAGGTGCTGGCCACAGGGCCCCTGTGATGGTGGCTTGGTGCCAGCCCATGGCAGGATTGGGAGGTGCTGGAATCCCAGAGGCCAGGCACATGCTCTTGCCATGTTGCCCAAATCAATGAGACCGAAACCTGAGACCGTGAACCTGAACAAACCCTTCCCATGTGCAAGCCAATGTGCCTTGGTGGTCTGTCACTTTCTTGGGAGACTGAGTGGACAGAAGGCAGGCTGTGGAGCTGTGGCTAGACAGCGCTGGCATGAGACGGGTGGCCTGGAGCAGCTGAGCCCTGCCCAGCCCAGAGGAGGCTTGAAAGTAGCCATGCCACTGGCTCTCTGCTCTCACTGCTCATGGAATCAGGGCTATTAGGGAAATGAAACAGACCCTGGAGTCAGGAGCGAATTAACCACACTACACACATTGAGATATCTGAAGCCTACTGTTCTGAGCCTCTGTTTTCTTATAGGCAACACGGAAATGAGAATAACAGCCAGACATGCAGTCTGCCTAGGAACGTGAGTGCACACAGCAGGCTCTCGACGGGGTCCTAGGTCATTATCCCTCTGGGTGTCCATGTGCAGTGACAGTGTCCAAGGGGTACAGCTCAGAGAGCCAGGGTGATCTGAAGACCCAGGACCAAGACAGCAAAGGGTGAAGGTAATGTGGGTTCAAAGCCAGAGACAGTTAAGCAACAGAAGTCCACAGGAAAGAGGAGACAGAACACAGAGTCGGTAAGTAGCGGGAGCCCCTGTTCTCACATGTAAAGCAGGGCCGCGGGGAGGTGATTATTTCCCTCTTCACAGAGTTAGTTGCCAAGTTGTGGAGAAATCCTCATGCTCACAAGGAGCACTGGAGTTGAAGTGGCCTCTGGCTGCTAACTAGTGTTCCGATCTTTGCCAACGCACTTAACTTTCCCGGTCCTGTTTTCTCAGCTCCGAAATCAAGGCAGTCAGACCAATGTTAAGGAACCAGATCAATGAGCATGGTTTCAGAATGCTTTGTAAATTCTAAAGCACTGGGAATGTGGTGATGGTGAAGGGAGGAGGTGCCGCGCCAGGCTCCCTGAGTCCCAGTCCTGCCCTCTCCCACACTCCAGGCCTGGGCAGGCTGGCTTATTTCCTGTGGATCCGTTACTTCCCCTGGACATGGGAAGTCATGGAGCATAGTTTGAGGTTTATTTTGAGGACTAGGATAAAACTACCTAGTTCAAGGCAGTACACAGCACGGAGGCTGCAATAGCCTAAATGTGCACACAGTTATGGTCCTCAGAATCATGGTCACCATTAACTTCAGTAACTAAAGCTCAGGGTCGGCTTCCCTGTCACCGGTCTGATGTTACACAAGTCCTTTGCCAGCATGGTGACCTCAGCCCTAGCCTCAGACCACAGAGGTTCAGAGCTGGTGCGCTGGTTCCATGGCTCCCTTTCCGTCACTATGGCCCAGAAAACTGGGATTCAGAGAGGGAACGGAGTCACCAAGGGGTGCAGGGAATCGGGGTAATAGCTAAGCCTTCAGCCTGGGCTCCTCCCTGGGCTCTCAGTCCCTGCTTCTTCTGCACCCTGCTATTGGAGAAAGAGCGGTCTCAGCACCGCAGATGTGGGAGGTGATGTGGCTCACCACTCTGCTGGGATGGGCGAGTCTCAAGGCAGGGCAAAGTGTGGTGCCAGCGCAGCACCCTCTCCCTATCACAGGCCTCACGAGGCTTCCTGAGAAAGCTCCCGCTGACACAAGCAGAGAGGTTGCCACTAGTTGCTATATATTAATAGTAACAGCTAATACTAACTGTTTTCAGGAACTAGTATGTGCATGCAAGTTAACCTCATTTTATTTTTGTAAAACAAAACAGTAAAGTGACAACCCAAGGATAGTAAAGAGCAAGGTAAAATGCAGAATAACAGGACACTGGGACTTGCGTAACACCCGTCATGCATCAGGGAATCAGCCCGAGCCTTAGTTCCTAGAGGTGAGTGGTGACCGAGACCCTGAGGCCCATAACGCGTGTGGCACAGGTGTGCTGCTGTAGTCTCTGCGCCCAGTGGTAAAAGGTAAAGATCCTCTGCAAGGGGGCAAGAGACTGAGAGGCGGAGGAGGGGGAGGGGAGGGAAGGGGACATCGAAAGAATGCAGCTGCCTTCTGTCTGTGCACCAGCTCCCCACAAGGACTGCAGCCATTAGGGACTGCAAACACCGACCGGTAATGAATAAAAATTTAAAACGCCAATGTGGTGGGCAAATGACAGCTTTTAAAAGATGAAGCCTACACAGCTGGAGAGTGTAAGAACTAGCATCAAGCCCACCACAAAGCCTGCTGAAACATCGCTGATGTGCAAGCAGGGACTCATCTGCTCCTGTAACTTTAGTTTGGAACAGTTCCTAGTGCACAGTATTTGCACCATAAATATCGTTGAATGTGAAAATGGAGATGACATTGGTGCGATGGTACAGAGGGAGAAGCCAACCTTCACTCCCCTCCAAAGTGACAAACAGCCCTCTCAAGACTAGAAGAGCCTCAGGAGAGCTGAGAACTCTGCTTAAGTGACTGTGGAAATGGTCTGGAGGATGATCCCACTGACCCAGCTTGTGAGCTCAGCCCTTCTACCTCAGCTGAGAGAGCTGGAAGCCGAGAGGAGGGGCAGGAGTAGCAGCACCAGCAGGAGCCAGAGCCACTGCAATCCCCAGTTCCCACGGGGCAAGCCACCATTGTGCCATCCCAACCCAGGCCACCAAGTCTCCCAGCCTAAGAGAGCCACCACCCTGTGGATGCACACACTCCAGATTCCAGCCCTGCAGGCTCAGGACACACAGCAACTCTTGTGGCCCAGAGTCCCTACTACAGAAGGTGAATAGCGACCATGTCATCCCCCAGGCTCTGAGCCCAATCCCTTGGCCACCCAGAGCTGGAACATGCCCAGACACCAAGCTTGGCAGTGCTCTTGGACCTGGGCTGGGGCTCCGAGCCGCTGCATGTCCCACAAGCGCTGCTCCTTGTGCACTGCTACCAGTGTGGCCACAGGGATGCATGTGCTCAGGGCACAGGCCAGATCCCCACAGGGCCAGGTGTCCTGGTCCCCTCCACAAATGCTGTACCCCACAGGCACCGTGTGCACCTCAGACACAGGGCCCATACTACAGAGACACACAAAGCATGCTGGACTCATCACCCAGAGGGATCCGCTGGTCATAATGGATACAAAGAAACCAGGAGGGCAGCAGGTTTGCTGCGGACACCAGCAGTCCTCGCCACCCCTGAAACATCCACTCTTGGGGACACCTCTGAAGTCTGCCAGTAGACTAGGTCTCAGCTAGCATAGTTGCAACCATGCCCTGCTTCTGCCTCACGGAGCCAGAGCTGCGTCTCGCCACTGATCTGGACCCTCAGCAGCCTCCTTCCCAGGAAGCCAGTCCTGCAAGTCAGTGAGATCACAGCACCACCCACACACAGGTGACAGGGGAGTCGGTAGGACATGACCCCCTGAGGGAGGGCAGCAGCCACAGCAACTTTCTAGTGCTGGTCCCTAAGAAATGAGGTCTGTGGGCTGCTGAAAAGTATTTCAAAGTAATTGTTTGGAACTGAAAAGAGCAGGGAGAAATAACAAAAGCGGGAAAACAGTAAACCCCAAAGGAAAAGCCTGGTTGTTTAACAGAGACTGCAATCCATTAGAAAGCCAAAGGGCTCTGAAGGCAGAGGGCACAACAAAGAAACAACAAGAACAGTAGTCTCTGCAAAGAAGGAAGAACCTGTAAATTCAAAGATTGGCTGCTTGGAATTATATAATCTGAGCAGAAAAAAGAAAATTATAGCAAAAAGGAGTTCAAATACTTCCCTATGCCACAGACTCCAGTGTTTCAGAATCATATCAGTCTACACGCTGAGTTCCTTTACACCATGAGTTTACCTTAGTTCATTGGCAAGAAAGTGTGTATTTTTATCTCTCTGTTTCTTTTTCATAAGAATCTTTTTGTTTATGTGTTATACTCTGAGTAATTACTTTGAAGATAACAATACATGGGTAATAGCCATTGTTAGTCTTTTATTATTTGATTATGAACTTTTATTTTTTCACAAAATAAAAATATTTAAGGAACAAAAATGAAAAGGATTTCAGAAAATGTACAGGATCTATGGAACTCCATCAAAAGAGCTAAATTCATACTTTGGAGTTCTTAAAGCAAAAGAGTGTGAGAAAGCTTTTTAAAAAATAATGGTGGCAAAAATTGTTCTATTTACAAGGAATAATAAGATGGTTTTGGCAGAAAACTTGGCCATGTCTCTGTTAACCTTTGATGAGCCAAAGCATACACACACAACACACACACACACACACACACACACACATACATACATACATAAAGTCATGAGTGCTTGTGAAATATGTCACATACATACATTCATAAAACCAGAGACGTAAGTACTGGGTAATATGTTACATAAATATGTACACAAAACTAGAGACATAAGTGCTTGGGTAATATGTTCATAGTTTCAAATACCTATTAAAATAGACAATATACAATTTTCTTTCAACTATTTGTGGAGCATTAAATTAAAAAGTAAAAGCCAATTGCTGTTAATTTGCAAAGCAAACATCAACACATCCTAGAAGCAGACACTATGCAGGCCAGATTCTCTGACCACAGAGCAGTAAACACAGATCGTGTCCACAGGCTTTTCTTTATTGTTTTTCATGGACATTGTCAGACTCGTGATATTTTCACTAAATTTCCTATTTTAAAATTTTTATTCCTGCTTTTTCCCCTGAAATTTAAAATACCAAACCTGCTTTATTTCTACCTCTGTCAGATAAATGAATACTCATTTTATTATTAAATATAGTAGAACACTCCCCAAATCTTGGGAAGTATATAAACACCTAGGCACAGAAAGTTCAAAAGTCTCCAGTAAGACTCTACCCAAAGAAGACTACACCAAAAGATATTATAACCAAACTATCAAAACTCTAATACAGAAATAAAATCAGAAACCAGAAGACAAGATTCTTATATGCATAGGAGCCTCTATTTGGGTGTCAGTGGATTTCTCTGCAGAAATACTGTAGGACAGGAGAGAGGGGAGGTGTGGGAAAAGTGCTGAAAAGAAAAGAGGGAAGGAGAATAGCGAAGAGGAGGGAAGGGGAGGGGAGAAAATAAAAGAAATGTTGTCCATCAAGAATATGTGATTCAGCAAATCCATCTTGTATAGATGAAGGAGAGAGAAATACCTTCCTCGCATGACTTTATGATCTTTAGATCTGTCTTACAGCAGATGTGTGAGATAGCTGTTCAAGATGAGATAAAGGGTGCTAATTCATACCATTAAAATGTATAGAGTATAAAACTCACTGGCAAAAGCACACAAAGTCCAAATAACCTAATCCTGTGACAGTGATATGTAAATCCCACATTTCCTCTATAAAAATAAAAACACAAATTTTAAAAACAACTATAGCCACATTAATTTGTTAAGAGATACACAATATAACAATGTATACTGTGGCACAGTGAAATGTTGGTAGGGTGGAGAGGTTTTGTATACAATCAAAGGTAATTTGTTACCAGCCAGAAGAGCCTGCTACAAGATTTTTTAAAATTCCAGCCACATGGTAGTCATTATGCAAAATCCTATTGTAAGGAGATTGACAAGAGATAGAAAGAGAGAAATCAAAACACACCACTGCAGAAAATCCTCAAATCAGAGAGGAAGACAGAGAGGGAGAACAAAAGAATGAAACATCTATTCAATGAAAACTACAGTACTCTGAAAAAAGAGTTCAAAGAGGATTTAAATAAATGGAAAAATATTTCTTGCTCATGGATAGGAAGAACCAATATTGTGAAAATGGCCATACTACCAATATTGTTGTACAGATTCAATGTGATTCCCATTAAACTAGCATACCTCACAGATCTAGAGAAAACATTACTTAAAGTCATCTGGAACCAGAAGAGACTGAGAATAGCAAAAGCAATCTTGGGAAACAAAGACAAGTCAGGTGGAATCACAATCCCTGACCTGAAATTATACTACAAAGCTACTGTAATAAAGTCAACATGGTACTGGCTAAAAAACAGACTTGAGAATCAATGGGACAGACTGGAAGATGCAGTCACAACCACAAACACACTCAGTCACCTGATCTTTGACAAAGGGGCCAAACAAGCTCACTGGAAGAACAATTTAATAAATGGTGCTGGAAAAATTGGCTTGCTACTTGCCAAAGACTGAAAATAGACTCAAGTCTATCACCATGCACCAAACTCAACAAAATGGATCATAGATCTCAACATTAAAACAGAAATACTAAATCTATTGGGAGAGAAAGTAGGTAAAAATCTTGAAGACATAGGAGTAGGCAGAGAGTTCATAAACAAAAATCAAACTGGAAGAGAAATACTTCAAAGAATCAACAACTGGGACCTCATTTTATTGAAAAATTTTTGCACATCTAAAGAAATCACCAGCAGAATAAAAAGAAAACACACAAATTAGGAAAAAAAATCCTAGCTGGCTGTCTCTTGGACCAAGGTCTTCTATCTAGAACACATAAAGAATTAAAAAACATGAATCTCCCCAAATCCAAACACTCAACCCTAAAATGGGCATCTGAGATGAAAACATACTTCTCAGATAAAGAAATACAAATGGCAAATAAATGCATGAGAAAATTTTCAATATCATTAGTCATTTGAGAAATGCAAATTAAAACAATGTTGAGATTTCATCTCACCCCAGTAAGAATGGCTAGCATTAAGAAATCAACCAATAATGAATGGTGGTGAGGCTGTGAAGAAATAGGAACTCTTCTCCACTGCTGGTGGGAATGCAGACTGGTGAAACCACTGTGCTAATCAGTTTGGAGATTCCTCAGCAAACTAGATCTAGAAGTGCCATTCAACCCAACTATTCCCCTTCTGGGTATTTTCCCAGAAGATCTGAAAACATCATATCACAGCAATATATGTGCACCCATGTTTATAGCAGTGCAATTTGTAGTAGCTAAAGCATGGAAGCAACCCAAATGTCCATCCACTGAGGACTGGATAAAAAAAACTGGCATTTTTATATAATAGAATATTACTCAGCTATAAAGAAAGACAAACTTGAGGCTTTCATAGGTAAATGGTCACAATTAGAGACCATACTCATAAGTGAAATAAATCCAGATGTGCATGTGTAAGCAATGTATTATATCACTAGTGTAAGAATCTGAAAGTGTGAATATAAATTAGGAAGTATGAAAGGAAATTGCTCAAAAGTAAAGAGCAAATGGGATGAGGGGAAAGAGAAAAGGAAAAAAGGGACAATTACGTATGTATGTATATGCAGGATAGCTAACATAGTTGTACTACTGACTTATGTCACTTTATCATAAGGAACAGTTAATGATTAGTTGTTTGATCAATCTTGCATGTCTATATTTGTTTTCCTGACTATATACTTCAAAGTTATCAATATGTTATACAACAACCATTGTTAATTCCTTGTCACCTTGTCTGTAATTGAGTTTTGATTGTAGTATTCTTGTGCTACTTTATAAGTGGCTGTCTGTTTGATATGTTTTCATTCTTTTACTTTTAAAATGAAAAAAGAAAGAGAGGGAGGAAACAAAGGGCTTATAAACAACCAGGAAACAATAAACAAAAAGAAAAATCCTTATCTATCCGTAATTACTTGAATGTAAAGGATTAAACTGTCTAAACAAAAACAGAGTGGCTTATAGATTTAAAAAAGACATAAATATATGCTGCCTAAGACATACGTAGAATGAAAGGGACAAGACAGATACATTTTCATGAAAAAGATTTTCCATATAGAGAAAACCCAGAAAGGTAGCAAGGATAGTTACATTTATACCAGATAAAATGAAAAAGTCAGAAACTGTAAAAAACAGACTTGAATGCCATTATATAATGATAATGCTTTATTTATCATGAGACTTTGTTTATCAGGAGGGTGTAATAATTGTAAGTATATCTGCAGCCAACAATAGAAGATCTACATATAAAAGCAACACTAATAGATATGAAGGGTAAGACAGGAAGCAACACAGTGACACAGGGGAATTTAACATCTTACCACCAATAACAGATGGGCGCTCTGACAAAAAACCAGTATTAAGTAATGGAGTTTACATGCACTTTGGACCAAATGAACCTAATAGATTATATATCTACAAAACACATCAAAATATTTCATTTCCAAGTATTTGTGGAACGTTCTGCAGGTAATCTGCAACAAATTTAAGAAGACTGAAATAGTATGAAATATTTTCTGACTACAGTGATATGAAACTGGAAATCAACAGTAGAAAGAAAACCAAAAATATCACAAATATGGAAATCAAGCAACCTGCCCCCGACCAACCAATGCACTGGAGAATAAATCAAAAGGAGAATTTTTAAATATCTGAGACAAAAGAAGATGAGAATGTAGCACACCAAACAACATAACAAAGATCAGGACAGAAATAAATGAAATGCGGACTAGAGAAAAGACTAACAAAAGTAAAGATGATCTTAAAAACATAACCAAACTTGACAACCCTTCAGTAGACTAATTTAAAAGCAGAAAGGGAAGTTTCAAGTGCAATAAAGAATAAAAGAGAAACATTTCAGTTGATCCCATAGACATACAAAGTTTAAGAGTATGATGAGTGGTTACATGCCAATGAGTTGGATTACCTAGAAGAAATAGATCAATAGATAAATTTCCAGCACTTATGACTTACTAAGACTGGCTCATAAGAAATAGAATATTTGAACACACTGAAAATGGGCAGGGAGATTGAATCAGTGATTTTTTTAAGAAAAGAGAAAAACTTCCATCAACGAACAATCCAAGATCCAGTGGCGGTATGGATGACTTCTACGTACATATAAAGAAGAACTAATAGCAACCCTTCTCAAAACTCTTCCCAAAAAGTCAAATAGGAGAAAGTATTTCTAAACTCCTTTTAAGAGGCCAGTATTATCCTGATACCAAAGGCATCAAGAATACCTCAAAAAAGCTGCAGGGAAAATATTCCTGAGAGCACAGATACCAAAACTCCTCAACAAAACACTAGTTAGCAAATCAAACCCAACAGACAGTGTGTGAACAGGGTCATTCTGCATGACCAAATGAGTAGGAACTGGGACACAAAGATGGCAGATCAATAGCCGCCAGGCAGTGCAGTGAACGGAAGGGGGGGGGGGGAAGCACACACGAGAATCTCAACTGACGCAGAAAAAGTAGGTGACAAAATCCGACACGCCCTCAGGATAAAGGAATAAGGAAGGAACCTGAGCACAGCGAAGACCACCCACCACAAGCCACAGCTAGAGTTAGACCGAGAGCTAAAATGCTGAGAGCATCCACTTCTGCATTTATGGTGCTGCTCCAAGTCCGGGCCATAGCACTTAGATAAGAGAAATAAAACAAAAGCACCTGAATCGGATGGGGGAGTCAAACTCTCTCCCTTTGCAGATGACATGCTCTTCTCTAGGGAGAACTCTAAAGGCTGCATCTAAAACTATTAGAAAGGGTAAATTAATTCTGGAAGGTTGCAGAGTACTAAATCCAAACATAAAAATCTTAGTTTTTCTCTATATTAACAATGAGGCATCTGAAAAAGAAATCAAGAGAACAATCTCATTCATAACTATAAGAAAAACAAAAATGTACTAAACTATAGGAGTGAAATATCTCTACATTAAAACCCACAAAATATGGATTTAAAAAGAACTAAAGGAAGTATCAATAAATAAAAATATACCCTATGCTCATGGGTTGGAAGAATCGATATTGTTAAAATATCCATGCTGCTCAGAGCAACCTATAGTTTCAGTGCAACTCTTACCAAAAGTCCAATGATGCTTTTCACAAAAGTATAAAAGAATTCCTAATATTCACTCAGAATCACAAAAGGCCTGACTAATGACAGCAATCTTAAGAACAAAACTGGAGGCATCACAGTATCTGACCTCAGTCCTTGCTGCAAAGATGCAGTAAGCAGAACAGCAAGGCCGCTGTGTGGGCACAGGAACTGAGACCAACCGAACACGACGAGCCCAGAGCTGTGTCCACATGATGACAGGCCGTTTGTTTGGGGCACAGATGCCACAAGTGCACATTGGAGGGAAAAACTCATCTAGTAAGTGACTTTGGGACAACTGGATATCCACATGCAAAGGCATGAAACTGGTACACCTATGTCACACTGTAGTCACAAACTCCACTCAGAATGTAGTAAAGACTTAAACAAGAAACTTAAGAACGTTACTCCCAGGAAGTGGGGAAGACTCCATAACACTGGTCTGGAAACTTTAAAAATGTGACTTCAAAAATATAAGTAAAAAAATGCCAAAAATAGGAAACAGGATTGCACCAAATTAAATGCTTCTACACGGCAAAGGGGAAAAAAGTCATCCGAGTAAATAGACAGCCTATGGAATCAGAGACAGTGTTAGCAAGCCATCTATCTGCAACAGGCTTGGCAGATGTCAGACAACCAGTTTATAATAAAGGAATATAAAACACTTCTTCTCAGAGTGGCTTAAACCATGATTAGCTTGAAAAGAAAAATCCCATCTTTATGCAGCAAATCATGGAACTATTTACAAACTACCTGGAAATGGCAAGTAAAAAAGGAATAGATAAGCAAACATTTGCTGTTTTGGCTCTAGCTTCATAGAACTTTGGTTACCAGTTCTGATTTCACTGTTTCCTAGCTATGAGAGCTTAGATCAGCTGACCTCTTGAGCCTCAGTTTACTGAAGTCTGTCCCAAACCACGCAGGAGAATGACGCGCTGTCCACCTGACCCTACTGCCCATGGGGCTGGGCTGAGGGTTAGGATGGGCTCATTCTCAGTATGCAGTGCGGCTTTACAAGGTTTGAAGAGTTGGGGTCTGACTGGTAGAGGTGAAGTTTACTCAGATTATGGAGGATTTCCCAGCTCCTTCAAGCTCAGCCTTGTGATGATATGTGCCACTGCAAGATCTAGATGGAGACATCATTAAGCATCTGGCAACTCTGAGGGGTTTTGTCACCTGACCAGAGCCAGCATCCATGGGTGCCTCTGTGTGTCTCATCACCAGGCTTCTCCCTGGAATTGCTTTGCCTCAGGGGTGGCTCCAGCTGTTTCCACAGAGCAACTGTACAGCTCCTTGGAGACCTCATGGTGCAGAGACTGAAAGGCAGTGCTGACTCCAAGTGTCAGAAGGACAAAGCCAGTAGGTCTGTTGTGGTTAGGAAATGCAGCGTCCTCTGCAAGATGCCTGTTTTAGAGGCTGGGTCCTCAGGAGAGCAGCACTGTGGGTTGAGACCTTCAGGAGGGGAGGAGTGGAAGGGCCTTGGGTCCCCACAGGTGCTCTCATGGGAACTGTGCGGCCCCAGCCCCTTCCACTATCTCGGCATCCCAGTCATGAGGTGATATTTTCCTCCCAATGCAGTCTCACTACTGCTATTCCACAGCTCTGCAGAGGCCTCACAGAATGGATGTGTTTGCTGGTGGACCAGAGGCTCTAAAGCCCAGCCACCATGAACCTTTTGTCTGTGTAAGCTTGAGACTCTTTAGTTTGCCACAGTGACAGGGTGCTGGCTGACACAGGGTCCATGTGGTCTCTGAGCCCCAGAGGATCCCTCGGTGACCCCAGGCTGCCACAGCAACCTTAAACCTCTGCTTCCATTCTTCCTGGGTTCACACACCATCATTTCTGGCCTCTTCTCTCTGCCAGCCTGCGCAGACGACGTTTTGATGACGTGGATCACACGAGTTCCTGATTTGCTCTTCCTCTCTTCACCTGGCCGCCTCCGTGCTGGCCTCGGCCTCCCAGAAACCATGTTGCTATCTACTGATAACAAACATTTTAACTGATTCACAGAGAAGTTGCAACTCATGGAGATAGAAATAAAAAGTGCTTGTATTTTCCAGTAATTCCCCCCCAACTGTGCAGTGTATATTTTAATAGAACCCTACTGAAATATATACATATACTGAAGTAGGCACAGACCACAAGGGTGAAGCTCAAGAACTTGCCATGAAGAGAAAACACTTTCACCACCCCATGTGTCTAGAAAGAGATTTCCAGGAGAGCAGCAGCTTCTCAAGACCCCACACAGTCGCCCCCTCCCCAGGTCACCCCTCCTGATGCTGACCTCAGAAACTGCGCCTGCACTGTTGAGCTTTGCTAGCACAGGGCTGTCCGTGTACACAAGAGCCCTCCTTCAGCACCACGTGGTACCACACGTTACTGGTACCCAAGAGTCCTTTCCTTCTCATGGCTCCTCAGCCCTCCCTCTTGCAGCACGCATCACACCTTAGTGAAGCATTCTCTGCTGGCGGACAGTTGAAATCTGGAGATGTCTACCACTGCTTCCTTGGTGGACCTTAAGGAGCAATTACTCCCCCTTTCCAGCCTCTGAGACTGGTGGATGCTCAGCCCTGCTTTCCAGGCTCCAGCCACCACTTCCTGCTCACTGCCCCACCTCCAGGCCCTGATTTTGGAACCAGCAGCGTCTTAAAGCAGAAAGGTAGGTTCACTGATCCCAGGAACCTTGGCCCTCCAGTGTTCGCAACCTCGTTAGCTCTCAGGTTCCTGCAGATTCATTATTTATTTATGTATTTATTATTCATTTATTTATTATTTTAAAGAGAATAGCAAAAGAAAAAGAAAAAAGAACAATTGCAGCATACCATCACAAACATAAACAAAACAAAGCAAGAACATTAAAAGGGATACAGGGTTTCAAAACAAAGTGATAGGAATTAACAATAGTGTTATACTACATATTGTTATCTTCAACTACATTGCTCAAATTACCAGATGTAAGAATGGAAGACTGTTCAAACCATCAAAGACAATAAAAAAATAATATGTTATTGGATAACACATTAGAGATAATGCAGTTTCACTAGACAAGATGATAGGAATTCATCAATGGTTATTCCATTGCATATTGTTGTCTTCAAATCAGTTGCGCAGATTACCAGATATGAGCATGCAAAATTAGTCAGAACATAAAAAATTTTAAGCATTAACTGTTCCTTTCAATATACTATCAGACATCAGCAGTACACTTACCCCAGATATATGTATGTATGTATGTGTATATATATATATATATATATATATATATATATATATATAATTTGCCTTCTTTCTTTTTTCTTCTTTCCCTTATTGTTGCTCCTTCCTTTGAGAAATTTATTTACCTTTCATATCACCTATTGTTGTACATTAGAGTTTTACTTACTCTTTCAGATTCCTACATCAGGGAGACAATATGATGTTTACACATGTAGGTCTAATTTTTTTCACTTATGAGTATGGTCTCTAGTTGCATCCATTTACCTACAAAAGCCTCGAGTTTATCCTTTTTTATAGCTAAGTAATACTCCATTGTATAAAAATACCACATCTTCTTTATCCATTCTTCCAGTGGTGGGGATTTGGGTTGTTTCCAATTTGTTATAACAACATGTGCTACTATGAACATGAGTGCACATATATCAATGTGGTGTGATGTTTTTAATTCTTTTGGGGAAATGCTCAGAAGGGGAATAGCAGGGTTAACTAGGACTTCTAATTCCAGTTTTGTAAGGAATCTCCACACTCATTTCCACAGTGGTTGCACCAGTCTACACTCCCAACAGTGGAAATGGATTCTTTATTCCCCTCAGCCTCTCCCACATTTGTTATTGGTTGATTACTTGATGATAGCCCTTCTTTCTCAGATGAGATGGAATCTCAGTGTTGTTTTAATTTGCATCTCTCTAATGACTAATGATGTTGAACATTTTTCATGTATTTATTCACCATTAGTATTTCTTCATCTGAGAAGAGTATATTTATCTCAAATGCTCATTTCTGGATTGGGTCTTTGAATTTTGGGGACATGATTTTTTTAATTCTTTATATGTTCTAGATAGAAGTCCTTTGTCTGAGGGACAGCTAAATACTTTTTTCCCAATTTGTGGGTTTTATTTTTACACTATTGGTGATTTCTTTAGATGTGCAAAATCTTTTCAATAAGATGAGGTCTCAGTTGTTGATTCCTTGAAGTATTTCCCATGTAGTTCAGTTTTTGGTTCATAAACTCTCTGCCTACCTCTATATCTTCAAGATTTTTACCTACTTTCTCTTCCAATACATTTAGTGTTTCTGTTTTAATATTTAGAACTTTGATCCATTTTTACCTCAGTTGAGTGCATGGTGAAAGACATGGGTCTAGTTTTAGTCTTTGGCATGTGGAAAGCCAATTTTTCCAGCACTATTTATTAAAGAGGCTATCTTTCTTCCAGTGAACATTTTTGGCCCCTATGTCATAGATAAGGTGGCTGAGTGTGTTTGTAGCTGTGTATCTTTCTTCCAGTGAACATGTTTGGCCACTTTGTCAAAGATAACGTGACTGAGTGTGTTTGTGGCTGTGTCTACATCTTCTAATCTGTTCCATTGATCTTCAGATCTGTTCTTTTGCCAGTACCATGCTGATTTTATCATAGTAGCTTTGTAGTATAATCTCAAATCAGGGATTATGATACCTCCTGCCTTTCTTTTATTTCCCAGGATTGCTTTTGGTATTCGAGGCCTCTTCTGGTTCCAGATGACCTTTAGGTATGTTTTCTCTAGATCTGTGAGGTATACTAAGGGTATCTTAATTGGGGTTGCATTGAATCTGTGTAACAATTTTAGAAGTATGGCCATTTTCACAATGTTGGTTCTTCCTATCCATGAGCAAGGACTATCTTCCCATTTTCTGATATCCTCTTTAATCTCTTTTTTCAGGGCACTATAATTTTAACTGTATAGATTTTTTACTTCTTTTGTTAGATTGATACCTAAGTATTTCATCTTTTTAGATGCTATTGTGAAAGGTGTGGTTTCCTTAATTTCTCTGTCAGTCTATTTGTTGCTTATGTATAGGGATGTTACTGATTTTTGGGTGTTAACTTTGTGCCCAGCTATGCTACTGAATTTGGTTATTAAATCCATAAGCCTTTTGGTAGACTTTTTGGGGTCTTCTATGTAGAGTATCATGTCATCTGAGGATAATAATAATTTCACTTCTTCCTTTTATTTCTCTCTTATCTAATTGTTCTAGTTAATATTTCTAGAATTACATTGAATAGGAGTGGTGACAATGGACATCCTTGTCTTGCTCCTGTATTTAAAGGGAAACCTTTCAGTTTTTGACCATTTAGTATGATGTTAGCCATTGGTTTCTCATACATGGTTTGGGTTTGATCAGCTTGAGGTAAAGGCCATCTATCCCTATTTTCTGTAGCATTTTTATCATGAATGAGTGTTGGACTTCATCAAAAGCCTTTTCTGCATTGGTGGAGATGATCATGTGATTTTTGTCTTTGGCTCTGTTGGTATGGTGTACTACACTGATTTATTTGTGTATATTGAACCATTCCTGCATTCCCGGTATGAATCCCACTTGGTCCTGGTATATAATCTTCTTGATGATTTGTTGTATTCTGTTTGCTAGTATTTTACTGAGAATTTTTGCATCTATATTCATTAGGGAGATTGGCCTGTAGTTCTTTTTTGGTTGGGTCTTTCTCTGTTTTTGATATCAGGCTAATACTTGTCTCCAGGAATGAGCTGGGGAGAATTCCTTCCCTTTCAATTTGATTAAAGGGTTTGAGGAGAATTGGTGTTAAGTTTTCTCTAAATTTCTTGTAGAATTCAGCTGTGAATCCATCAGGACCTGGACTTTTCTTCATTGGCAAGTTTTATGGTACATTCGCAACTTCACTGGTTGATATTGAGTTATGCAGGTTTTTTTTTTTCTTTTTCAGTACTGGGGATCAAACTCAGGACCTTGCACTTGCGAGGCAGGCGCTTATTCCACTGAGCTCTATCTCCAGCCCCTATTCAGGATTTTTATATCTTCTTCATTCAGCTTTGGTAATTCAGACATGTCTAGAAATCTGTCCATTTCCTCCATGTTTTCCGTCCTATAAGAGTAAAGATTTTCAAAGTAGGTATTGATGATCTTCTGAATTTCTTCAGGATCTGTCAAGATTTCACCCCTTTTATTCCTTATTGCGTGTATTTCAGTTTTGTCTTTCCTCATTTTGATATGGTTGGCTAGGGGTTTATAGATTTTGTTTATTCTTTCAAAGAACCAACCCTTTGATTCATTAATTCTTTGTTTCTTTGTTTCTTTCTTTCTTTCTTTCTTTTTTTTTTTTTTAGTCTCTGTTGTGTTAATTTCTGCCCTGAGCTTTATACTTTCCTGTCTTCTTTGGTCTTTGGGTTTGACCTGCTCTTCTTTTTCTAGAAGCTTCAGGTACAGCATAAGATTGTTTATTTGTGCTCATTCTGTTTTTCTGAGGTGGGAATTCACTACTCTAAATTTCCCTCTGAGGACTGCTTTCATTGTGTCCCTCAGATTCCTATAGCTTGAATCTACATTTTCATTTGATTGTAAATAGTGTTTAATTTTTCTTTGATTTCATCTGTGACCCATTGATTGTTTCAGCAGGGTGTTGTTATTTAATTTCCATGTGTTTGTGTAGTTTTTGTGATTTCTTTTGTCATTAATTTCCAATTTCATCACACCATGGTCTGACAGTATGCATGGGATAATTTCAATTCTTTTGAACTTACTTAAGCATGTTCTACTTGTAACATATGGTCTATTTTAGAGAATATCCCATGTGCGGTTGAGAAGAGTGTGTATACTGATGCTGTTGGATGGAACACTCTGTAAAGGTCTACTAAGTCCTTTTGTTCACATGTTTGGTTAAGTTCTGTTATTTCTTTGCTGAGTTTTTGTCTAGTTGATCTATTTGTGACAATGGTGTGTTAAAGTCCCCTATTATGATTGTGTTGCTACTTGTTTCATTTTTCAGGTCTGTTAAAATTTGTCTTATATAGTTGGGTGCTTCTGTGTTTGGTGCATAGAGGTTTATGATTATTATCTCTTTCTCTTGAAGTTTTCCCCTCACAAGTATGTAATGATCTTCTTTATCTCTTCTGATTGTTCTTAGTTTGAAGTTCATGTTGTTTGCAAACAGAATAGCTACACCCACTTTTTTCTGAATTCCAGTCATATGGAGTATTGTTTTCCATCCTTTAATTTTCAGTCTATGAATTTCCTTTTCAGTTAAATGTGTTTCTTGTATACAGCATATAGTTGGATTTTGTTTCTTGATCCACTCTGCCAGTGTGCTTTTTTTGATTGGTCCATTGAGACCATTTACATCAATGGTTATAACTCATATGTACTGGTTTATCTTTGTCATGTTATTGTCCTGCTGTTGGTTCCTCCTTTTTCTCTCTGTTTAATTGCTTGCTCTGCTTGGTGGCTCCTTTCTGTTGTTGTTCTTGAAGTTGTGGTCTGTTTTATCTCTTTCTAGAATATCTGTTAGTACTCTTTGTAGGATTGGTTTGACACTCATGAATTTCTTCAGTTGTTCTTTATCATGGAAATATTTTATTTCTCCATTAAATTTGAAGGATAGTTTTGCAGGGTATATCAATTTGTGTTGAAAATTATTTTCTTTCACTACCTGAAATACTTCACTCTAAGCTCTTCTTGACTTGATTGTGTTGAGAAATCTGCTATGATTCTGATGGGCTTTCCTTTATAGGTGATACGTTTCTTTTCTCTAACAACGTTAAATATTGTGATCTTTTGTTGAGTTTCTGGATCTTGATCACTGTATGTCTGGGTGTAGATTTATTTTGTTATGGTTAGTTGTAGTTCTATATGCTTCCCTTTACTGTATGTCCGATTCTTTTTCCATGCCTGGGAAATTTCTGTTATTATTTCTGCAAATCGCCTTTTTATGTCATTTGTGTTGACACCTGCTGTTTTGCTATTCATTTTACGTTGTTTTTCTTTGCTTCACCTTGCAGTTGTTGAATTGTTATTTCCTGGTCCCTTGTTGTTTTTAAGACATTCTTCCTTTCATATTCATTAGTGGCAATGGCTGTCTTCAACATCTGAAATTGTATCTTCAGATTCATTCAGGCAGTTTTGCCCACTTTCTGTGGAATTTTTAATTTCCTGGATATCTGTTGAATCTGTTTCATATATTCTAGTTCTTTTCTATATTGTTTACTCAAGTTTTCCATGAGTTGTCTATGCTTCTCTGTTTTCTGATCAATATCTTCTTTGGATATGCTGAACAATTCTTTCATTATTACTGTCATTTGTTTTTTTACCTGAGAGATTGTTTGTGATCTGAAGTCTCCTGTGGCCTGATGGAGTTACTCCAGTTGCTGTCATTTCAGAAATTTCAGCTGTATGCCTTCCAGCCTCTTCTGTGTTGATGTCTTGGGCTTGTTCTGGGTTGTGTAGGGGCCTTAGATTGCATTTTGCTCCTTCATTTTGTCATTTTTGAAGAGTCACATGTTCCCTAGAGCTCATACTTACTCCCGTAATTGTGTGGGAATAGCAGGGTGAGGGTCCAAGTATCCCCAGTGCTCAGTGTGGCTCCTGTGCTGGTGCGTGGGGGCAAGGTGGGGTCCCAGATGCTCATGAACTTTCTTGCATTCAGCTGGCTCCCAGTCTGGTAGGGGAGGGACAGAGGAGGCTTACTGGAGCTCCTGAAGCTGTCTGGGGCTCAGCCTGGCTTCAGTAATGGTGGGGGTTGCAGGTCGTGGTCACTGAGGCTTCAGATGTTGCCCAGGACCCAGCCCAGGTCCCACTCCAGCAAGGGAGGGGTGCGGGTGGAGTTCCCAAGACTGATTCTGTCCAGGTTTCAGCTGGGCTCCTACTGGGGTGTATGTCATGCTGGGAGTGACCACTGTGGCCCCAGAAGGTGTCCAGGGTTCCACCTGCCTCACATACTAGTGGGGGAGTTGTAGAGATGGCTAACCAGGGTTCTTTAAGCTGTCCAGGGTGTAGCCCAGCGCCCATAGGCATGCTAGGGGTATGGTGAGTTGGATTTTATTTATTTTTCACAGCACTTTTTTCTTGTCTTGGAGGACTGTTCTCCTGAACAAGCTGCTCCATCTTTACCAAATGTGGAAATTCTGACTTTACTCTTAAGGGTGTGAAGCTCCTTTGCTATAATGGAAAGTTGTTTCCTGAGAGCACTAACTCGCCATCTTTTTTTCTGCCATGGTGCAACTTGTACTTCTAGTGGTGGGGTGGGAAGCTGCTGTTTCCCCCCAGCCTCCCTGCACCTCCCCCACCTGAGGCTGGGCTGTTGGGAGAAGCAAGGGAGGTGAGAGCATCATTACCTGAGGCCCCACACAGTGTGTGCACAGGACTTTTTCTGTCAAAAAGAAGTCAAGACCATGGTTGTTGAGACTCAGCCTCTGGTCTTGCAGTGATCTGCAGAGTCTCGGGGCCTCCACCCTAAACACCTGCACTGGCACCTTGGTCACTGAGAACAGGAGGATTTCAGGGCCTGTCCTCTCCACCTGCCCCTGCCCTGCATGGTAAGTCTGACACAAAGGCCTTGGCTAGAGCCCTTTTATCTACATGTCAGCTGTTTGGAGCCAGAACTGACTGAAATAGCTCAAGCCCAGCTACTTCTGCAGTCCCTTAGATTCACAGGAACTGGGCCAAACCCACACTCAATCCTGGAGAGAGGGTGGCTCCGCAGAGGACTGGCAAGGCCCCACTGGTCAACTCCACCATCTCTGTCTGTCATCAGATCCTGCTGGGCCTCGAGGCAGATCAGGACAGTAATTCCCTGTGGACTCAAGTTCGAGGGAGGGAAAGGCCGGAGCAACAGAGAAAGCTCCTCCCCATAAGCTGTTTTCTTCCCAGAGCAGCTTCTTGTGTTCCCTGTCCCCGTGGGTGCTGGAGAGCTGTGGGCCCTGAGTGGTGGCACTGGGGTCAGTGTCTAAGCCAGCACCTTTGTTGGGCCTTTGAGGTGGATGCTGGCACCAACTGATGGTGGCTTTGTGAACTTGGAATATGTATCTCTGGGTGCCTTCTTCTCTCAATTTTGAACCAGCCTCAGATTATAGAGCAGCAAGGAAAACTGTGTGATATCCCTGAAGCACCACCGCCATCCCCCTAACAGCAGCAGCAGTAATTGTCTCTGTCATTAATAACACCCCAGAATAAACAGTAACACTGTAACAAGCAATCTCCAATGCTCTGCTAGTGCATCCCCTCTACTGCTGGATTTCATCTCTTATACATTTGAAACAGTGATTGGTACCAGTCCATGGTACCTAAGAGTCACCTTCCTCATGGGGGCAGTAGGTGCAGGTGGCATGTCTGAATCCTGTGTATGTGCCCTTCCGCCCCACTCCATCTCCTGGTCCCTTTCCCATTTGTAAAAGATCTATCATTTTGTTTCCTATTATCTATTATTAATTTTGTTCTTTAAATTATTGATATGTTAGGTTTCTCCTATAAGAGAAACCATGTGATATTTAAGCCTGTGTGTCTGATTTATTTCAATCAACATTATAGTCTCAAGGAGCATCCATTTTTCTACAAATGACTTAAGTTTATCCTTCTTTATGGCAGAGTACTACTCCACTGTGTATAAATACTACATTTTCTTTATCCATTCATCTGCTGATGGAAATATAGACAGCTTCCATGATTGAAGTATTATAAGTTGTGCTGCCACAAACATGGTTACAAATGTCTTATGAAATCTTTATCACCACACTATAAGGAAGACATTGCTATCCCCAAGTTACAGCTGAGGAGACTAAGGAAGTGACAGTCTGAAGAAGATCATATTGAGATGACAGGCTGTCTCGGTTACTTTTTTCTCATTGCTGAGACAAAATACCAGATGCCCAAAATGAAGGAAGGAAAAGTTTATTTAGCTTACAGTTTGTGGAGGTTTCAGTACATACTTGGCTGGTTCTGAGGCAGAGTGGCACACGGCAGAGGGCAAACTGTTCATGGCAGCAGAGCACAGCATAAACAACCATAGCAAAATGGAGGAATGGCTGCAAGCAGCCTCCTTTTCTCCCTTACATTATAAACAGCCTACCCCCACCCAGGGGGCGTGTAGCTCTCACACAATCTCCATGCCCTCCTCTTCCACAGGCTCAGGATGTGTACAAAGTAAGCACTCTGGCTTCCTGCTGAATCACTGAGCCAAACCTTTGGACTCCCCAAGTTGACACAATGTATCAACCATAACACAGGCTGAGAAAGTTACCAAATCACCCAGAAGATCACTCAGCTACCAGGAAGCAGACTGAGGTTCAGCGTAGTCATCCCAAGATCTCCCACTCCAGTATGAAATGGGTAACAACCTTCCAGGCCCACGAGGTCACAGAGCGAGTTGGCTCAGAGCAGGCCAGGAGCTCAGGTGCAATGAAGTGGCAGCCGGCTCCTCTGAGGACAGCCCCTCTCGTCCCCGCCCCTCCCGTGCCCGCCTGGTCTCAGGAGGACAGAACCCTACGGTGAAGGTTAAAAATACTTTCCCAATGCTTTCAACTCCAGTGATGGTCACACAGTGCCCCAGGCTCTGCCCCACAGCTCCCAGCACACACTCCTCCTCCTTGGAAGGCTTTTGGAGAAGGAAGCCCGCCCTGCACAGAAGCTGCCTCCCTACCCACTGCAGCATCATTAGCATTTCAAAAAGCAAGCAGCAAATACTCTGCTAGTCTCCAGAACAAGAGTTGGAGAAAATCCTCTGCCTCCCTGGGCACAGCCCACCCTGCCACAGCCCTCTCCCCAAGAGGGCCCCGAGCAGTGCCCTGAGCAGCTGCCTGCTGTGAGGGCTGAGTAAGCCCAGCTGAGCTGGAGCATGGGTCAGGCAGTGGGTATGCTCCCTCAGAGGCTTCCTGTGCTTTCCCTTTCAGATGGAGGCCACCTCTGGTTAGGAAACAATTACTTTCTGTTGCACACAGCTTAGTCACTCCTCAAGAACCTGCTGCTCTCTTCCTTACTCAGCCACCTGCCCAAGGGACCCACAGGACTTGCTCAGTGGTGCCCAGGACAGAGCAGTCATATTCCTTCACTCTGCAGACAAAGCATGACACACTGTGCTTTTGCAAGTGTCTGGAAAATCTCAAGCCAGGGTGCACCTTTTCTTCAACCCAGAGTTCCACTCTCTCTCGTAGACAAGGTCATACAGGAAATGACCCGCACCGCAGCCTGTGTCACACTGAAAATGTGACCAGTCAAGGAAGGCACTGGTTAAACCCTCCAAGGTGTGCCCAAAGTGCACAGTGGGATCATGTGCAGTCCTTGAGAGAGCCATGCGCACTGACACAGATCACACCTAGGTGTAGCATTGGAGGTGAAGTGCACACGTGGCAGAAGGCAGCTGCTCCAGTCCTGGTGCATTCAGACAGTGCAGCCATCCCTGAGCCATGTCTATTGTCTGTGTGGGACGCATCATTAGGGGCAAACTCCTACACCAGTGCAGCTCCTGCAGCTTTGATGTTTTTCAACTTAAGATTTATTTCTGTCTACCAGCCTTAGGACCCTGCCCTGGGCATGCCCAAAGTGTTTGTCTTGGACATTTTACCTTTTCCAAGATGTGGCCTCTGACCCAGACAGGAGCATGCCCAGAAATGCACCGGCCATTTTTCCTTCTTGAACTATGACCTTACTAAGCATGCTAAGCATGCTCAGTATTGTACACCTGAGACTGAGCATGCTCAGAAACACTTTAAACTGACATGCTCACAGATGTGCCCAACCCTAAAGTACTTTCTTATCTGAATATATATATAGATTACCCAAATAAAATCCCCATGACTCACTCACTTCCTTAAGGAGAGATTAGTTGTGAAGAGAACTATCCACTGTACCACAGTGAGTCTTTATTTATTCTTTTATCTTCTCCTTGTGGTCATCTGCTTCACACTGACCAGAGGGGACCTTGTTGCCTTAGGGTACACTACCACACTCCAGGAAAAGCTATTAAAAATTTGAAAAAAATAAAATTCTTTCCTTTCCTCTCCCCCCCAAAGTACAAAGTAATGAGAGAGAGGGAGACAGAGAGGGAGAGAGGGGTCAAACCTAAAGATTAAATCTGAGCAGGGTGAGTTAGATTTCCTGCTGCTGCTGTCAGTCTGGGGATGGTCAGATCGAGGTAACAGCTGAGGCTACAATCTTCTTGGTCCTGCAGGGGCTCAAGACAGAACTGAGAGCCGCACTTCTTAAAGAGCTGAGGCCTGGAAGAAAGAGGAACTAAAATTTTCAGCGACCAGAATAAAGAACCGATAGAGAATCCTATTTCTCCTCTGGTGTTAGATGGAAAGAAGAATTCCACTGAGAACCTAAAATCCCAAATTTGAGCTATGTGTAATAATAATGCCAGAATATATGCTCTCCCCATGATACAAGAATCTTCAGAGAACTAATCTGTAGTTGCTTCTATACTAGTAAGTAGTTTTGGAGAACACAGAAAAAACTAAGTGCAAACCACTCTTGGAGAAAATTTTGCTAACCCACATGGAACTAGCCAGAAAAAAAAATCCCCAAAGATGTTAAACTTAGAGAAAAATGACTACAACTCTTTCAGCTAATGACTCTCTATGGGGATGGCAGAGCAGATGTAACAGTGAGATTTCAGCACCCACAAGAACTTGAGATCAGAGAACAAACAGCACAAGACCCTAAAATAATAATGTTTAAAATGAGCGAGAGATGAGATAAAAGGGTAGCAACCATATGAAAAAACAGAACTCTAAAGGCAGGGGCTAAGAATGTGTTTTCAAAAAGATTGAAATATGGTTTTCGGATATTAAAAATATAGTCTCTAAATTAAAATTTAAAGCAGACTGCAGTTTAAATATAGTTTATCTCTATAGCCTTCTTGAACCTTACCACAGTGATAGTGAAAGAATTAAAATTGTAGAAGCCAAGAAGGCACAGAGACCATGGGAAGAGCTAGTATCAGACCAGAAATGAGAACACAATTTTGCAAAATAGAACCAACTTCACAAGCTGAAAAAGCTGAGTCCCATGTTCCTGAAGAAGAGAAAACCAAACAGAAACAAAATAAAAATAAACAAACCCCCCCCACTATTATGCATTTGCAAATCCCTGGGAAAACTTTAAAATATTGAGGTCACTGTGTCTAGGAAGAGGCGGGGTAGAAACAAGCAGAATCATTGAAACTTCAAAGATCTGTTAGACCTCTGTCTCAGTTACTTTTCTCTAGCTGCTGATACAAAAATTCCTGACACCTAAAGTTAGGGAAGAAAGGTTTATTACGCTGGCAGTCTGTGGAGGTTTCAGGCCATACTCAGACTGGCTCCAAGGCAGAGTGGCATATGGAAGAGGGCAATAGTTCACGGTGGTAGAAAACATTAGAGCAGCATGAGCATAAAAGGAGGAGGCAGAGAGCAAGCCTCTCTCCCTCCCTTATATTGAATGCAGGCTCCCCATCCCAGGGCAGGTGTAGCACTCACCCCCATAATCCCAACATTGGACCATGGATCAATCATAAACTCTAGAAGCCCACTGCATAACTGCATGAAGCTTTGGGGGGACATCCAGACACAAACCATTACAACCTCCCTAAATTCCTAATTAACTTCTCATAACCAAGTGCTTCCCTCTCCCCCAGTTTAAGCAGAAGAATTTACCGCCTATGAAATTGAACTAGAGAAATTGTGTACTCCTACACATGAGATGCAGGAAAGGTTAGAATAATATGAAAGCTAAAAAAAAAAGTGGAGAAAGAAGAGAGGGAGGGAAGAAGAGAGAGAGAGTGGGAGAGCTGAGGCATCTCAGACTCCAACCCTCACTCTTTAGCAAAATTCACCATTCAACAAAGTCCACCATGAGATAACATTAATCTATGTGAACTACTTCGCACCTCAATGCTAAGAGTCAGCCACAAATAATTCATGTTAAATGGACATTCAAGACCTGCACTATACAACATCTACAAGTAAGAATTAACTGAATGAACTCAAAGGCATGTATAGTATGAGGAAATGTAACGGAAATCAACAGGAGACATGGAAATCAGATCACAGATAGATAAAAATAAGGCAAAATAAACACAAAGCAGAGGCTAAGAGACCAGTGAGACTGGTCAAAAGCTTGACATAAACATAACTGAAGTGCTGGAGGGGAAGAGCGAGGCTCAGGAGGAAGAAACACTGGAAGAAATAACGGCTACCAGTTTCTGGCTTTTGTGGAAGACATCAATCCATATTTTCAGGAACAACAGAAGATTCAAAGAAAAATAAAAATGAAGCCACAGCTAGGAACATCAAAGCCAAACAGAAGGAGAAATTGCCTGCAGAGAAACAAAAATAAGAACTTACCAACAGACACCATGAAAGCCAGAAAACAAAGAGATAGCTTTTTCAAAGTTCCCGAAGACTAGTAGCTTACTATAGAAATGACCCCTGAACGTATAGCCTTGTTTAATTGTTTGATCAATCTTACATGCCTATGTTTGTTTGAGTAACTAATTTGAAGATAACAATATGTAATACAACAACCATTGTTAATTTCTTACCACTTTGTTTGAAATTCTGTATCATTTTTATTGTTTTTGTGTTCTGTTTACATCTTTGTTTAATTTTTTTGTTCTTTTCTCATTAAAATAAAATAAAAATAACATATCTATCTGTATTAAAAAAAAGTTCCCTAAGAAAATAGTTCTGTCCCAGTACTCCTCAAATTTGAAGGTAAAATAAGGACATCACCAGACACACATTGAGACGGGCAAATACAAACATCACGAGAGAGGGAGCTTTGGAGATAATGGGAAACTGCCCCGGATGTGTGCAGAGGAAGAGCGAAGATGGTGGGTTTCTGCCCATATAAATTTCCACTAAGTCACCACGGTGTGGTCTAACAGGGCACGGCCCAGGGCCAGCCACACGTCTCTCACAGACCAGCTTTCGCCTCCCCACCAGGCTGATTACAACGTCCTTTCTCCTTTTGCACTTGGCAACCAACCAGCGTCTGTTACGTCACTCAGCCTACCCCGTATACTCCACGCCCAACCTAGCCCAATATATTCTTTTTTTCCAGCCACCCCCTTCAGATGATACTTACTTGTCTCTCTCTCTCTCTCAGCAGCCTTCCTGTGCCTGGCAATAAAGGTTCTTTTTACCTTGTTTTGCTTCTTACTCGTGCCAAACCTAACAGAAGACCAGTCAGGAGACTGCATACATGGGTCACTTTTGTATATCATGTTGATTGGTTGAAGCAAGAAAACAAGGCCTTGTGAAAATTAGAGCATGTGCTATAGGAAGTGTGTGGTAATAATAACAAAAAGAAGGAAAGACACAGAAATGGAGACCCTGAGGCTTCTCAAAATACGGAAAGATAAAATGGCCCAATGAAGACTCATGATTAACCTCCACAAGCAGTTAGCAGCAGTGGTAGAGCAAAGTCAGAAACAGCACATAAACCAGCAGCAGGATAATACATTTGCTAAATTTAATCCCAATTGTATCAGTAAGTATGTTAAATGAAAATAAACATTCCCACTGAAAGATTGTCAACCTGGAAAGACCTTCCGTTACACTGATTATAATAATTCATGTCACACAGAAATCAGGTTGGGAGTGAGCTAATGGAAAAGACTCACCATCCATTATCCACCCAATAAGGAGAAGACAGCACGTGTGGCTGTGCCACTATCAGAGAAAGGAAACTTGAAGAAAGTTATTAGGAGAGGAAAACAGTAGGTCATATAGGAAAAACACATTCTGCAGGAAGATCTAGCTGTCCTAAAGGTGAAAGTCCCTACTAGCATATCTTTAAAATCCATAAATTTTAAGTAGGCCATTGGGAGAGGCAAAGGTTGGCAATCTTGGCTTACATATATCAGTCAGTGATGGAAGAAGTCAGAAGAAATTAGTGAGGCTGTAGCAGATGGGACAATATGATTGACCAGCCTTGCTGGGTGAAAGCATCCAACAGCGTCTGCTGCCTGGGGCGTGTGCTTCCAATCAGGCTGTACCGTGGCTGCAAACCAAGACTCAAGACATTTCCTAAGAGGGAAATAATTTCTTACGTGCAATCTGATGTGTGTGGAACTGACCCAGAACACGGTGACAGAAAGATAACTAGAAAACTCCAGATGACTGAAAGTTCCACAGTACATCCAAATAGTGCCCAAAGTGAATCACAGTGGAATTTAGAAAATGTTTTAGCCGATTACCAAACATTCAAATGCTAAGTATCTAAATTTGTGAGATGAAGCCAAAGCATAAAATATTTCTGTGCACTGAAAAAAGAATAAAATTGAAAATTAATGTAATCTTCAAGCTCAATAAACTCAAAAAACTCACCAAATAAAAGACAGTTAAACACAATAAGAAAAATAAAAGCAGAAAAAAATGCACAAAGAAAATAGACATACAACACAACTGGTGTGGTGCTGCATTCCAGTGATCCCAGCACTCAGGAAGCCGAGGCAAGTGGATCACCATGAGTTCAAGACCAGCCTGGGCTCCACAGTGAGTTCAAGACCAGTTTGAAGTACATAGTAAGACCCTGTTTCAAAAGAAAGAAATAAAATATATAACGAGAGAAATTCAATACAGTCAAAATGATTTGTTGAAAATAATAATATAGATAAAATTTAACAAGGCAGGTAAAAAGTGTAAATTACAAATATCAGGAATTAAAGGTACATTAATACAGAATTTGTTGACATTTAAAGGATAAGTATATTATGATCAATTTTCTGCCAATAATTTTTAAATGGATGAAATAGACAAATTCCTTGAAAACCACAATTTACCAAAAGAAGAAATAGAAACCATGAATAGACCTATTACTAATTGGTTTCATCAGTAGATTTATTCAGACATTTGGGGACTAAGTAATATAAATCTTTTCAAAACTGCCCGTGGGCCAGAAAAAGAAACACTTCCTAGCTTGTATTATGAGTTCACCATAACCTTTTCCTAAGACCTGCCAAGAGCACTACAAGAAACAAGAGTTAGTTCAATATCCTTTACAATTATAGAAGCAGCAACCCAAAACAAAATATTAGCAAGTCTAATTCAGTGGCTATTTTTACTTATGCCTGGAATATATTGAAGAAATAAACATTTCCAGAAACCTTGTAAAAATAATTGCATTCCTATCTTTCTTGTTAATACAGAAATACAAACCCTAAATAGCAATAATAAAAATGAAATAAGAATAATGATAATATTCAAGTTATGTAGTGGTATTTATTCCAGAAACTGAAAGATAACTTAATACACAAAAATCAGTCCCCATGCCAGGCTCTAGCACCGGGAGCTGAGCCCAAGGACTGAGTTGGAACCTAGCCTGGAGAACTGAATGACTTAACAAGACTAGGACATAGCTCGATGTGAAAGCCCTGCGTTCAACCCTCAGTAAAAAAAAAAAAAAGAAAAAAATTAGTCTTATGCAGTTATCTCAAAAAACCAGAAGCAGCATTTGGTAAAATTCAACATTCACTCATTCACTGATTCTGAAAATTAGAGAAAAACTTGGTAGACTAGGTATAGGGAAAAAAATTTAATCTGATAATAATTGAATATATCTTCAAAATAAACCTAAAAGAGCCAAATCAATGATGAAATGTGACATTCAGAGCAAGGTAAGTTTTCTACTTTTATTACTCCTCTTCAGTTGCATTGGATTCTTCAAAGAAATCACTAGAATAAATAGGTGAATTTAATAAGGTCAGTACATACAAGGACAATGTATGAAAATCATTTGTATTTCTCTATCCCACAGTAAACAATAAAAAAATTTTTTAAAACAACAGTTACAACAGCAGCAAAAACTATTGCATTCTACACGTGTCGTGTTCCCATATATTTGTAACTTAGAAGACATCACTGAGGTGCCACTTGCCCTCAAAGTAAGCTGTAGATTCATTCAATCCCCATAAAAAATCCCAGAAGGGGCCTGTGTCACTGTGTGTGTGTGTGTGTGTGTGTGTGTGTGTGTGTGTGTGTTTATGTAAATAGACAAGCTAATTCCAAAATTTGTATGAAAGTGGAAGTAATCTAGAATAGTTAAAAAAAAATTGAAGTAGAGCAAATGTGGATGATTTGCCGGCAAGGCCTGCACACTTCCTAAGTAGCGGTAATTCTGAGGGTGTTAGGGTGGGCACAGGGATGGCGCTCCAGACCGCGAAGGACAACAGTGATCCAGAAAGGGCATGTGTGCTATCACTCTTGGTTTACTGCTTGGATCGTGGTGCTACTCCACAGAGCGAACATGGTTTTCCCCTTTCTTTTTCTAAAGTATTTTTACATTTTTGAAATTTTGTTTTCAGTTGACAGACAATATCTGTACATGCTGACTGGGAACAATGCTGGGCTGTAATGTGTGTGCATGGGGAGAAGTCCACTGCACCACATGTCTTCTGCCTCATGTCCTTGCCTGTCTCTGTCATGAGAACAGTTAAGTCTGCTTTCCTGGCGATTTTGAAATAGCCAGACCTTGGATTGTGAGGAACTTGTTCTGTGAGTGTTCAGCAAGGTGACCAAAACTTTCTGATAAATTTTCACTTGATAAATGAAATGTCTTGCAATAGGGGTGGCATATGATGCTGAATGGAACATGTCCACAACTGGGCCAGGGCTTTCCCCCGCCCTCTCTCTCTCCTCAGACTGTGAGCAATCTTCTCCTGACAGCAAGAGGTCACAGAGGAGCTCTCACCTGCAGAGGAACAGGAGAAAAAGGCAGAGGATCCCACACTTCAAATGAGATTAGGGAGATGTGGCAAATGGGGCAAACAGTGTAAGACTTGAAGAAAACATCACCCAAATAAGGCTGTAGCAATGCCAGGATTGCAGCCGTTTAATGGCAATGCAATGTCACATCTCTGCAAAACCCTCAAAGGAAGCAAGAGCAAGTGGCATTAAACAGTTTCTTTGTTAAATGTGCCTGAGAAGGGGAGAGTGCACGGGGCCAGTACACAGCAGTGGCGCCCTTCGTGGTAGTGAAAGCTGCCCTCCGGCCTGGTTCCTCTCTTGTCTCCCCACACCAGCCACAAAGATTTCAAGGTAAGAGCAGGCTACTTTGGTTACTCTTATTTATGCATTGTACTTGCTTTATCGTTGTGTACTGTATTAGGGTGTTGCAATCATTTTTACATGAATATTTTGGGATTGTGGAATGAGTTCGGCGAGTTTCCATGATTTCTTCGGGGAAATCAGCTTTGATAGACAAGTCTTTGGATTCCATGTTTCTGAAACAAATTATGCTGGACAACCAAGGTTTTACTGTATACACAGCTGCCGAGTGGGTCGTAGGTCCGCCATCCTGGAGCCAGCCACTCAGCGCTGCTATTTGGGTCCCGGACTCTCCCGCAGTACCGGGTCCAAGGCTCTCTCCCAGCCTGCTGCTCTGAGGGGATGGTGGGACTCTGGGCCCTGGGCCCAGGGGATCCTTCGGCCCTCAAAGGTGGGACCTGAAGAAGGTATGGGACCGTAGCCTCTCCTGTCTCACCCTCTTTTGCGTCCTGGTCCTCAGGGCAGTGGTCTTGCTCTCCACGGCTCCTCATGACTGTGCATGTGGCGCAAGAGCTGTGGGGTCAGCAGCACGTGGACTGATGCTTCCCTCCCTCTGAGGACAGACTCTTGTCTTGTTAAGCTGCATGTCTAGAGTATTGGCCTTGGCGATAGAACCCTGACCTACACGCCTTGCATATGAAAAGCCGTGCCTGGAGTTCTCTCTGTCTTACACCAAAAGTGAAACTGAGGTAGCACACAAATAGAAAAGTTTTGGAAGCAAACATTGCAAATAACTTCGTGACCTTGCAGAAGGGAAACTTTTCTTACATAGAACACAGAAAACACTACAAGTTTCTTTAAAAGATAATTTGTATTTACCTGAAATAAAAAATTAAGAATTACTACTCATCAAAATTAAGAACTACTATTCTTCAGGAAAATCAAATTGTGATAAGGTGAGTCCCAGTTTAGAAGAAATTTTCACTGTGCATATGTGACAAGCACTCATACCAAGAAAATATATTTTTATTCTGATGATCCAGTTAAAAATAAGTAAGATTTTTCGGGAGACACTTTGTAAAAGAGAATGTCCAATACATTACAAATAGCTAGTAGACATGGGGGTGTTGCCCAGCATTGGGAAATACAAGTTAAAATCACAGCATGGTACTAATTCTTCCTTAACAGGTTAGCTAAAGCTCAAAAGAAATTCCAAATTTTAGCAAGGACATGGAGCTGATAGGTCATATGTGACCAAGTGATTCCATTCCTCTGTATGTATACAAGGGAAATGAGTCCATATGTCCATCAGAAGACATACACAGAACTATCATAGGCAATTTATTTCTAATAGCAAACCCTAGAAATTATCCAACCTGTCCAACAGATAAAGGGGTACAGTTTAATCTGTATGATAGGAAATACTGCCCAGCAATAAAAAATAAGAAACTAACAAAAGATGCAACAACATAAACAAATCTCCCACACATGAAATTGAATGACAGAAGCCAGTAATTCCTGTATCCTACCTGATACAAATGTATGCTCTGTGGCCCCATTCATGGAAGCTCTAACAATGGACAAAAGTAATCTACAGTGGCAGAAATCACAGCTGCTGTTACTTCTGGGGTGGTGATGTTGGCCCAAGGAAGGTGGAGGGAGTGTTTCCAGGAGCTGGACATACTCTACACTTTGATCGTTGTAGTCTACACATGTGGGTAGATAGTAAACATTTACTAAGCTTTTCAAATTAGACTTCAATAAAAAGAGACTTACAAACTTGCCCTTTCAAATCCATTTTACTCCAATATCACTTTTTCCTAGGCAAGTCATCAACACATTCCTATGTTATAGATACTGCCTCTTCATCCACTAGCAATATTAAAATATTTCATATCTATCATTTATTGATTTTTCCCTTTGGCTCCATTTATGATATCTTTTCTGGGATAGAACTTATACCTTTTATATACACAAATTCGACTATCTTTTATAGCTTGGAGGTCTCTAGCTATATATTAGCAAGGTCTCTGGATTGTCCATGTAGTTGTCTGGACACTTATAAAATCTTTATTTGCTCATTTTATATACTTAAGTCTTTCATTCATGTGTGCTAAGATTTGCATACATTGCATGCGGTGGGCTCAGTTGTATCCTACCGCCAAGTTAATGTATCAAAGCCCTGAGTCTAACGCACTGGGTTGGGGATAGGACCCTGTAAGGAGACCTGGGGAGTTTGTTCTCTCCCTGGGTGAGGATTATGTGGTGGGGTGGTCTGTCTCTGAGCTGTCAAGAGAGCCTCACCAAGAAGGACCCTCCTGGCCCCTTGAGCGTGGACTTCCCCACTGCTGTAATTGTGAGAAAATAAATTTCTATTGTTTAAGTCAGCCAATTACATATTCTGTTATGCAGCTGAGCAGACTATGGGTGTTTGCTATGGGAATCCATTCTTATTTTCTTCCAGGCACATAGTCAATCCCTTTTAAATACACCTTTATCCCACTAACTGAACTTCTCAAATACTTTGGGATCGAAGCCTGAATTATCTACTACATTTTACTAACTCTACATAAATTCCAATACCGTATGAAAGAAAAAATGCCCAGGTGCCTTGGTTACTTTTTTTGTTGCTGAGACAAAATATCCAACACCCAAAATGAAGGAAGGAAAGGTTTATTTAGCTTACAGTTTCTGGAGGTTTTAGTCCATACTTGACTGGTTCTGAGGCAGAGTGGCACATGGCAGAGGGCAAACGTTCATGGCAGCAAAGCACAGCAAAAACAACCAGCAAAAGAGAGGAATGGCTGCAAGCAGCCTCTTCTCTTTCCTTACATTGTAAACAAGCTACCCCAACCAGGGGGCGTGTAACTCTCACACAATCTCCATGCCCTCCTCTTCCACAGGCTCAGGATGTATACAAAGTAAGCACCCTGGCTTCCTGCTGGGTCACTCAGCCAGACCTCTAGACTCCCCAAGTTGACACTATGTATCAACCATAACACCAGGATACCCAAAAAAGAGGAGAAGGTGGCTGAGGAGGAGGAAGAGATAGTGAGGAGGACAGCAGAGTATGTGGCTACATACACTGTTAGAACCATAGAATCAAGTTTGCAGCACGTCGTGGCCGGTGGGGATAAAGTGAGAACATAAAGCTTACAAAAAGCCAGTGAAAACCTACAGAGTCTAGTATTTATGGAAAACAGTTTATTTGACATCTATTAAATCAAGAATACACATTCCCTTTCATGCACCATTTTGACTAAGGGCATTTCTCCTAGAGAACGGAAAGCACAAGATGGAGGACACGCGCGCTGTGGTGTTTAACCTCAGCACTGTTCCCAGTGGCCATGTGTTGGTTCTATCTATAAAGAGAGGTCCTGAGAACAAGGTGCTCGAGGATTAAAAAAGTAGAAGAGACAAGAAAGGCAAGAGAGCTAAGTCTGGGACCAGAGGGCCCGAAGTCTCTCGGCCTGCAGCAGCCTTGCTCACTCATCTCAATCCCCTTTTATTAAAGCCAGAACTAAAATGAACAGGAAGAATTCACTAACCCTTTCCATGTCTGTCTCTCAGCTGGTGGTAACAACCTTGAGGTGGGCCTTCCACACCCAGCACCATGTTCACTCAGTTCAGCTGGGATCACAGGCCGACCATCAGTAACCAATCCATTAACAATCACAGTCCTTTCCCCACAGCCATAAAGTGGAGATGAAGTAATACCATAGATGGAGGAACGTCTGGGTAAGGTGTGAAGCATCTGCACTGCTAAATATTGTGTAGCCCATTACAGAAGATGAGTGAGAGCTAGCTGAGGATCTGAAAAGATTTCCAAAATGACATCAAATTGGAAAAGTCAGATACAGGAAAGATTTGTAAGTTAGACAGTGGTGACACACTTTGGATATGTGTATGTACATAGATGTCTACGGGGTCATATAGATCCTGAGAGAAACATGGGACAACTCAACATAGATTATTAATATAGTATACAGTGAGGACTGAGGGAGATTTGTTTTCAGAAAAGACACTGCCCTCAGCAAGAGCAGGTATATAGTTATATTTACACATTCATGTAAAATTGTGTGTGTGTATAGAGTGAAATATGTTCACATTTTTAAACCTAATTTTTACATAAAAGGAGAAATGCTGAAAATTAGTCCACAAAGTGAGCAAAAGAAGTTTCAGAAACCCTGAGAAAGGCTGGAACAGAAGAGAAAGTACCAGAAATTAAAGAAATCGGAAAAAGGAGATGAGCAATGGCATCAAAAACAAAGTTATAGTGAAAGACGAATGAGTTCATTAAATCTCAGGCAAAATTGACCAAGACAACAGAACGGAAGTTGCAGATACTCTGTACTGGGCTACAGACACCAGTCAGATGCTGTGAGCAAGTGAGGTCCCGATCCAGGTTTGGATAGGAACTGAAATCTGGCTTCCTGTGACAACCTGCAGGAAAGTGGGCTGAGGTCAACCATCTCACTTAGGTCTGACTCCTTAGATTGGCTTAGGAGTCGCTCCTTGGGGCGTCTGCCATCACATGCGTCTGCAGACCCACTCCCAGTCCGAAGATCTGAATCACAATAGACTTCTGCAATTGTGAGAGACAAGATCAGTTCGCTCACATCCTTGAAAGCTGACTTCATTCCAAGACTTGCACTACAAGCATTAGATGCGCTTTTAGTTAACCCTCTCGGCTACACAGTCAGGTAAGAATTGTGATCGTCATCTTTTCTATTTTTTCAGGGGAGGAAATTTCAACACAAAGAAGTTAAATAATTTGTCCAGCATCATGTAGCTGGTAAGTGAAGAAGCTGGAATCACCCGAGGGCCTCTGAGCCCTGGTTTCCCATGAAGAGGGGCCGGGGACCCCGATCTCTGTGGGAGGGCCACAAAACAGAGCGTGAGTGTCCAGGGAGAACCACCCTCAGGGCGACCAAGGCTTGTAGCAGGACGGTGAGGCGAGCACAGCCCAGCCCAGAGACCTGGTTCAGTCAGTTCTGAATCCCAGCACCCCCTAGAGAAAATGACTCGAGTTTAGAGTTGTTGGTTTTAAAATAAAGTAGAAATAAAGTACTTGAGCTAAATTTCAATTTCACATAAGCAATTTTTAGCCTATGTATGTCTCATGCATTACCTAGAACATAATTATTCTTTTCTAATGGTTTTATTTTATGGAAAAATGAAAAAATGTTGTAAGAAAATAATTAGAGGACAATAATAGTTAATATACTGTGTATTGTTATCTTCAGAGTAGTTACTGTTCATCTGGAACCGTTCATGTGAAATTCAAATTTAAATGTGCAGTGTATATTTTGCCCAGGAGCTCCACCTAATTTTCCCCATCTGAAAGATGAATAAGAGAAAAGTACATAACTGCATGTGCCTGAGTCTTCTAGTCATCTCCAAATACCCATTGCTTCCTTTGCTCTTAGTATCAGAATGTTAGTGTTTGCCCAGGTACACAGTGCTTGGAGAGTGACCACAACTCCTAACCCCTGTGTACAAGGAAGCAGCTGCATGCCTTACTCCATCCCACGAAAATGTAAGAAGGAGAATAAAGAGGAAAGATTTCTAGGAACTTCCCTTAAGGATGTCCTTCCTTTGGCTACATCTCCTCCGTCCCGTTTCCCGAAGCACAAATGTGATGCCTGGAATTGGAGCAGTTAGACTATGAGGCTCAGCCACACACAGGTGCACACACATGGGCGCGCACACACACACACATACACGCATGCACTCACATGCACACGTGGAACTGTAATAACTGTCAGCTGTGGTTCACACCTCAAGCAAACACTGGAGACACCTGGCAGCACTTGAAATTCCCAATAACCTCAAATAATGAAATGAGAACTTCAGAGTAAAGTCAGTGAGTAGAACTCTCAACACCCCATGTGATTAAACTGGAGCTCTGTGGACGTCTATGATTCCTGAGCTTCCAAGTGTTGCACTGCCTGCCTAATGGCGAGGACAGCTGGCTTGCTCTCAACTGCCGGATAGGCCCAGTGGGACCAGAACCACTGAGCCCCCTGAAGGGGATCACACTGAGGGGCTCGAGCTGGCTGGAGTCCGGCATGGTTGATGTTTGCTTGCTTACTATAATAGTTGGGAGCTTATTTTTGCATAAGAGAGAACAATATAATACAGGATACATATTTTGTATTATTATTTATAATAGTCACCCAAAGAACAACATACAGGAGAGTGCAGAAAATCTGTCCACACGCTAAGACCAAGGAATCCCGCTGAGGGCCTGGATCCTGCCATAATGTCCTGCATGAGTCCAGCCGAAGGCCTAGAGCTCATAACAAAGCCTCCCATGAATCCAACTGGAGGCCCAGAGCCCACAGCAACGTCTCATGCAGGCCTGTTTCCTGGATCTGTGCTGGGAAGGCCCAAAGGTTAGTGGTGGAATCTAGAAAGTCTATGCCCTCAGGATGAAGGATCTATGCTAGCAGGCTGAGGGCTCTGCACTGGAACCAGGAAGTGATGCTTAGAAGAACCAGAGCTCTCCCAAAAGGAACCACAGCCATCCTCAGGAACAGTGAGGTCCCAAGCTCCTCCGAGGATCAAGATGGCTGAGTTCCCATTAGGGAAGCCAACGCAGCAAGCTTCTCTAGGAGAGCAACAGCACATCATCTTCCCCTCAGGAGCCAGGAAGTGATGCTCAAAATGAGGACCAGAGCTCCCCCAAAGTAAACCAAAGCCATTCTCAGTACCAACGAGGTCCCGAGCTCCTCAGAGGATGAAAAACAGCTGAGTTCATCAGGAAAGCCAGCACGATGAGCTCCTCCAAAACAACCAACAGCTTCCACCAGCTCCAGCAGCCTTTCTCTGCTCCCAACAATCTCAACTTTTCCTTCTCCAGTTGTGCCTCTTATGCTGCTGGCAACAATCCCCAGTGGGCCTCCCAAACCCAGCATCACACTTACTCAGTTCAGCTGGGGGTTATAAGTTGACCACAAGTTATCAATCCACTGCACTCACCAAGTTTTCTGAGTAAGACTTCAACATTAGTTTGGTCAATGAGCATTGGCATCATGTGGAGAGTTTGCTTTTCTTGTTCTTTAAAAATTTTATTGAGATATAATTTACATATTATAAAATCCACCTATTCCAAGCATACAACTTAAAGACATTCACTGTCCTTATGGAGCAGCACCATAAATCAACCCCAGTACATCCCCAGGAAGGCCACTCATGCTCACTCTCAGTCCAATTCTGCTCTCATACCTGGTCTGGGAACCACAGATCTGCTCTGGTCTCTGAACATGCTGGGCTGGACCTTTGCGTGAACAGCATCATTAGCACCCAGTCTCCTCTGTTGGCTTCTTTCACTGAGCATAGTGTGTGCAGGGTTCACCTCGGACAGAGCTGTGCCGGACACTGTCCTCCTTCTTTGCTGAGTACTTTGTGCAGTTTGTTAAACTCAGACCTCATCCCGGCTCCTCTCTCAGGTGCCTGAGCCTTATTTCCCCTGAAAGTGTGCTCCTGTCCTGTTCTGGCTCTGGGTAGTGCTCTTGGGGCAGCCTGCAGATGGAACCTTCACAGCGCTGATGCAGAACAATGCCAGCCACCACTGCTCAGGTCCATCCTACAGCCCAAGTCCACCTCCAGGAGTGAGAGAGAGGTGGATGTCTGCCCCCGGCCCCCCCGCCCCTGAGGACATGCATCATGGAAGTCACCCAGTCCACTACCTTTTCATCACCCATGAAAATGGTTCTGCACAGCTGCCTGTGGAAAGCTCCCTTCTAAGAAGCCCCTTAGAAAATAAAGAGGGACAAGGTCATCGGCAGCCAAGGGCTCTGTCCAGTATGTGGGAACAAAACGTGCAACTTCACTAGTAATTTAAAGGATGAAAATTAAAAGTCAGATCACGCTCTCACATGATGAACCATATATTTACATGCCAAATACTTAATGAGGTAAGTTCCTCCACTTACAGACACAGAAAATGAACTTGACAAGAACCGAATCAGACTTCCCCATAAGGTCACCATTGAACCTAACCATTGAATGTGATTCGGTTCTTGTCCAATTCAGTCTGTGACCAGAATCCAGGTTTGGGAGGAGGACAGAATGGACTGAGCCCTCCATCAGGGCTTGGTACTTCCATTAACACTGAGCATCATGGGCTCACTCCTGCTACATACTAACATGTAATATCAGGGTAACAAAATCTGATTTTTAATAATCTTTAATGGGCTTCTGGAAAATCTCACTAGTCAGCATCAGATGCCCTGGGCTCGGCCAAGAAAGAGTTATATACACAAAGCCAAAGGATGTGAGCACACACAATGTCCAAAGCACAGAGGCCTCTCCACTGGGTGACTTCAAGCTGCCTCTTTTTGCCCTTTTCTATCTGTCTGGACCCTCAAACCTTCCCTGAGACAGAAATGTAGTTAACTGCCAGCCAGTCTACCAGGTACCAGTCTCCTCTTTCACAGATCCCCCCTAACCCTAACCCTACCCTATGAACACATGAGGATCTTGGGGGACATCTACTTACAAACCATAACTGACTTTCTTTACTGTCTCCTTCCTTACAGTATTTGGACGGAACCTAGCATAGAGGAGATGCTGCATCTCCATCTTTGCTTGACCCTAGGATGTACATTGGCAAAATACATTCTGCAGGACATCCTGGGCCACCATTTACTTTTATTAATAAAGCTGTATTGGAATACCACCAAGTTCATTCATTCATCCATTGTCTATTTTTGCCTACATACTACAGTGGCACTGCTGAGTGTTCACAAAAGAGACTAATGGCCCACTAAGCCAAAGATATCTGTCACTGTGCCCTTTACAGAAAAGCTTTGCCTACTTTTAGAGCGTAACTGAAGCACACTAAAGGTGAAAGTCTCCAATATCCCTTCCAGGATCAAATATGTCCTGTGGTTTTGTGAGTCTCAGCTCCAAGCTTCTCTCTGCCTTGTTATTGCCTGTCCTTTACCTCACCCTGCTCAGGCTTCTTAAAAAGCACCTGACTTAACCAGGCTTTGCTGATTAATGTCACTCATCCTCCTCTTCAACCCAAATAGAAGCACGCTGCCATACTTTGGACCAGCTCTCACATGGGCAACTTGCCAGTGTTCACACTAACTCTGGTGCATGCTTTTGGACACTTGCTACTTGGGCTGCTCCACAGTGCTGACAGGCTGCCTGCCAAAGTTCCCCTACAGACCAACTGGGAGCTGCCAGGAGAAACACAGCAACCTCACATTCATGGGGCATAAGGGGACAGGTTAGGCAGGCACAGAGCTAGATTCATCCCTGCTTTTTCATTTCCCTGCCTTTGGCCCCAGACCTGGCTTGTCTCCTGAGATGCCACCATAACACTCAGCAGCAGTCAAAATTCCTTTCAACCCTCAAAAGGACTGATACGATCAAGTTCTTCTTTAAAGAAGAATTTAGACACTATGGAGAAAGCAGGGAGATAAAACAATGAAAAAATTAAACAAAAAAGTTCTGAATCAATTTTGCTTCCTTGGGGTGAATGCTTAATTTCTAAATCAGTTTCTAACTCAGAAATTCTGATATTCCATGTTTTTGCACAGTGACAGTATTAGAACATTTTTCATTACTGTAACAAACTTCCTGAGGCAGGCTGACTTTACAAAGAAAAGAGGCTTACTGAGCTCACAGATCTGGAGCTTGAAGGGCATGGCACCAGCACTGCTTCAGTTTTGATTATGGCCTTCTTGCTGGCAGAACTCCGGGCAGCACACAGCATCACATGCCAAGAAATGGCCAGCATATGTGTCCATATCATGTGTCTGGTCTCTGGCCCTCTTCTTAAAAAGCACCCAATTTAACCATTGGGATCAACCCAAATGACTTTAATCTAAACCTGATCACGTCCCAAAGTCCCCATCTCCAACATCATAGTTAGATGGTTTCCACCCTCTTGGTACCATTGGTGTTTGACTGAGGGATTGAACTCCTGCATGAGTTTGGGGAAGGGCTGTGGCAAACCACTGTCAAAGCATACCAGGGACACCACCTAATATTGATAGATACTGTGTTTAGCACACGCAGGTCAGGACCGCTGGCCAGCTATGTGACATTGAGGCATCCTGTGGGCCTCTTTTAGTTGTGAAGGTCTAAAACTCTTCCCTCCAACACCCCAAAATTCCCTTTCCAATCCAGTTACCCTGCCTGTGGTGTTGTCACAACTGCAAAGGAGTCAAGGAACAGCATATGTTGAGAGAATCTTCCCACGGGACACTAGGAAAAGGAACAGCTACTGAACAGGAAAATCAGAATCTGCCACAATGAAGTATCACTATTGAGCATATATGATGAAACCCCCCATTTCTGACTATCACAGTGTGTATTCCTGTCGGCAGATGTCAGAGTAGGCACACTGAAGGCCTGCTTTCATCTTCACCCTCAGAAGGACAGGAATCTATTCTGTCCAACAGGATGCTTTCTTCCCTTTCAAAATGCTTGGAATTTCTAACATATTCCATGGGCTGGCGACTTTGGTGCATGCTGGGGAGGGGATGTGGAGGGATATGAAGGGGACAGCCATGGTCCCACGTATCAGGAACTCTGCTACTGACTTCCCTACATGATTTTATTTCATTCTCATCTGAACCCTATGGGTAGACATGAGTACACCAGAAATGCATAGTGACGAGGGAGTGCTTGTTCTCAGGGTCTGGTCAGCGCTGTCCTTCACTGACACAGTCCAGGAAATGAGTGGTCCCTTCCCACTTCCACCCTTGGTTCCTCACTCAACTAGGCTGCATCCGACCCAGAACATCAACCTTGACTGGACGAGATCAGAGAGATTTACGCAGAGATGGTTCTGAAAACCAAAGGAGTTGTTAATGAAGCCCAGTTTGCCTGATTCCAGAGAACTGCATTTATAAGTGAGGCAATGCTGCCCTATGTACAAGTGAGGAAGGTACCATGGAGACGGGGTGAGGCCATCCTATGGAGTTAGAGTGAAGGAGCCCCCAGAGCCAGGATGAGAACATCCAGCAGAGACAAGGCAATGGTATTCTGGAGACAGGACAAGGGTATTGAACGGAGATAGGGCAAGGGTGTCCCAGAGAAATAGGGCAGAGTGTCCCATGAAGACAGGGCTAAGATATCTCATGGAGACAGGATGACAAGTGCATCCTGGGAACAAGGTGACAGCATGAGAGTGTTCCATCGAGGCAGGAGGAGGGTACCCCAGAGAGATAGGATGAGGGTGTCCCACTTAGGTAGGGTATCCCCAGAGACAGGGCAAGGGTTTCCTATGGAGACAGGGTGAGGGCGTTCCACTGAGACAGGGCGGAATGTCCCATGGAGATAGGGGTAGGGTGTCCTGGAGTCTGTTCAAAGGCTTGGCTGGGATCAGCTGGGAGAGAAGAGGTTGAGAAAGGGGACTCCCAGCATTGAGTGCTCCTCCACTGAAGGTCTCATGCTGACCACAGCTGGCAGGAAGCTGCTGCTTCTCTTCCCAGAGTTTGGTCAGCCTGGCCACAGCTCCATCCTGCTTTGTTTCCTCCCTCCTGGCAGAACACACCTGCAAGTCTCTCTACAGAGCACCTTAATCCCGCTTCCTAGTAATTAATTAAAGTCTAAAGTAGCTCATTACCCAGTACCTCCCCAGTGTCACTCAGTAAGAGATGCCTCCCAGCTGGATACCTTGTTACTCAGCACATCCCAGTTTCGATTTCCTACACTGTGCGATTCAAGGAAAATGAGTAATAGTTCTTTTTCACACCCAGTTGAATTCCACGGGCTGTTTTATGTAACCTGTGTTCTACTTAACAATTTTAAGAATGTGAATATGAAAAAAAGTTTTTCTTTGGGAAAAGCAGAAAACATTCAACTCATGTTTCATATTTGACTGGCAAGGAGACATTGCACTGTCTGACACCTGAAGGGCACAATGGTAAGAAACGTACCCAGAGACTTCAATTTCTGGATGAAACTGGCAACCTGAGAAAACTGTCTGGTACAGAATTCACAAAAACTCTGGACAAAGTATAAAAACTAAGGAAACCTCCAGAGGTTAAATATTGATGGAACATAAAATATAGAAGGAGAATCTTTTCCTTCGGATTATCTACCAGTTTCTGGTAGCCTAGAATTTAGGTTTTGACAGACTATTCACTCAGGGGACAGCGAACAAAACCAAGGATGTCAAGGGGAAAGTACCAGCAGGAACCTATAAATAAAGACAGATTATCATAAGTGCTTTAGGAGAAATAAAACAAATCAATAAACTTGGTCCCTAGAAAGCAAGATTAGCAAAGCAGATTAGAGCCGCTCCAGGAATCTGTATCTGAAAGCCCATCTGCGTGGGAGTTTAAGCCCAGGCTTCACATGGAGTGCATAATCCAAAAAATATCCCTAACCAAAAATGTGCATGAAAGCATTCCAGCGTTTCAGTAGTGCAGAATTATAAGTAAAATTCTCTTTTGAGGAATGCACTTTAATTCAGTCTCTGAGGAGCAACATTCCAAGAAATATGTACTCACAGCAGCAAGTTAAACATGTAGAAGCAAGTTACTGGAAGTAAGATTAAAATGAAGAGTAACAATAGACACTCAGACTGTACAACTAGACTCTTGAGTATATTGCACTTCGAAACTAACATGGGCAAAATAAAAAGTTAATATAAATAATACATACAAATCGCCAATAAATACATCAAGAAATGCTGTACATTGCTGGCCATTAGAGAAATGCAAATTAAAACGACACTGAGATTCCCTGTTACCCAGAAAGAATGGCTATCATCAAGAAATCAACAAATAACAAATGCTGGAGGGCCTGTGAGGAGAAAGGAACACTTCACCACTGTTGGTGGGAGCATAGACTACGCAAACTGCTGTGGAAATCAGTGTGGAGATTCTTCAAAAAACTAGGATTAGAGGTCCCATTCAACCTAGCTATTCTTCTGAATATTTTTCCAGAAGAACTAAAAACATCATACCACAGCAATGTATGTGCACCCATGTTTATAGCAGTACAATTTGCAGTAGTTAAATCTTGGAAACAACTCAAATATCCATCAGTAGAAGAGTGAATAAAAAGGTTGTGATATTTTTATACAATGGAGTACTACTCAGCTATAAAGAAAGATAAACTAGAGGCTTTTATAGGTAAATGGATGCAACTCGAGACCATACTCATAAGTGAAATAAATCAGACTCGCATGTGTAAACATCATTTTGTCTCCCTAGTGTAAGAACCTGAAAGGGCAAGTAAGATCCAAAAGGTACAATAAATATAGTGAAAAGGGAAGAAACTGCTCAAAAGGAAAGAACAACTGGGATGAGGGAAGGGAGAAAAGGAAAAAAGGAAGGGAAAAATATATACACGCAAGATAGCTAACATATTTGTACTAATTTCTATTGATTTATTGAAAGGAACAGTTAATGCTTAATTCTTTTGACCAATTTTGCATGCTTATATCTGATAATCGGAACAACTACTTTGAAGACAACAATATGCAATATAACAACCGTTGTTGAATTCATTTCATCTTGTTTTTTGAAATTCAGTGTCTTATCTAGTGTTTTTTATTCTATTTAGAAGAAAAAAGAAAAAAAGAAATTCAAAGTATAAATAAAGAGCAAAATAAAAGATACATAATGAGAAGTGGGGAGCTCGATCTTTCTCAAAGAGGAAGGGGGTTGGGAGGCGGGGAGGGGCAGAGGGTGGAGGAAGGAGGATGAAAACAGGAATTAAGACGTATCATGTACATCTACCAATTCCCCACAAGGAAGGTACACATTATGTACTACAAACATGTAGGAGTAAAATTGATTAATTGATTAAATGAATAAAATAGGCATTGAGTCAGATAGAACTTTAAGAAATAGTAAATGAATGAACACAAATTAGAAACTCCTCAAATAAATTGAATGGCAAGTAGCACAGAGTTGACAAGAGTCTTGGAGAAGTGGAGGGTAAGTTTAACTAATTGCCAGGACGGCAGTCAAGAAAGACAGTGTCAATATGAAACAGACCAGATGGCTAACAAACAGCCAATTAAATTTGTCCAAAATCAAATAATAAAAGACTTGGGAGAAGGAGACCATACTTTTTGCAAGATCATTATCTAAATAATTTTGATAACCACTGAGAAGCACCATTCCACATGCACAGGGATGTAGCAAATACCCAAGTATAGAAGTCTGCGTTGATGCGTGGACTGTAGACCACACCTGCCTTCTTGCCCCCAAGTGAGGAGACCGGGCACTGCATAACACCGTGTCTTAGGAGTGCTACCATTACTATCGGTCTAGAACACATACATGCAGAGAACACCCTTCAAGAGCAAGGCTCATGTGAGGGCTTTATTTAGTACCCAGTCCTCTGTAAAGTGCAATGATACCTGGCTGCTCAGTTGCTTTGTTTGCAGATACTCGTCATTTGTTTGGTACTCAACTCCAAGCAGAACTTACCTTCCAAGCTAAAATAATTTGTTTGATACTCATCATCTTTGCAACAGATCACACCTTTTGGAACCAGTTAACATGAGCGCCCTGGTAACCCTGTAAGGGCTCCAAAAAGAATGAAACATGCCTCAGGAAAAGTATGTGACTAAAGACAGGATGAGGCAAGGTCTTAAAAGGTAAATGTGATGAATCCAAATAGTCTTAAAGCATTAAAATTATGTCTTATGTATAAGTTTATTAAAGAACTAAAAATGGGTTTCCTTTTTATTTGAAGGGAAGCAGCATAACAAACTTTCTATAGTCCTTCTATTGTTCAAAATGATAACCTTTAAATTTGTTTAAAGTTCAGTATATATGTTTAAAACTCCAGGATAAAGTCCCACTAAAAGAATATAATTACTAAAGCTTCTAATTTTAACTTTGGTAGTAAGAAAAATATGATAGGAAAACTTTCAATTTAAAGGTAGCATAAAATGAGGCAAAATTTATGGGGACATGAAAATTAAAAACAAACAAAACATGTATGAACTTATTGCATCTGCCTGGAGAAGGCGTAAGGAAGACCTGTCCTTGTGTTTCCCAAGTGGGAAATGGGCCAAAAAATGGGGGTGCAGAGCAGGTAACTTCCCTAAGTCCTCTGTGCGGGCAGTGCTGTGTCACCCAGCAGAGTGTCTCCCTGGAGACAGGAGTCTGGGCTTGCAGAGCTTACAGCGTAAACAGTACCACTGCAGATGGGCTCCACATAAAAAGTCACAAGTGACATGATCAATAAACGTCACCAAGGGCTGCCAGACAGAGCAAAAGTCAGCATCACACCCAAAGACACATGAATGATAAAAACTTAACAGCAGTACTCAGACATGGCAACTTAGTTTCAGTGAAATGTAGGTGTCTGTCCAGCACTTAGTATGTGACCATTTTCTCAGTACGCTGGCATGCTTGGAGCAAAGGACAGTTTGGAGACAAGGCTTTCAACTGTAGTATGTTTTACATGTTCAGAGAGATAAAGGAAGACAGTCATAATTTTATAACAGTATGAAAAAATTACAGGTTTGAAGAACTAAACATAAAATGTAGAAATGGAAAATATAATAAGAGAAAAAATAATAAAACCTAAATGAGTCAATAATTAAAGTTCAGTTCTACCACTTACTAACTAACTGCAGTTAGGCAAAGTTACTTCTTTTGTCCTAACCTTAGGTGTTTGCATTTATATAACAGCCTATTAATATGTATGTCATCAAGTTGTTGTGGAATTTAAAAGAAAATGAACATAGAATCTAGAATATTTCTTCCCAGTCTCTTGCCTCGTATAGGAGTTACCTTATGTTTGACTTTTCTGCTACATCCTTCACAAGCAAGATCTAATAGAAAGTTTGTGTGTAGAAAATTCTGATGAGTAAAATTGTATATAACACAAATAATACAAAGCATATACAATTATATTTTAAATATATTTGAAAAAGAAAATAAAGAGAACATGAAGGTAGAAAATGAACTTAATCTATGGGAAGTGCTAGTATCCAAATGAACTAAAAAATCCTGAATATTCACCCCAAATTTGCATTTATTGAGGTAGCTGCAGACAGAAAATGTTTTCTCTGAAGAGCCAGAGAGTAGGGCTGGGGGCTGTGGCTCAGAAGCAGAGAGCTTGCTTATCATGTGCAAAACCCTGGGCATGACCTCAGCACTGAAGAGAAGCAAAACGGATTAAGGACCAGATAAGTCAGGCATGGTGGTGCACATCTGCAATTCCAGCACTCTGGGAGGCTGAGGCAGGAGGATGGCAAGTTAATGCTCAGCCTGGATAATTTAACAACTTAGCAAGACCCCTTTCAAAATAAAACACAACATGGGCTGGGATGTAGTTCAGCATGAAGGTTCTCAGTTCATGCTCCAGTATCAAAAAAAGTCACAAAACAAATAAAACAACAATAATAAAAGACCAGGGTAAATATACATGTCTTAAATTCCACAGTGAAGTTCCACTGACCGCCTGCATAGGTGATGCAGCTTTGATCACAGCTACTCAGCTCTGCTGTGAGTGAAAACAGCCATAGACAGAAGGTAGATAAATGAGAAGGGCTGGGTTCTGGAAAAGCTCTATGAATAAAATCAGATTTCAGGCTGGAGTTGACCCAAAGCTTTAGTTGGCCAGCTTCTGAGATAGGCTCCCTTCTCTCTGTGTGCTTTTGCCTTATAATTCCTGTCTTTTCCAGTCTGCCATACTGTACGGACATTACCAGTACAGACACTGCAGGTTACACACCTGCCTCCACAACTAGAGCGTCTCCAGGTTAGGAGGATGCATGGGTCACAGTCACAGCTCCAGGTGCAGCTAGAAAAGACCTTGGCCGATAGGAGCTCTATAAACACAGCCTCCTCTCAAACGACTGAACCGCTCCAGGTGATGCACCCTGTAGCAGAAGAATCATCTGCTGAGCCCTATCTGATGTCCTGGGGGGCCTGAGGGTCTGTTTCAGGCCACTGTATTCAGAGCCTCCATCCACCTTTGAAATTCCACCTTTAGGCCCCACACCAGTTGCTGCTGCTTCCCAAAAGTGTTTCTGGAGTCCACTAAGGCCAAAGCCAACATTCCCTCTGTGCCTACCAACAGCAAGCATTTCTGTACCATTCTTTGGAAATTACATATTTGACATATTTGTTTTAAATTGTTCAGCCTTACTTGGCTTCCAGCTTTTTTATTTCTGTATTTGTGGAAAGTTGGGCTGAATGAGCCCCAAGTTCTCCTGGAACTTGGTGTTATGGTTCTATCTGGATATACCCTAAAGCTCATAAAGGGGCTTTTGAAAGGAGAGGAAATGATGGAGGTGCCATCACTAAACATGCGGGTAGGAGTGGGCTTTAGTGGGAAGAGGCACACACTGTGGGTGAGACTTGGCAGGTCTTTCTCTCTCTGCTTCCTGGCCACCATGATGTGAGCAACTCTCCTCTGCCAGCCCCTTCCCCAGGCCACCAACCGTGCAATGGCTGGAACTTCTGAAGCAAACATAACCTTCTCCTTTTGTGGTGATGTCTGACATTTTGTCCCAGGGACAAGGCAAGTGCCTAAGACATTCAACAAGCCTAAGATCACCTCTGCCTGAGAACTTATACCCGTCAGGTCATACTTAGCAGGAATAAGTTCTGCAGTGAACAGGAGAGGGTCACAGGGTCACCAGCTCCTACAACCCCTGCATCTTGCATTGAGGTGTGTTTGCATCTGGACAGCTTATGGATCTGGGCCCCGTGTGGCTTCCTTTTCCCACTTGTTGAGCTGTCTTTGCATGGAGTGAGCATTGAAATGGCCTCGCAGAGAATAATGTGCTGGGCTTATATGCCAGGCAGACTGAGCCGGGGTGCATTGTTTCCAGAGGAGCACTGGAAAACACCAATACCTGGAGACTTAGGGAGGGGACATTAGGTACAACATCCCAAGCTGGGATGTTCTCAGTTGCCAGGAAACCTGAAGAGAGCTCAGAGTGCAGGGCAACAGAACTTGTCCTCTCCTGTTTGCCCTGTTGGCTACCACACCCCTAAACTACCACTTCTGTTGCCATGGAGCCCACACCCAGCAGCCTTGCCTAGAGAACAAACCTGCTTTGCCCTGGGAGGAATCCCTTTCTCCCACGCTGTGCATCCTTGAGCAGTCCTTCATGAATCCACAGCAGATGTTTCTTAGTCCTTTCATTTTCCTCCTTCAGAGGAATTGTAATCGGCTGCATTTTAGTTAGGATCTCCCTCAGGATACATCAGCTCTCTTCCACACCCGAGAGTTCATGGATACCCTCTTCATGCACTAGGCTGATTAGATTTCCTAATTCCTTGGCATTGGCTGTGGCAAAGCCTAATACCCTTACACTGATGAGGTCCCTCTCTCCTCTCAGCACAGTGCTAAATCCAGGCGGGGTCACTGGTGAGGCACTGCCTCTTTTCCCTCTTCAGATGAGCAAACGATCCTTGCAGAGCAAGATCTCCGTGAGTGAAGAGCTTTGCCGCAGTGAGAAGGTACGCCCAGCATGGGTTAGTCATTGCCCTCCTGGGCAGTATCTTGGAACCAGCTGGCCCCTGCTCTGCATCTAGGGAGGGCTGGGTGACTGGCATGTGCCTACACAGGGCGAGTTAAAGCTTCCCTTTCAGTTAGCCATTTATTGTGTGAGTTTTTATTGTGCTTCTAACATGTGCAGTGGAAACATAAGGTAGAGATGGTTCTAATTTCATGGAAATTATTATCAATAGGAGAGATGCCAATGAGTGAAAACACAATTAACCACCATGGGATGCTGTGAAAGTGCTTTGAACAAAGTAGGACACCCAGGCAGGCAGTTAAGCCTTTGGGAATAGAGAGGAATTTCTGGGAGAAAAGAAAGAAATGTGTAAACTGACACTTGAAGCGTAACTTGGAGTTTTCAGGCCATGGAGATTAGGGATGGGGTGATAAAGTGTGGTAGGAAGGGTGAGAGTTCTAGGCAAAGGCCAACCGTAAGGAAAGAGATTGGGGGCTTATCTGGGACCTACAAGCAGCTCATTGCTGCTGGAGGACAATGCATCTAACACCTGCTAAGGTGGGGCAGGGCAGAGTGAGGAGGACTGAGCACTGAGATGGCCCGGTGGGCAGGAGCCAGAAAGTGCAGAATGGGATCCAGCCCGGTCCTTGGAGTCCATCAGGCTGAGGCTGCAATATCCCCTGCCCCGTTATTTTTGAGTACAGATTTTAGTCACTGGGACTTTGTGCTGCAGGAACTGGGAGACCCCCAAAAGCTCCCACTCTAGTTAAAGCTGGTTCTGGCAGCAGATGCCCCAAAACCTCACCTCTGCTCTTCAAGCTTGCAAACCTTTTGACAAAATAGCAGCCTTGATGAGACAAAGTAGGTCCAGCTGAAAAGTGCATGGAAAACCACACAGCCTAGCTGAGCTGGGAGCTGAGTGGGGGTGGGGGCTGCTCAGGGAGACATGAGACTGGGTGACACTGCTGTCAAGTTCCTGTGGTTGCTGACATTCCCACTCTGTCTGAGCATAGCCCCGGTGCGATCCAGATAGAAGTTATTGTTAATACGTGTTGCTGACACAGGGGATATCTGTTTTACTTTGTGAAGTTTTGAAAAGTTTGTTTCCTAAGCTTCTTCTCGAGCTACAATAGAATAGAAGAAAGAGGTGGGGGGACATCACATTAGTTATTGTTTTGTTCAGATTCAGAGCAATGTAGAGGCACAGAGAGCTCTTAGGGAAATTCAAGACCAGAATAAAAAATTGTGGAGATCAGAGATTAGAACAGCCCTAGAGTTAGGGAGTAGGATAAGAAAAATACAGATTAAAAGGCTGGAAGACAACAGAAGTTGCAGTTGGATAAGAAAAAACCACAAAACCCAATTACAGATCGGACCAAATTGTCAGCTACTAAAGATTATGATGTTTACTGTTTGTAATAATGGCATGCACTTGTCAGCTGTTCGTCATGTGCCAGGCACAACAGCACTTCACAGTGGATGGACAGATGGATGCATGTGTGGGTAGTTGGATGGATGGATAGACAGGTGGAGCTATAGGTATGTGGTTAAGTGAGTAGGTAGGTAGACAGTAGGTTCTGTCCTCGTTCCCCTTGGTCAGGTGATAAACACCTCATAATGGCTCAAAAAGCCTTGTTGGGCAAAGTGCATCCAAAGTAATAGCAAAGATGCATATAGGGCAGGAAAGAGGTGCAAAGGCTCTTGTCAGATGGAACACGATTACTGTGAACATGGAACCTAACACCTAGCCCAGGTGAACATTAGCAAAATATTAAACCTCACAGAACAAGGTATCTGATATTTTCTTAACACCTCTAGGTTACTGAAGAGAAAGAGAGGAATGTGAAGAAAGAGGAATGTGAAGGTTCATAAGGGAAGGTTTACAAGTCTCCCCCTCCCCCATTCACCATCACAGCTTCCTGTGTCCCTCACTCAGCAACAGAGGGAGGTGGGAACCCTGACTCCAAGTGCAAGGCTAAGGCTTGGTCAGGGCTCAGGGAGCGAGGGTGTGGGGAGGAGGGCGGTGGAGGAGGAAAGCTCGTCCTCACCAGCTGGGGCATCTCAAGGGCACCTGCTGGCTGGCAGCTGCTGTCAAAGGCCCATTATCCTGCACAGTTGGAATCTGCTGATTGCAAAGATTGTTAAAGAGGAGGAATCTTTAAAAAAGAAATATGCACACCTTAAAGATTTTGTTTCAAAGTAAAACGTATCACTGTGCATTTATGTGTCTTTGGCCATAGGGTCCACAGCTCTGCCCAAGTTGGAGCCTTCAGGTTGGATCCCGACCTTCTCGTGCATATTCCCCCGCATTCCGTTCTGCTCCAGTCTCCATAAGTGAGGTGGGGTTGAGACCTGTGCCGCAGTCTGAGGAAAGTGCTGTCCTCCATTTCCAGGGCTCCTGGTCACTCAGTGTTACCCACAGGCGTCTGATCCGACACAAAAGAGAACTTCGTCTTCTTTTTGCTCGTGTCTGGGGTGGAACCTAGGGTCTTGGCCCATGGGGTGGTGACTCACCCCCAAACCATGCCCCAGTCCCTGAACAGTGTTCTAAAATAACTTCACTTTTTGAGTTTTTCCACTAATTTAACTCAATTTTTATGACAGGCCTGCTCTATTTCCTTTCCCGGGAACATTTTATAAACTTATATAATATCTAATTAGGTTATAAAAGCAGTGTAGTGGGGCAGCCAGTGGGACTTCCACCCCCAACCCAGAACTAGACACTAGGTCAAAGCCAGTGGCCAAGTGGCCTTTCTGGCATCCCATGTGCTAAAGGGAACTGGGAATGTTGGGGCCACACACCCCTCAGGGTAGCCGGACCCTCACCCCCACCCCCAATCTACAGGAGCAGATGCATGGCTGGGGGGAAGGCAAAGCTGCAAGAGGTCCTTGTGTATATAGGGTGCTCCTTCCTGGCTTCCCGCCCGTGGGAAAGGGGGCCCTCCTCACCCCAGGACAGGGTGGCAGTCTCTGCTGGTCTCAGTAGGAGAGACAGAGGTTGTGGGTAAATCCAACTCTTCACCTTGGCTTGGACGACAGCTGCACTCTGTATTTGTGACCCAGCAGAGGGGAACTCTAGAGCCAAGGGTGAGGAGCCCCGGGGGTGAGCACACCTGCGGAAGGCAGCCCTGAGCTGAGCACACAGTTGGCTGCTGGGAAGGGGTGGCCTTAGGAAGTCTCGAGCCGCAGCACAGGCCTCAGCCCAGGAAGGGGCTCCCATGATAGCAGTGTGCAGGCGAGCCCCACATATGGGTGCACAGAGGGCTCCTAAGAGCCAGCTTGGAGTGTCCACCATGCCAAGGCATCTGATGGGGGCCTGCAGCATGCTGTGTTCCTGCTCCTGGCCAACCTGTGTGGGGTGTCAGAGGTCACTGTGAAGAGGAGGAGGGCTTTCAGAAGCTGTGGCTGTGTGCATATGGGTGGGTTGGCCCCGAGAAGAATCATGAAGGTAAGACCCCTACTGGGTAGCAGGCGTTGCCCTAAACTTGGAGCTCGTGTTGTGTAAAGATCCATGCTCACAGTGCTGCGAAAGAATGTGAAAGAATGTGCCCAGACATACGTGGGCCTTTTAGCCCCTGGGGTGCAGCTTACTTGTTCAGAATCAGGTCCCCAAGGTGGTCACAGCGGCTTACACGTCAGCAGCCCCGCCGACTTCCCCTTTCTATCAGAGCCCAGTGTTACTGAGGGCAGTGACACCTCTGTCACCAAGGGGAGGACCATGGCTACTCTTGGCTTCTCCTGCTTGCCACATGACACAGTTTCTTCCAGAGGGGTGAGAGCTTTTCAGACGGGAACACTTTCCTGCCTTAAGGGGTGGATTTTGAGAACTACTCCTGTCTCTTCTGCCCTTGGACCTGGGTGTGGTCCCCCAGCACTGCAGCAACAACTTCTCATTTGTTAGGTAGTAAGTGTGGTTATGGAGAGTTAACCTGCCAGGGATGATTCAGTCCTTTATGGCATCATCTAGCTACTGAACCGCTAAGAGGTACAAACTCCTCAATGGGGCATGGGGTGTCTCTGGTCCTGGGCTATGTTTGAGTTACAAGTGAAAACATTTCCACTCATTCATATTCATTTCCAAACAGACATGTACCTAAACTACAATGTGTCCAGATTTGAAAGCACCTCTATTTTGCTCAGTACATGTCCATCAGCAGATGAACAGTAAAGGAAATGAGGTATTTACATGCAGTGGGGCTGCGCCATAAAGAAGGGAAACTTGAGTCCTCTGTAGGAAAACGGGTGCACCTTGAGGTCATGATGTCAGGTGGGATGAACCTAACACGCCAACTTAGAAATTGCATGGTTTTCTCTTATGTGAGAAGTCCAAATTATAAATAGTGAAATAAAAGATAGATAATAGCAGGTAGGGAAATTTATCTTTTTCAAATAGGGAGGGGATCAAGAGCTGGAGCGAGGTGAGGGGAGAAAAGGAAAGGGGAAGGAAAAGGAATTAGGATGTGTTGGGTCCATGTACTAACCCCACAAGGAACAGAAGCATTATGTACTACAAACATGTACTAATAAAAAACCTTAAAGGAAAAGGTATCACATCAGTTATGCAATGTCAACTTGATAAATACCAGTGTGTCAATTATATATTAAGAAACAAAAATAAGGCCTTTCTGGAATACCTGAAGTGAGTTCTAATGAAGAATAATCTATAAGCAGTACTCTGAGTAAAGGAACTTTCATAGAATTGTACAGCCTTGAGTGAAAAAAGAATGACTGATTTGCAAACTCTGGCATGACTGGAAAATACCCATCATTCCTGAGTTTCATCAGCACAGGGGAAGTCATGCCCCACTTTGTGGAGCATGCTTGCTCCAGTTCTAAGATAATAAGATCAAAAAGAGATCAATTTTCATCATGACAGCCTTGTAATATATTTTGAAATCAGGAAGTATAATTCCTCCAGCTTTGTTTTTTTTTTTCCTTGAGATTTTTCTGGCTATGCAGGGTCCTATGTGGTTCAGTGTGAGTTTTAGAATTGTTTTATCTATTTCTATGGGAAAGAAATGCCATTGGAATTTTTATATGTATTGCTTTGAATTGGTAGATTGCTTTGGGTAGTGAGAACATGCACACAAAGTGAAATCTTCTCATTCATAAACATGGGATATCTTTCCATTTATTTGTGTGCTGAAACTTTTTATCAATGTTTTATTATCTTTGTGTACACACCTTGCACCTCCTTAATTAAGTGCCTGCAGTATTTTGTCCTTTTTGATGCCATCCTAAGTGGGATTGTTTTCTTAATTTCATTTTGGAATAGTAATAGCAAATCCACTGATGTTTTTTATGTTGACTTTGGTATCTGAAGTTTTACCAGATGAATATAGTTCTAATTGTGTGTGTGTGTGTGTGTGTGTGTGTGTAGCCTTTAAGGTTTTCTACATATAAGATCACTCCATCTGCAAAGAGACACAATTTTACTTCTCTGTTGCCTATCCAGACACCTCGTTTTTCTATTTCCTGCTGACCACTCCATGCAGGACTTCAGGGATCTGTCACACAGAAATGACCAAGATAAGCATCCAACTCATTCTGTGTTTTAGGAGAAAAACTTCCAGTTGTTCAATGCTTAGTATGCTAATTGTGGGCTTGCCACATGCAGCTTTTATCATGAGATCATTTGTTTCTACTATAGTTTGTAGAGTCCTTATCATGAGGGTTTTTTCTTATATTTGAATCTATCGAGATGATCTGTGATTTGTATCCTTCATCCTGTTAATGTGGCTATCATTTTCATTAATTTTCCTATGGCGACTCAGACTAGCAACTCAGGGATTAACTCCATGGTGTCTGACCCAGCGCCAGAGTGGAAAGCCCAGGAATAAACCACTCCCAAGACAATCAACTTATCTGTGACAAGAGTGACAAAGTATACAAGAAAAAGCAATCTCTTAACAAATGCTGTTGGAAATACAGGGTGTCCAGATGTAAAAGAATTAAATTGGACCTTTTGTACATGATAGATACAAAAAATATATAAACTGGAAATGGACTAGTGATTTAAACATAGGACCCAAAACTTTGAAATTCCTTGAGGAAAACATGGGACAAAAGCTTCATGACAATGGTCATGTCAGTGATTTCAAAGCTATGACACCAAAGGCATAAAATATAAAGTAAAATAAATGAATGCAACTATTTCATATTAAAATCCCTGTTTGGAATGGAATGGCAGAATGTATCTGTCAACTATATGTTGTCAATTATACATCTGACAAAAGTTTAATTTCCAAAATATGTAGAAATGACTATAACTTAATAGCAACAAAGAATCTAGGGGTGAGCAGGACCCTCAGTACTGAAAATGTCTTGGTTAGATCACTTTTGACTGCAACAACAGAGTCAAACTCAAGCCAGCTTTTTAAGAGAGGATGGGGTAGCTGTGGCTCAGTTAAAAGAAAAGCAAGGCTAGACCCAGCTGACGAGACAGTGCTGATAGGACTAATCTGTCTCAGTTCTTCAACTCTGTTTTCCATGGCAAAGCTTTAATTCTTGGCCAAGTCTTCCCCACTCAGGTGGGAGGGGCAGGGTAGAGGGCAGAGCCGCCCATGAGCGCCATGCTTGCAGAATCTAGCTGCATAGTAGTGGAAAGTTTATCTTTCTAGAAGCCACAACAAAAAATGCTACTGCTGCATCTTACTGGTTGCCACAGCAGATCACATGTCCTGTCTGAACCAATCACTGTGGAGAAAGGGAGGTCCACTCTGTGTCCAGGCTTGTATGCCAACCTCCTGGGGCTAGGTGTAAAGTCAGGTCCCCCACAGCCACTTTGACTGAGTGGGGCTGTGGCTCACCAAGAAGAATTTCAGGGCACCCTGATAAAGAAGGTGAAGTGGGTCCATAGCGGGAAGAAGCAGAAGGCAGTTATTGAGCAACCATTAATAGAGAACTGCTATGAGGCTAAGGAAGATTTAATCTAGATAAACTTGAGGAGATACATCACAAACTCTATTTTATGATGGGAGAAACCGAGACCTACAGCAGTTAGGAAACTGGACAGCATCTCTAAACTAATAAGCAGAGTCATAGGGGGGCAGGCACGAGCACATCTTACCCCCAAATGCTTGCTGTCTGGCTTCCGCTCACCACTGTTCCATTTATAAACCTGCCTACCCAGGCAGCAAGCAAGCTCCTTTCCACCTGCGGTGGGGGTAGGTTTGGTGCTCATCCTCTGGGTGCTAGAGTGGGACTAGCAGCTAGCTTCAAAGATGAGCAAGGAATTGAACAGATCCTCCAAATGGGGGCAGAGTTAGTTAATGAACAAGAACAGACATTATCAAAATTGTGAATGGTTAATTTTCTAAACCTTATAAAGTGCCACAAAAAATTTGGAAATATACATTCAAACTGGTTGACAGTAAGTGCTTCAGGGAGTTAAGATTTGAGGAACTGCTTCCTTCTTTATACTTTTCCAATATTTCCAAATATTCTGCCATGAGAATGATTTATTTTTAGTCAGAGAAAAAAATCTATTTAAAAGAACCTTGAAAGTGCAGGATTAGAAAAGGTAAAATAATCTCTGAGATATTTGAATCAAGTTGATAAGGTGGAAAAAGCTGTGAAAAACCTTGTCAGGTTTCTGTGAAAGAATTTTCTCAAGAAATGAAGCATGGGAGTTAATAGAAAATTCTCTGCATGAACAGAAGTTAATATTTTCCTGCCCTCCGGCACACAGAGGCCAACAGCACACAGTGCGTGTGTAGAGATTAACAACCCCGACACGGAAACACAAGGGGGGAACTGCTGACTAAGCCAGGCCCCCAGGACTGGTGTAGAGGAAGCAAGGATTCAAGGATCCTTCTGTAAAGGTGGGGAAGCGCCATTATCCTAGGCAGAGGGTCAAGTGGGCAAGGGGTCCAGGAAGGAGGAATGAAATGTAGATGCTGCTCCAGACCTCAGGACCCTGGACAGCTCCCAGTTCTCTCCTACTCAGCAGGGTTAGGACTCTGCAGAGGAAGAGTCCACACACACGTGCAAGTATTCCAAACAAAAGGTGAGGGAAGAAAGGTAAGATTCTCTCTTTCATTCCTTCTCTCTGGGATATTCAGGGATAGTTCCAGATCCTGCTAAAGGCATTCATCCCAGTTCAAGTTTAAAGTCTTGAGGACCAGGTGTGCCAAGGGCAGAAATCTCTCAGCTCTTGCCATCAGACAAACACAAAGAGGCAGAGCAGATCTTCTGTTTGATCTTTGTTCTATTCAAGCCCTCGAAGGGTTGGGTGATGCCTAGGCATACTGGGGCAAGCAAACCCCTTCACTCCTCCCAGAAATGAGGTTAGGCCAGCTCTCCGGACATGGATTGGCCTAGTTAGGTAGATATATCATACCACCTGTGGTGCCTTTCCTCAGTAAAGGCCAAGGAAGATGACCTTCATCCCACCAGTCACTGGGATATTCATGGTCACCACAGTTTACAGGATGCCTCCCCATTTAGTCTCCATCCCATGCTTTCCAGGTCCTCCTCAGGTGCATGGGGTAAGAGGAGAAAGTATCACCAAACTTTGGCTGTAATTACCTCACACCAGAAGATAAAGGAAACATCATGCTGAAACCATTCAGATTAGGGGCTGGAAGCCTTATTTTAAGAAAGTCAAAGTGACCTTGGAATTATTAGCAAAAACTTATTGTATAACTGTGTGCCTTTCTGCATGTTGTCCCAAGGAAAAACAGAGTTGAGTCTTCAAGAAATGTGTCTCCCACTAAAGAGACAAACCAGCTCCCTGTGGCTGCCAGCATGACAAGCTGTGGGCAGAGCATCCCTACTGTACTGTTCTGCCAAGCAGTCGCAGCCTGACTCTGGCTGCGAGGGAGTAGCAGATGTACTTTGTGTGGAGAGGCCCTGCACACACCTGGCCAGCACACTTCACCAAGAAGTGGCCAGGAGCAGCAAAGAGGAAGCAACCATCGAGATTAAACATCACTGAAAAGATGGTGGCAACTCAATGCATCAAGAGATTCTAGATGGGCTTCTAGACTAGAAAACTCTTTTGACTATAAAGGACATCATTTGGATAAATGTGAGTAAGGGCTGTAGACTCGATATTACCACCAAATAAATAACAATTTCCTGATTTTGTTCACTGTACTCTGTTATATAAAAGAATATCTTTAAGAAAATGCATACTGAAGTATTTGGGTGGAAGGGGTGTCAAGTCCATAACTTGTTATTGCATAATTTAGAAATACATAGATGATAGATCATAGATAGAGTCACACAGATGGACAGACACAGTGACAGATATAGAACAGTAAGTCCAGTGAGCAGAGGGAGACACACTGACAGCAGGAGACACATAGGTATTATATGATACAGCCTGTTAACAACAGGGAGACTGCAAATGTAGCAGGAGAGGGCTTCTTTGGACCACCCTTCATTTCATGTACGTTTTAAACTACTTCAAAGCTGAAAGTTTAAGAAGAGAGGAGAAATGAGTAAGCTCTCCTTTCCGACAGGGCAAATCTGATGCAGGGTGGGGAGCAAGGAGCAGGTCCCTGTCTTGTTGTGACAGAAGTGCCACAGAGGGACAAGGGGCCAAACACAGTCACGGCCATTCTGCTCACTGAAAGCCGGCCAGGCCTGACCTCATTCTGCTCCTTTCCACTGCTGTCTCTGGGCACTACTACAGCTGTGTGACTATCCTGTCCAGAGCCCCAAGAGCCCCTGGGAGCCTCGCACCAGCACCAAGGTGAAGCACATTAGTACTTCTGATGGTCCACAAGCAGACCTCTGTATGAAAGCATGCGTGCTTAAAGCACTCACTTCAGCTGGCCTGTGTGGACAGCGGGCAAGGACTGAAAGAACTGTTTGTGGTGGATATGGTGATATGAAGGGATTTTCCCAGAAGCTACATACCACCGCCAGCAGGGCCCTCCCCGCCGCATGATGCAGGCGTGTCTGTGAGACCCAGTGCCTGCAGAGTCAGTCAGAGTTGGAGTCAGAGTTGGCAAGGACTTCTCTCACAACAGGTGGATGTGGCCAGTTTCCCAGCAGGCTGTGAGTACTCGGTCCTGGGTTTGAGTCCCAGCCCATGCATTGGGTGGGACAACTCCTTGCTCCAGTTGACCCAAGACCTGTCTGGAAGAAGAAGCAGTGCTTCCACCCAAAAGGGAAGAAAGTAAGCCCAGAGATCTCCAATGGCTTATGGAAAGACATACAGAACAGGAAACAGACCTGGAGATTGGTACCTTCCATTGTAATCTTCATTGTATTTTGACCTGTGCCATTTTCCAAATGTGTGCTCTGCATGCTGCATTTCCTGCTCTTGTGTCTGGGTTCACTAGACAGGTGAACCATGGCCAGGATCTTTGAGGATTTAGGTTTGGATCCTCTCAGACGCTAGCATAACACTAGCTCTGCAGTTGGTGTGCAGTTAACATTCGTTGAATGGATCAGTAGTGAAATGTAGTGATCCTCTAGCCCAGTGGTTCCCAAACTTGGCTTTGGGTTAGATAATCTTAAGAGATTTTTAGAAAACTTGCCCGGGACCCACTTTACACTATGTCTAAGTACCTGAGGCAGAACTGACTTCACACTTCTTAAAGTTTTAAAAATGAGCCTAACATGCAGCTTAGGGTTGAATACACAGATGTAACCAAAACCTCTCACTTTCCAGATATGAAACATGGGAAAATGAAACAGGGGTGTAAACTGATCAGAGTTTAGCATAAACAGTGCCATGGGGATGAGAATACTCATTTTCTGACTCTACTATGACCTTTCCATTCACGGTGCTGCTTCCTGATCCAGTCATGAAGTTCAGAATGGGATGGGTGGGATTGAAAGGAGGAAGAAGAGGAGCAGAACAGGAGGCGTGGGAAGGGGTGGGCTAGAAAAGGTGGGGTGGGGGCCCCAGAACGTGTTGGCTGAGCTGGAAGGCAGGGTGGAGAGAGGACTGAGGCAGTAGGGCAAGGCAGGGTGGTGTGGACAGCAGCAGGACTCAGGAGCCACCATGTGGGTCACAGAGTGCCTGAAGACCATGTGATGGGCTCACCCAGAGACAGCACCTCCAGTGGGAAGCAGGATGTAGTAACGGCTTCCAGCATCCATAGCAGGAAACAAACCTGCACCTGGAGGAAACGTCCAAATTCAAGGTGCTGCCTGCCTTACTTCCTGTGTATCCCTCTTTCTTTGCAGCTGGCCTCCGAGATAAGCACTCAACGCTGCTGTCAGGGAGACCTAGACCTTTAAAAACTGCTCTCTTCCACTCACCTGTCCCACAGAGCTTCAGTGAGAACCCTCGGTGGACACCACAAACATCAAGGTGCCTGTGGAGGGCATGGCGCACAGGGGCCAAGAAGCTCTGCACTGCACGGCTTTCCCTCTCTCTGGGTGCCCGCCTCCCTTGCAGAGTGCCCAGGGTGACGAGAGGGAGCCGCCAGGAGCCCGTGTTACCATCAGCCACAGGGAGACCAGGCCTGGGGCTCCTGGAAGTGTTTCCTGTGCACACTGAGAACCATTGTGGGGATATTTTTATCTAAAACAGATGACAGAAACATTAGTGCTATTCACGGAAAACATGACAACATGAACTGATCTAGTAACGGAAATCGATGCTTCGTTACATTTAGCAACATTCATGATTTTACATCCACCCATTCTTTTCACAGTGTCGGTCTCCCTTCTACACAGTAAGCAGGCTGTGGGCAGAACTACGTCCTTTTTGTTCTTCTCACCCATGTTTCCGTAGTCCCCAGAGCCCTGGCCGAATGCTAAGCTGGTGTGTGTCTGAATACAGGGATGAGTGAAACACGGTTTCACAGGCCTGGTGGAGCCTCACAGAGCTCACTGATATGTTCTGTCCTGCATCTGAGTGACCCCCACACGAGTTCCACTTGTCTGTTTTCTTCTAAAACATCTTGCACAGAGACTTGCTCATTCTGCCCTCACCGTTTGCTGGGGCTCGTCCTGGGTGGGTCTGCCTCCATGCTACGAGTGCAGCTAGCTTGTAACACGCCCCTGTCTCCTGATTCCCAAAGAGACTTGTCTTAGTCCCTTTCCTCACCAGTGTAGCAAATCCGTCCCCCTCCAGGACAGGTCTGTTTTAATTCAGGACCACAGTCCATGGTTGGCTGGCTCTGGGGAGAAAGGACAGGCAGAGGGGCAGGGCAGAGGAAAAGCTGCTTACATCATGGTGGGCAGGAGGCCAGTGAGGAAGGGCCAGGAGGGGGACACCCCTCCCCTGGTGCCCACCTCTTCCAGCCAAGCCCCTCATGCCAGCACACCTGCTCCTGAACTCTCAGGGCACTCCCACCCATGAGTACAGTGCCTTCACAACCCAGGCACCCTCCAGGAGCCCACAGTGAGTGCAGCAGGACTTTTGGAGGGTGCTCTTGATCTGAAAAACTCTTCATTGAGTTGGAATGGGAACTGTGTCCTGCAGCATCTCTGTCACTTGCAGAGGCAGAGTCATCTTCCATCCACCTATGGGCTGCAGCAGCCAAGCAGTAAGAGACCATGGGCATTGATGGAGACTGGACAGAAACAGAGGCCCATCTGGAGAGAGGCAGTGGGTCTGAGGAGGGAGGGCTGAGTGGGCTGCCAAGCTGGACACCCAGGTTCGCCCAGGGGCCTCAGGGAAATCTCCTAAATCATAGACGCTTCAGTGGCAAATGGAACATGACGAGAGAACACAGCTCCTGGGACAGTGGTGAGCCCCGAGTAAGGGGGGAGAGGAAGAAATGAATGGAGAGCCAGGTCCTGAGGAAGCATTCCATGTCAGCTGTGTTCGTGCCTACCCAGTGTGAAGGAGAAGCAGGTGCTGGCCATGGACAAGGAAGACCTCAGGGAGGAGACATGGGAACTGGCGCTGGATAGAGGGCCGCCGGAGCAGGAACACTCGCAGGCAGCACTGTGCCCTGGGGACCAGGCTGTGACCACTGAAGGGTTCCGGTCACACTGGGCACAAAGCACCACAGAGAGTGGAGCGCGGCCAACCCTGGGGACTTCAGTGGCGACTCCATCCTGCCACATCATGGGCTCCTCAAAAGACCAACTTGAAACTCATGTCAACATTTGAACTGCCAGTGTGTGATCAAGCCTGGGAGGAGATTAATTGCTGACTCTGGCACGTCAGCCCCTCCACACACTCCCCCCACGAAGCTGCTGGAAGAAGCCGGCACCACACACAAGGATCTAATTAGCAGCTGGGATTCAGGCTGAAGATCTGCTGCAGAGGTTTGGTCACAGATGCTGCTTTTATCTTGGAAGATTATTCTTCAGCTTCCAAAGAGACTTCAGTTGCTCTTCCAGGCTTTTGAGGAATTTTATCTCCCTTGAATTACTACTGCAGGCTCCAAGGGCCAACTGAGGAGTCTGAGCCACCTAAGATTAGGCCTGCGCAAAGGGCTGAAGAGAACTCCTAGTGGCCGGCTTCCTTCCCACTCTATTTGCATCTTCAGAGGAGGCTGACGTCCTCCACTTGAGTTGTTCTCAGCTTGGCTGACAGAGACATGCAATTCTTTGAATGCTGGCTCCGAGTGGGGAGAGGCAGGGAAGCAGCTCGCTGGCTCTCTTGCCAATGTGAAGAGGCTCAGCATGGCCTCTGAGGTCACTTTCCTCCTCCTGCAGCCTCCTTCTCTGCCCTGGGCAGGGGCCTTGCTGCCTCCTGCATGGACCAAAGTCTCCTCAACCCTGGTGCCAATGTCTTCACTCCTGTGGCTTTCATGCTGCAGCTGCAGGAACAACCTTCAGGGCCAGGGACCACGCCACCATGTTCCAACCAAAACCTGCAGTGACTTTCAGTCCCTGGAGGCCCACGTCCAGAGTCCTTCCTTTGCATTCAGAGCCTCCTTGCCATGGGTGGAAAGCAGCAGTCCCCTCCCCTGCACACACCTCACTTCTAGGTCTTCACGCTCGGCAGCATCCTGAAGTCACCGGGGTGGGTGCCTAGCAACTGGCATTGCTAATGACAATTACACAGAACAGCAGAGACTTACATGGCTTTCACTACAGAGCAAGCTCTGTTCTAAAAACTTTCCAGAGATACATGGGCTTCTCCCATGGTCTCTGGGAAGCAGGCACTGCTGCCAGCACCTTGGTTTATAGATGAGGGTGCTGGGCAAGAAGGGTTAGGTACACGCCCCAGGACAGTTACAGGCAGGCTTGAGCCCAGGCTTCCTGAGGTTGGTCCTGCCATACTGGGCAAAAAGCACCACAGAGAGCAGAGCGCGGCCAGCCCTGGGGACGTCAGTGGCAGCTCCATTCTGCCACATCATGGGCTCCTCAAAAGACCAACTTGAAACTCATGTCAACATGAGATAACACGAGTCAAGTAACATGTAACAAGTAACTACTCTGCGCTGTTCTCCATGAACTGGAAAACTTCATACAATAGCATGGAAGATCTGCGAGGCATGTCGTGCACCTAAGGACAAATATCTCATGAGTATGTGAAGTTCTCTGTCAGTGGCCTCTCATGGGTCTTTGGCCTCACAGCTTCACTTGCTCTAAACATCTCTTCCAGCTTGACCTCTTGGGTCCAGACGCTGCCTTATCCACCAAGTCTGTCTTAGTCCTTCTCTCCACTCTGTCTTCCTGCTTAGAAGCTTCTTGAAGACTGAGGGGACCAATTTTGCCAATTTCCCAATGAGGGCCCGTCCCTAATGAAGGAAGTATCTCCTGGGAGATGCACACCCCAACCTCTCTTTGCTCTCAGTGGGTTGTTGCTGGTTTTCAGGTTTGTGTCCTCCTCAGCTCAAAACAGGAGCCCAGGGCACAGCCTCAGGGGTATCCCAAAACTTGTTAGAATTGCAATTCTCAGGCTCCATCCAAGAGTCACTGACCCTAAAGTTTTGAGGGTGAGAGCAACAATTTGTTCCATAACAAACTGACTCTGATGTCTGCTCAAGTTTAAGGACCAGAAGGTCAAGGAAAAACCATATTTGCACTCCTAGGAAAGCACTTGTTTGTGAATTTCGGCTTGTTGCTCAATCTGGTCCTTCCAAGGACAAGCTCATGGGATCACTGCTGTACACCCAGGTCTGTAATATTTCACACCACATACCGGATCCCGTGGTCCCAGCCTTTGTACAGTTGCTGGCCATTTAGTCCTAGAAGGACTACGGCTGCCTCTGTGCAAATCTGGCCCCTACTCAGGGCCAACTCACAGCCCCTAATTCCTACTGCGCTGGTGCACACACACACTTGGAGCCCAGCACAGAGCAGAGCGTAGCCACCAAGCAGCTGGAGGGACAGCAGACCAGGAACAGACTGGGAAATTGTTAGAGTCCACAGGAGCCTGGGCAGGGCACCATTCTCTAGGGCAAAAGTATTTCAGATGGTCTAACCACAGCAGCTTGGAAATACAAAAGTCAGTGAAAGTCCAAGTGGGTTTATGCCGAGATCAAATGTCATAGAGAATCCAAAATCACAGAAATAACAACCTGGAAGGCCTCAAAAGTGGCTACTGATTGATCCAACCCATTTCCACGGATATTTTATAGTGGAGCAAGTCCAAATGCACGTTCCTCGAAGTGAGGGCCAAGGATCGTACACGGAGGAAGTGGAGGGGCTGAGCGCAAACCCTGCCTTTCCTGCACCCAAGTCTCCTCAAAGGGCTGCTTGTCTCCAGGCCCTGCCAGCCCCACAGTGGCCCCACCCTCTTCCTCTCTGCTCACCCCAAGTGCTGCAGGGCTGCTCGCCTGCACCCACTGAGACTTCCCCTGAGCACTCTTCCCCAGATGCCCCACAGCTGCCTTCTCCTCATCTTCAAGTTCTGAGCTTGGGCGCTGCCTGCTCGTGTCCGCATTCCTGCCCTTGTGTTCTTTTCCTGGGGCTGCAGGAGCAAATGGCCACTGACAGATGGCTTTAGACAACAGGAATTCAGTCTTTCCCAGTTTCAGGGGCCTGGAACCCAGAACGGAGGCATCTGCAGGCCGCGGCTCTCCAAAGGCTGCGGCACAGATCTTCTCGGCTGCTCTGCTGGTCCTGGTGGCTACTGCAACCCATGGCTCCCCCTCTGTCTCCACCACCACGGCCCCCTCCTTGGGTCCTCACAGAGCACAGCCCTCTGTCTACGCCAAGTCAGCCGTGTGAGGACACCACCCACCCTGGCACAGCTCACCCTCATCTTAACACAGTTACTTCTGCAAAGGCCCTGTTACCAGATACAGTGACCTCAGGACTAGGACTTCAACATACATGAGGGGCAGGAGACGGGCCAGTATGTCTGCTTCCTGCTACACCACACACTTGCTCTCCCCAGAGGACCTTCCACGTGTCCATCTTCTTATCCCCAAGCTTACGCTCTGTCTGCTCGCCTCCACCCCACCTGGAAGCTTCGATCCCCGCAGGAGCTGCCTCTCCACGTTGTCAGCTGCTGACTTCCAGAGCCTGCAATGGGTGCACAGGGGTTGGCACGGGAGTGCTGGGTGCACAGGGGTTGGCACAGGAGTGCTGGCTGCCAGTGTCTTCCTCATGGGGTCAATGGCATGGCTGCTGCAGCCCAGATGCTAAGGTCAACCACAGTGTTGGTGCCGTGAGCCCAGCCTGTGCACTCCTGGGAGGTGGGGGTGGGGTCTCCCCCAGCAGGAACGAGGCCTTTGGGCTGTGAGCTGGAAGCGGACACTGGGACCCCACCACCATGTCTCTCTCCTCACCAGCAGCCCAGATAAGGGCGGCCTTGCCTTGCCACATCCCTGCCACCATGCTCTGCTCAGAGGAAGGAGGTCCAGCGCAATGGAATCAGAAATTTCTGAAGACAGGAGCCAAAAGCGGCTCCTCCTTCCAATTGCTCCCCTTGGGCTGTGTCATGGAGATGCAGGGCAGACTGACAGTGACTGAAGACGACCCATCTGAGCCACACGAAACACGGGAGAGAGGAGCCGTGGGCTTCCTCATGCAGCTGTGACCCGTGAGGCTGATGCCACGGGTGCCAGACATGTCACAGCACACACCAGACACTTTCAGGGTGAGCTCTCCGATGTGTGTCCATCCCTCATATTTGAGACATGTGAGGTGTGATTACAAGAACACCTCAGTGAAGGTTTAAAACTTTAAAAACATTACTACGTGAAAGGTGTATTTCCCTTAATCCTCCTTAAAATACTACTCTTTGCTTCAAACGTCCTTGTCTGCAGCAGCTCTGGAGTCCTCTTTCCTGAGTGTCTAGTTGTCCTGTGATGGCTGCCTTGATGCGCCAACTGGATTCAAAACGTTTCCGTGCTGTGGAGGCGAGGACTGGGACCCCCCAACACCAGGCCCACAGCACTGTCCTCTGGGGCCCTCAGCCCCGAAACTGAGAAAGCCTGGCCTGGCGCTGGTGAATGACCCCACCACAGACATTCTGTTACAGCAACAAGAGCAGGCCAGGACACTGTCCTTCCCCTTGCAGTTTCTCTAGTTATAAAGATGGCATCGATCAAACACTTAACTAAATAAAAGCCAAACAAGACCTTGAATCAGAGAGGAGTAGGTTGTTAGGTTATTTTTCCCTTTGAGACCAGTAGAATTTAGAGAATTACAGAGTAGAATTAATGCAGCGCCCAACTGGCTAGCAATCAGGAGCTCCGCACGCTGCGGCTGGTTCATGAGGCGGGAACTGGGGGTGACCTGCTTGACTGTAGCCCTTGCATTCTCTAAGTGTTCCTAGCTGCCATGGCCTCCCGCCAAGTCTGATGGTCCCTGTGATGTTTCGGCTCCAGACTCACCCACTAAGGTCAGCGAGGAAAACCCAGCTGAGGTTTCGTTGCCATGAAGTGCCCTTGCCCTACCTGCAGAGCATTCTGGCTGTTTGCCCAGACTCAAAAATCTCAGAAATTTGTAACTTAGAAAGCAGCATTTAGCTGCTCTGGACTTCAGTGTCTCAAAGCTTAGTCAAAAATCTAATGACTTCAGGTAAAACCAGCCCCTTCCAATTATCTCAAGCAGGAAACATTGGATGGGGGAGGAGACCTGGGCGCAGCTCGGGCTGAGGGAGTAGAAGGCTGCAGGGCAGCAGCAGCATCGGGATGTGAGATGAGGCAGAACCCTGTCCACACTGGGTCTGCAGCCCCTCACTTCGCTGGCCTCCGCATTACCTGGGTGACCTTTCTCCCTGCAGGACGGAAGGTGCCACTCTATAGTGCCTGCACCCACCCCTTCGTGTCAGCCCGTGGGAGTCCACTGGCTGCAGCTGTTCTCTGCCACGTACCTGTGTCACTGTACTTGGGATGCACCTGCTACAGGCCAGGCCCTGTTCTGAGGCTGTCAAAATATCCAGTCATCAACCTGGGTCCCTCCAGGCCCCACTCACCACTGTTAGGGTCCCATGGTGAGGTCCAACAGTGACATTTATCCCACACCTGCATACTAAATAATTTAAAAGATGAGAATACTGCTCCTATTATTAGTAAAGACTGGGATGGAAAACACTTCTACTTGTAGACAAGCGAGCTCTTTACTACTTCTGCCCAGAATTTAAAAGCCTTGTTCCCTCTGGCTCCAGCAGCTCTGCCAGGATTTCCAACCTGGCACATAGAAGACTCCCTGCCCCAGGCCCCTCAGAACCTGCACTCTGAGGGCAACAAGGAGAAACACAGAGCTGAACACAGCTGATCTCATCACTTCTAAATATGCCCAGGAGAATAATCAGTTCCCCTCTGCATAGCAGGTGCCGGAAGAGGCAGAGAGGCCAGGCATGGTAGTGCTTAAAAGGGCTCCTTCTAGAGAGAGAAAAGCAATTCCCATCCCAGAACCATCACAGCACATGTTGTTCACTGGTCCATTTCTCTTGTTGCCGATATTTTTTGGGGAGCTGTGACTGAACTCAGGGTCTCACGTGTGCTAGGCAAGCGCCCCTGTGCTGGGCTGCACCCCAGCCCCAACTCTCTTTCTCATGGAAGTCCCGTTTCCTTCTTTAAGACTTCGTGGGTACACACTGCTGCTACACTGTATTCTGCGACATTCTCACCACCACTGTTCTAGCTGCTGTCTACCTGAGGTGCCTGGTTACACCGCCTCTGACGTGCACTACTCTCTGCTCTGGCCAGCGTGGACTTGCCGTGTGGTGAGCTGTGATGAGATACACATTTCTCCCTCACTCAACTCCCTCTTTCTTTTCATTACCACCCAATTTTAGCTCGTAACTGTGCTTTTCAAAACCCCTGCTACATGGTTTATCAGCTTTATGATGTCTGCCAACCTTTGCCCATACAAGGTGCAGAAGGCAGCAGAGAATGCACCATTTCCCGCTTTCCCCCTCCCTACTTCCAGCTCTTAGGTGTGTCATCACCTCGTTGGGAGAGGGTCCCCAGAATCCCAGGTTTATTAGAGTCTTGTTGCCAGACTTTGATGGACTCCAAGTTCATCTCGTATCTCACCTCCCACTTCCCCCTCTTATCCTGAGGTTTGCCTTCTAGTGGCTTCTTCAGGCTGGTGGGAGCACAGCCTGAGTCCCTGTGCACTTGAGAATATCAGTCCTCTGCCTTCTCATACAAGCAAACTTCAGCAGCAAAAAATATCCTTTACCATGACGTTTTTTCCTTAGAGATTTTGTAAGCGCTGTTTCACTCAAAATTGCTGTGGTGAAGACTGAGACCTTTCTGCTGATACTTTTGTGCTCTTGGTACCTTTCTCGATGGTGTGAAGAGCTGACTCCTGCCTCTGCAGCGCAGGGACCCTAAGTGGTGGTTCTTGTGGCTGGTCACCCTTGGCCAAGTTTCCCAGGAGGTCAGTTCCTTTCACAGTACTGGCAGGTGGAAGATAGAAAACAGACGAATTTGGCCCGCATTATTGTTCTACCTTGCTATGACCTGTTAAACGTCTGCTCTAACCTCTCCTTGTATGAAGGTGGTTGTTCCACTGAAGTCTGATTTTACAAAGGTGCCGGTGAGCCACGCATTTAAAAAATCTCCTTTCTAGTGATACACATGGGATGACAGAAGCCTGGACATTTGCTTGGGCTTGGAAAGATCAACTATCAACCACCAGCCCCCCCACACACAAACATACACAAATGCCCCAGCATCCCCATAGACCGCCTGGGAAATCCACACCATCCTACATCCCTGCCCTTGCCAGGAATCAGCAGGATTCTAAGGTTATCTGCACATTATCTCTTATCCCTTGGACAGAGTCCCACCTAAGAAAAAAAGTTCTTCAATCTCACTCTTTGCTTATCTTTTAGACTTCTAGAGCCCTTTCTTCCCTGTCCTATGGAACTCATAATCCACCATCATCCAAACTCTTAGATGCTTCTCTGAATTATCGCATGCCTTCTCTGCAGTGTGCCTGACTCCACATCCCTCAGAGCTGCAGGGGCTGCTCCTCACACTGCAGGGAGTTCCTGAAGCTCTGCTCTGAGCTGCTGCTTTGGGTTTGGTTGCTGTCTCTGCAGAGGAGATTGTGATTCAAGGGTGGGTCTTTGAGCCAGAGGCAACAACATCTGCTGAGAGGTTTTGATTGTATCTCTTCTACGGCGTTTGTCCTGTCCTATTTGCAGTTAAGGAAAGAGCGCTAGACTTGTGGAGGCAGCCCAGTGTAAGATTTTGCAAATAAAGTTTTATTGGAACAGTGCCATGCCCACTCATTTGCATATTATTTACGGCCCCTCTGTGCTGCTGCTGCAGGGCTGAATTCATGCCCCCAGAGCCCACTTAACCTGCAAAGGCTCAATGATTTACTATCTTTTCCTTTACTGGATAGTTTGCTGAGCCCTGCCCTGCATGATGACACCCACTTACTAGACTTCCACTTGGAGGTTAGGACCAAATCCCAGCAAATCACAAAGGCCACTTTCCTTTCTCTGGTCACATCCCTCCACTTACAAGATGGTGTACTTGGTCTCAGATGAAATTGGACATACCTGGATCTCCAGGCCATAAGACCCAAATTTATAACCACTTTCAACAGTATTAACATGTGGGCTACTTCATGCATTTTTTCAGTTAACTACTGTGTTACCATCGTCCTTCAAATCTCCGTAGTGGGATAGGAGGGAGGGATCACTATCAGCCACATAGCACATGGAGAGCTTGGCGTGTCTGCAGCTGGCAGCTGGGCAACACTGGGTGAAAAGCTCAGCCTCCCTCGGACTCATGTTCCCTTCAGTGAGACAGAGATGACTACAATCAACTTCACATCATGCAAAAATGTGATCACAGGGGCCGTGCAGGTAGCAGAAACACCAACTATAAGTCTTTCACCCTTTTCTGTCCTCTCCTTTCTGTGCACAGGGTGGGGTCTGCCCTTTGTGATCTTAGTTCTCCTGCGCAGTTCTATGAAGTGACCACCAATAAAATGAATCCTGCTCTGGATAGTGCCCAAGGCCCAGGCGTTCCTCATCCCTCTATCATGGTGTGCTTGCCAATGTCCGTGGACTCAGAGCTCTGCCAACAATGTCTGCTGAGAGGTTTTGTTTGTATCTTGTCTACGACATTCATCCTGTCCTACTTTGCAGTTAAGGAGAGAGTGCTGGACTTGTAGTCTCAACCCTGCTCAGGGTCAGCTGTGTGACTCTGGGCACATTGCTGCATGTTTGGAAATGGCTTCCTTTTGTGACATGGGGATAATAACACTCTCCTTATTATTAGAGGGCTCGGAGGCTTCGGTAATGGCTAAGAGATAAACCATGTAATGTGGATATACCTGGTACCTATTTATGAGAATATTTTCTACCAGGTTTTCTTTCTCTCCTACTAGGAGACAGAGCTCCTTGAAGGGGGTGAGTCACTGTATCCATGTCACTCATTCTAGCATGGAGAAGACACCCAATGTGCCAAGCGGACTGATGGAGATCCTCTTTTAAAATACATTTTCATTTACTTTATTTACAGGACCCTTTGGTAAAGAACTTCCTAACTTCCTTCCACACCCCACATCTCATCACTGTCCAGTTAATATTTCCTTGTGGATCATGAGAAAGTACAGGGCACAAGAGTTCCCCTCTCTCTCTCCACCCTTCTCTCTTCCCCCCCACCCCTGTACCACATCGATGACTTGGTTTGTGTTAGCTGCTTCTCTGGGTCTCCTTCACCTCCCTGCTGTGGCAGACAGAGCCCTTGTGCTGTGGCAGACAGAGCCCATGTAACCCTGGGAGGAAGCTTGGGGTATGAAACACAACAGAGGCAGTACGCTGCACTCGTGAGAGTCAAGCTCTCAACTAAGACTGGCCGGGCTTGAATTCCACAACTGGCACTTATTAAGTGTCAGACCTTGGCAAGGTTAATAAACATCTTCAAGGTTCAGTCTCTACCTTCACAAGTGAAAATAGTAGGAACTACTTTGAGTCCAGGGATTTTGTGAAAATTATATCAGTGGGTGTATGCAAAGCACTTAGAACACTAGAGGCCCGCGCATGCTCATGCTCAGTGTTATGGGCTGATTTAATAAGACTGGTTTCCTTACAGGAAAGGGAACTGGATAGAGATGCACATAGAGGGACAGCATGTGGAGACAAGAGCAATGTGTGAAGCAGAGAGAGCCTGGAGCAGTGGGTTGGTGTCACCCCCAGGAAGGAAGGGAGTGGTCTCTCCAGCCTGCAGAAAAAGCGTGTGGTCCTGCTGTCTTTGTCATTCTGTGCTCACCGGGCATCATATGCAAACCCATGAGGTAAAGGAGGAGAGGCTCACTGGGACTCAGTGTTTTAGAGGATTTTGTCCCTAGTCAGCTGGAAGGACATGGTGGAAGTGTCTGGAACAGAAGAGCTGCCCACTGCATGGTAGCCAGGAAACAGGGACCAAAGGGAGGAGCTGATGAGGGGACATACCTTTCCAGGTCACACCCCAGTGACTGCCTCTTCCACCAGACACCCCTCCCACCAGCAGATTTGGCTACAGCACCCCAGGAACCAGTCACCTTCCAAAAGGCTAGCCTCTGAGCCTGAGAGGGTGGGAGGCCACCCTTGACCTAAACTGTAACTCCTGCCAACACCTTGATTCCAACTTCCAGCATCCACAGCAGTGAGCAATGAATGTCTGCAGCTGACCTGTTCTGTTCTCTTATGTTCTGCTCTGTTCTGTTTCTTGAGACAGGATTTCACTAAGTCTCTAAGTTGTCTAGCTAGGCTCAAACTTGTGATCCTCCTGCCTCAGCCTCTCAGGATGCTGTGATTAGGCCACCACACCTGGCTTTCTGCTATTTTAAGTTACCCAACTTCTGGTACTGTGTTAGAGCAACCTTAGGGAGGGAACACAATTAGTTATATTATTAAGTAGCTAAATTCTCATGGATATGAGAATGGGTTCTCAAGCTTCTCATGGGGGGACACTTTCTTCTGGTTCATAGGGCCCTTTAGGATCCTTCAGTATGAAGAGCTCAGAGATCAGATAGGTTTGCAAAATTGTAGCCGTCATCAGATTCACTGTTCTTATGCTGTAAAAGCCATGTCTCCCCAGGTGAACTTTACCCAAGGCTGATATAAGTCCTAAAACATCTGCTCCTCCCCCACTGCCTCATAGACCTCACTCAAGTACTCCCAAGTCTTGTCACCATAATTAGTCATATTCTAGGACAAGTTCCAGGCACATCCTGCAGAGAGATGAGGAGATCCAGATGGGCAGAGCAGCCTCTGTCCACTGAGAAGTGCCTGTCCTCAGAGCCACATCTCAGTTGGAGTACATGCTGCACTTGACTCTCTGTTCTGTGAGTTTGGAAAGTGTTCCTCATAGGTTCAGACCTCGGCAAAGGTCGTGGCTGAAGACCTCTCCATGCCCAGGTGTGTGCTTCCACGAGACATGCCCCAGTGTGCTACCAAGCAGAACGTGTGTGACTGTGAGGACTAGTGCCCACCGAGGTGGACAGACATGGTCGCCTACATAGCATGCTTAGCTGTCAGGGGCCAGCCCTCCTCTGCAAGCCTCACACCTCAGAAACCCAATGCCCTGAGATCAGAATCCCTGGGCTGAGCACAATTTCAGATCCCTGTCTCAGTTCAGGTCTATACGAGGAGCTCCTCAGGTGGGCTGTGGAAGAAAACCACACCCCCAATTTCCTCAGTCTAATCAAAGAGAAAGGCGGTTGGAGGGAGCCAAGAGATGAGGAGGGAGTCAAAGGGGAGAGTGAAAGTGAGCATGCAGAGGGGATGGTCGCCCTTTCCCCTGGACATGCCTGGTCCAGAGGACACGTTCAGCCTGCAGGGGAGGTGGTTTGAAGGGTGGTAGAGATGTCTGAGAAGATACCTTGGTCCTCCCTGAAAAGGTTGACCTGCTGCATTAACCAAGCCCAAAGCCTGACACATTTGGGGATATTTTCTGCTACATGAGACTATTTTCCTTACATGAGCCAGGTTGAGTCCATGTCTGTTCCTAGCAAAATGAAAACATCCTGATAGCTAAAACATCATGCATTTTAAGAACAAAATGGCATAATCAAAAAATACAGTTTGTCATCTTGTTCTTTCACTTACAAAGAACATTCTTCATCAGTGGATAATCTTTATAAATTTGATTCTGTACAGACATTATTATATTTTGAAAATGCATCATAATTTATTTGACCATTCATATTTTGAGTAATTAGATTATTTCCATCTTTCACTATTATAAGTAACATTGAGGTTAACATCTATACACAATACTACTTAGTTCCTTAGCATACAGAGGTAGAATTATTGGTTCCAAAAAACAGAGAAAAACTTTTTGGAGGCTCTTGATGTGCCAACTTGCCTCTGAGAGAGACTGACTCAATCTGCACTTGCAGCAACGTGGCACAGAGGGCACACCTTGCCACAGCGTTAAGGCACAAGCAGTTCAGAAAGAGAGTGGTATCACTCCCACTGGAATGTTCTGAGTGCTGGCGATGCTATGCGCTCCCTCGTCTCCTAGCCACATATGTTCTTCTTCAACAAATTACTCACTCTCCCTCTTACTGGAGCAATAAACCCAGTGGTGCAGACTGCAGGGAGCTTGCAGGCCTCCAGTGACTGCCCTGCTCACTTCTAGGTTCTTGGTGGTTTCTGGGGTGCGCTGTGTCCAGAGAGTGAATTGACAAGCAATGCAGGAAGTAGCAGGACACCCTGCCCCAGTTTAGATACAAATGTAAAAGTAAAGGAGACCAGCAGACACGGCAGGGAACTTCGAAGAACCTGGGGGATCTTCTGTAAGCCCCATACTCCCTCCCCCCAAGTCAAGTCCAAGTCTCTGGGGGCGGCACGAGCAAGTTTTCACTCCAGGGCTCTAGAACCACGTGTGGAGTTCTTAGAACAGAAGCCCCATGCTCTGAGGCTCAGGAGGGCCCAGGAGGAAGGGCAGAAAGGCAGAGGCAGAGCAGGTGGAGGCCGGCTGACCAGCAAGGCCACGGTGGGCCGGGTCTCCACCACACAGCACCAGCAGCCCCACATTCACACACAACACCAAGATGCAAAAGCAGCCTCTGTGTGCACATCACACATGCGCACATAGAAGCCAAGTCAAATTAGCTGGATGGTGGCAATCATTTCACAATGTGTATGTTTATCAAAACACTCATTTGTGCCCGCTAAATATGGGCCATTTTTATCTGTCAATCATACCTCAATAAAGCTGGAGAAGAATGACAGAAAGAAAATGAAGTCAAGTGCAGTATGAAAAAGTCCCTCTTGCTGAGGTGATAGTGCTGCGATTGAGCCCCCAGCCTGTGAGCAAATCTGGGCACCTGGAGCCAGCCCATTACCTGCTCTGGCTCAGGGCAGTGGCACTGCGGGGTCCCGTCAGAAACCAAGGCCAGGAGAGGACGCTTCTGCTTCTCTGTATGTGACATCTCCTGGGCTACAGCATAGATACAGGCTTGAAGGGGAGTGGGGCCTGGGGCCCCCGCTGTGAGCTTGAGGTGCTGTGCATGCAGCCCAGCTGTGCCTGTGGCATCCCTCTGAGGGGAGAGCCACCCAGAGGATGACCTAAAGACAGCGTTCTCCCAGCCCCTCTAGACAAGCCCAAGAGGACAGGGCAGCACCTGGAAGTAACTGCCCTGTAGCTAGATGTGGACATCACCCACTTCTGCCCTGACCCCTTGGGGTCCCGGTCACCCTCCACGGTGGCCTTTCCCCTGCCACCAACTAAAGGAAAACTGTTTTTGTACAGCGCTTCAGCAGGTCTGTTGTTGAATAAAAAAACATCTCTCCCATGATCACAAATCAGACCATTACTCTGTCTCCCAATCAGCTTATGCTCTAGGGCTGTTACCTTCCCCTCTCCCCCACCACTGTCAGTATCTGCACTCTCAAGCCCCTCTGGAGTGGGCAGGCAGCCCCACTCCCAGTCTGCATGTGAAGCTGCCAAGAGCATCCCAGGGCCCTGCATCTGTCTGTGATTGAGCTGAGCCACCAAGAGACACAGCTGTGACCAGAGAGGTTGACAGCAATCAGAAGGCAGTGTGATGCTTGGGGGTTCAAGGAAAGATGAGGGTATGGAGGGTCTAGGGACATGGAGTCCTAGAGACCCAAAAGGATCAGAGTCAGGAGCAGAGAGATTTATACTGATCTCAGAGTGGAGGATCCAGGTGTGAATGTTACACCCCACAGACAAGGTGTTGCTGGGCCGTTTCCACCTCTCAGCTCTCACTATGCAACTACCGGGACCAGATCCGAGGTGACGGATGAGCTCCATCCTGTGTGCCAATGCCAATCAGTCAGTAGTCACTTAGCACTGTGTGAACTAGGCTTCCAGGCTACACCTGGCCTCCCAGAGATGGACCACAGTGATGGATAGGCGAAGTCTGCCCAGGAGGCAGGCAAGGAGAATTACAGCATTGTGCCAGGTGTTCTCCAGCTTAAAGGGAGATAGGCTCTAAATCCACATTTCAGCTCCAACATCCTCCAATCCCATGCAGCCATGGCAAAATGTAACATCTTTTCACTAGCACACATTTTTCTTTAAAATTGTGGTTATTACCTGGCATCTTTGGGTAGGAGGAAAAAAAAATGATGCCAGGGATATTTTAAAAAGGAACACTTGTGATTTTTCTTTGCTCCTAAAACTCCCAGAAATATGAACATTTAAGAGTGCCAGAGGCTGCTGTTTGCATCCCTCAGAGAGATGGAAGAAGGGAGACAGCTGGGAGAATTTAGGACAGTTGCGAATTATTTAGGGCCCCTTGCTCCACTTGCACTTTGAGAAGAGTGTGGGCATGGAGGTTTCCTCTGCACGCACCCTGCTTGCTCAATAAGAAAGGTGGAAACTGGCCAGCCTGCCAGGCAGAGGAGCGGCAGCGTGGGACAGGAGCCTCAGGAAGCTGCGCTGAGTAATGGATGCCCCATCGTGCGGTGATCTGTCCTCAGTGGCCCAAATCTGCAAAGGAAGAAGGATGTTTGGCAAGGAGCTCAGACCCACAGTATTTAGAGCCTGGCGATCTTTGGGTGCAGAATTCTCCAGCGCAGGGCAGCCCAGGCTAGAGGGTTGCCCTTGGGCTCAGCTCTCCTAGGGCCATGCGGCAGATGCAAGCCTGGCATAGAGGCTCTGGGCTGAGACATGTAATCCTAAAGGTCTGCAAAGCCCACTTCCTTCCACCCACCCACTGTGCCCACGGGGCCCCTGCCCAGCATGAACTTGGCCACCTGCTGACATCCACAGCGCTCTCTGCATCTTACCTGACCTTCTGCCCAGCCTTGCACTTCAGCCACGTCGACCCTCCCAGAACGTGCACCTGCATGTGTTGCTCTTGGATGAAGCTCCTCCTTGACCCCTCTTATGTTCACATAAAACTCCAGGTCCTAGAAAGGAGTTTGCAAGAGATGCGACCCGCGTGTGACCTCAGACCTTCACTTCCGGTGCTTCTGCCGCAGCAGACTGACTGTGAGCTTCCCTGCGCAGGATGTGGCTCCATCGCGTCCACCATGGCTCCTGCTACATGCTTCTGCTGCGCCACATTTAGCAGATTTTTCTCCAGTCATCTGTGTGTCTCTCTGTTCTTCCAGACAGGCGCTTTTTAAGGACAGAAACCACACCTCCTCCTCTCTAATTTCTGCCACCTGAGTGTGTGCCAGGCACTCCACAAGTCTGTGTTGAGTGAATGAGTGAATACAAAGAAAGTGCCTACCACAGTGAGGTTCCTCCTCTTCAGCAAATGTACCCAAGGGAGGTTCTAGCCATCTTTACTTGTTTTTTAATTATTTTTTTGTCTTTTTTAGACAGGGTTTCACTGTACAACACAGGTTCGCCTTGAATTCACTTTGTAGCCAAGTCTAGCCTCACAGCAACTCACAGCAAGCCTCCTGCCTCAGCCTCCCAAGTACTGGGATTACAGGCGTGTACCACCAGGCCTGTAGTAAAAGGCAATCTGGAATTTGAAATGTGCTGCACTAATAGTTTGCCTGTTCCTTTCCTAACTGATCTTCCCAGTTTGAATTTCTAGAAGACCAATAATTCTAGTTCTCACTAATGATCCTTGAGGGAAGAAGGGAAAACTCTGGCAGAGGAAGCAGGAATTGATTCCCCTAAAGATGGTCACTCCTTAGCCCTGGGTCCGATCTGCACATTGCAGTGATGGGGTCTCAGTCTTTGTCCAGATTGCTTTATTCTTTTATCCCTTGAATATCACTTAAAGCCTGTGTGTGTGTGTGTGTGTGTGTGTGTGTGTGTGTGTGTGTGTTTTAGAAATGAGACCGGGATCCTCTTATTTCTGTCTTTTGCCAAGGAAATATTAATATTTTATGTTGTAAAAGAAATGGTATCGTGGTACTAAGATGATAAGTGGATTTATCTGTTCCAAATGCTGCTGGGAGAAATTTTCTGCCTGATTCCTGACATTTTCTTGTTGCAAAGGAATCCCATGTAGTTGGATTAGGCTTCCTGCCTTCCTCCCTGGGCTGTCACTCTGGTTTCTGGTTGGGTGGCACATCACAAGTGTTTCCTGGGGCCTCTCCCTTGTAGACGCCCTCATCCGCAGGTGGCTGGTGAATGCTAACCCAGGCAAGGCTCTGCTCTCGGTGCTGTGACCTGGACCCACTCTGCTGCCTCTCCCGGGAGACAAAGATGCAGATTCATGCGCCTGAAACAGTATGAAGGACATCGCTGAATGGCTTCAGAAGGCATCAGCAGACTGGAAGTGAAGACTAGGGCTTTGCTTTTGGACAAACCCTTCTCAAAGCCTAGGTTCTCTCTTCACAGAGCACCCAGTCCCCAGCCCATTCCTTACACTTCAAAACTCCCAGCTGCCGGCTGTGGACTGGCACTTTGCAAAGACTGGAGACCTGTGCAGTGTGCCACCCAATGGGGCACTGGCAAGGCTGCAGTAGGCACTGGTAAGAATGACACCAGGAGAGTGAGTGTGGATGAGGACTGTTCTGGTCAGCAGCCCCGTCACCAAGCGGCTTAGGCAAAATTGCACCTTTGGCCCCATCACACTGCCAAATCCACCAAGAGAGGTAAGCTCTGTGGTCACCCAGTCCTCGCTGGGACTCACACTGCAGGGTGAGGACCCTAACCCAAAAGCTTGGGACCCAGAGAACTGCATATTTGGGGGGGTGTTTTCTGTTCTGGAACATTTACATAAACATACAGAGATGACCTTGAGGAGGGGACCCAGCGTACACCTGAAATTATTCCTGTTTCCTACAGAACTTACACACAGCCTGAAGGTGATTTCACACAATACTATGAGCAATTCCGTGCAGGAGATGAAGCTTCAGGATATGGAATTTTTCACTTGTGGCATTAGGTTAGCACTCAAAGTTCTGGTTTTTGGAGGATTTCAGATTTTGGATTTCATATTTTCAGATTAGAGGTGCTCATCCTGTGCTTACTCCCATCGGTTCCAAATCTCCGAGTTATTTATCAGGATTGAAGTGTCCTGGGTGGCAGGAACGGGTCTTGCTTGGGTCCCCAGGGCTTAGCAGCAGTGGCTCTGCCCTTGGGGAGAGCCTTCCTGCCACAGCTCCCTCATGCATGAATGACTCAGCAAAGGCCCTTGGATTGTGCTGAGAACAATGACTCATATGATTCATGCATTCACTCGCTTTTCTGTTCATTTCAGTAGCTATCCAGTAGTGATCGCATTCCAGCCACCTTCTCCTCTTGGGAGTACAGTCCGAGGGGTTTGTGTCTATGGTTCTGCTTCTACGCTGTCTCCCTGGAGTGCACTCCTGGACGCTTCACCTCTTCATTCTTAAATTCTCATTGCCTTTTGCTGTTTTTGCTGCCCAAACACTGCCTGCTTTCTACCATGAAGATTGTTATTTGTTTTAAACTGGGTCAGCGGATTCTAATCCCAACACACTGCGATGGGATAATATGATAGATTAAACCTAGACAGTCACAATTAATTCCTAAACAGACTTAATTTAATTTCCCTTCTCCAATAAACCCAATTTACCTCCGCAGAGGTGTGACATGTTTGATTAGACACAGCGATGCCAGGTGCAGCCAGCCTTACAGAAAGAGGACTGTGTGCGCTGCACGGTAAGAGATCAAAGCCCAGAGAGTGCTCAGCAGCCAGCGTGGTGTAATTCAGCAGAACCTGCAGCTCCTGGTCCCTTGCTGCTCCTTAATTGGAGAGATAATTGCATGGGCAGGGCTGGGAGGACAGAGAAGAGACTCATAAGGAAACCACCACCACTGTTCCTGGGTGTCACAACAAGTCCAGGTGACCACCAGGGCCTCAAACAGTGTCATGGACACTAAGTTTTAGGGCCCTTTTAATGCAGACAATTGTGGGGTTTTGTTATGTAAGGGTTGACAAGGTGTCCATATGTTATGGTTGTGTCTAGAGGTCCCCCCAAGTCTCAGGCGGTCATGGAGGATGCTTTTCAGAGGTGGCTGCATCTAGAGTACATGGCGCTAAGATCAAGGGTCTGTGATTACTAAATCACTGATTGGATTGGCAGAGTTGTGGTGTGCACAAGGGAAAGGCCCTCTCTGGGTGTGAGTGCTACCTGCCCGAAGGGTGCGTAGCCTGGAAAGGATACAAGGGACAGAAAGAGGGCTGTTGTAGTCATGTGTCACTTGCTGTTTCTTTGCTACTCTGCTGCTTTGCTGTCTTCTGCATGCCATGGACTGTTTCTTCTCTATGATGACCCTCTGCCATGCCACTCTGTCTTGGAGCCAGCCAATTATGGACTAAAACCTCTACAAACTGTGAGCCAAATTAACCTTTTCTCCTTTAACATTGGGTGTCAGGTACTTTGTCTGATTAATGGAACAAGGGACTAAGACATCACAAAAGGGTTGCGGAGCTGAGCTTCTGGCCGCGTGGGCTGGACCTGCTCTGTAAGCTGAGAATAGGGAAAGGAGGGAAACACAGGAATTTTCTATTTCTCAAAAACTCTGGAATTGAGGGTCACAGACTTATGTCCCCATCCAGTCCCATTAGTTAATTTCTACCACACAAGGGTCTTTTTGTCAAGTTATAGCTCATGCCGTAGCATTCTTCCCATGACGTGGCAGACAGCTGATCCTGTGGTTCTCACCCCTTGCTCCTGTCCTGACCAGCTGTGTGACCTCAGGCTCCCGAGCTGCTCTGAGTCTCAGCACCTTCAGGTGAAGGAAGACGGAGACTGGAGGTAACTCATTGTCCTGCTTCCTGTGTCCAGACAGAGCACTGCACCTTCTCCAGGCTTTGCTGCAGGACAGCTGCCAGCCTCCCTGTGCTGCTGTGGCATCTTAGATGGCATCCAGACTCGGGAAGGAGGCACAGCCATGGGTCCTAATGTGATGGCAAGAGGTGGGAGATGAAAACAGCTCCTAATGGTGGTGCTCTTAGAACTTGGCTATAAGTGAGCGCCAGGATGGGGGCACCTTGCTCCAGGCTATCACTACCAGGAGAAGGATGGTGGAGCTGCAGCTACAGCCTGGAGGTCTCCTGGGGCTCACTGCTTCCGCTAAGGCACCCATGGGACGCTGTATCAAGGGGGACCAGAAGGGAAGTTGGATGGCTTTGTCCGGGCAGGAAGATGCAGAACTTTCCCCACCAGTGCCAAGGGCACACGGGACGGTTCCTGGCCCCATGCATAGGTGTGAGGGCCAGGCAGCTGTGGGCAAGGAGTGAGGCAAGGCTGGGGCGAGGGAGGAATCTGGCACAGATGCCAGGTGGGCTGCAGAGTGTGGCTCAGGTCCACTCCATGCCCTGAGCAATGCCTTTCTGTGCTCCAGGCAACAGGAAGTAGGGTTTATCACACGCATTTAATAGAGAGGCAGACAAAACAAGCGCGAGAAACCCAGAATGTAAGTCTATAAATTGCCCCCAGTCACGCAGCTTGCAGGTGAGGAGTGAGGGTTCCAACCCAAACCTGAGCTCGGCTTACCACTGTGAACACGAGCGATTCAGGAGCTGGGTTCCGTGTTTGAAGAGAAAGATTCAGAGGGGGAAGCCGGTCGGACAGAGCCTGCACAGACAGTGAGACAAAGGCGCCAGTGCAGGCCTGAGTCCACTTTCACTGCCATCGGAAGGGTCGGTTCAATGACAACAAGGAAAGCGAGATGGTCAGGGAGAACAGCGCCCACCCAAGAGGAGCCGGGTGGTGGCAACACTGCAGCCCGGGACCGGTGTGTCCCTGGCCGCGGGTCCTCTCGCAGCCTGCCATGCCATAGGCAGGGGTGCAGGCCGGCCATGCGCTGAGCCCTCGGGGGCACTTGCTTAGCCACCAGTGTCCCCGGAGCTCCAGCCCATGCCCCGTGTGGACAAGTGTCCCCAGCACAGACCTCTGCCTGCTGGCCAGAACCCGGGTTTAGATGTGCACCTTGCTGCGGCTCCGAGAACCTGGACCTATGCAAGCCCCTTTTCCTGTGCCCTCCACTGCAGTGAATCCGGCACCCCACCCAGCTCCTCATGCCTGCCCAGCACACAGGGGCCTCTCCGCGCCCAGCTTGAGGGCCCGGCCATGATGCAGACATCTTTGCTATGGGCTTAGGGCTTCCAGGGTTTCTGCTGGCAAAGAACTAGGCAAGACAAGCACAGATGGTGGTGAGGTTTCACGTGTGTTAAAGGTGGAAACAGGCTCTGCAGAGTGAGTTTTGGGCGAGTAAAGTAGCGAAATCCACGCGCTCCACGGGGCGGAGCAGACCTCAAGGCGCGAGAGCACAAGCAGTGAGAAGCTCATGTCCACTTGGCTTTTCGCGTCTTCCGCTCCTCGCGTTGCATCATGTCCGGCCCACCCTGCGCGACACCTTTGGACTCTTCGAGAGTCACGTGCCGCTGAGGGCCACTCTGCGCCTGCATCCTAAGACTTCGTAAGCCACACCCACTTGCTCAGCCCCAGACTTTCTCCCCTAATAGACCCAGCATTTGCAGGAGGTGTGATGATGAGGGTCAGTGTCACCATGGCCACGGAAGTCTGTGCCTCAAAGTGCGTCTCCCAGGCACAGAATGCGTGGAGAGGGACAGGCTCTCTGGCTATCCTCGTAGACATCTGTGCAGCCCAAGCTATTTGGCCGGGTGTGAGAGTTGGGGCCCGACAGTTGCGCTCCTGCCTTGGCAGCAGCCCAGCATCTGCAAGGGTCACAGGGGCCCAGGCCGCTGCTCCGCCCCCTTTGAGTAGGGGTGGTGTGCAGGGCTGCTTTGGCCAGCACCCGCACGAGGGCCGGGGCGTTGTCTTGGAGACTGAGAGCCCCAGCCCCAGGTGTAACCGCGGCAGTGTCTTCTGGCCTCTTGGCAACAAGGTAGACAGCTGCCGTCTCCTCCCTGAATCTTGCTGACAGGATAGGAGAGAAGAGGTGAGGAGAACGCAGACAAGGAGCATGGGAGTTTCTAAATTGTGCTTTTAAGAAAAATGGCAGCTTCAGGACACAAAATTTACTTAAGCCTCTTTCCCTTCCAGGAAACTCAAATTCCTGCATGTCTAAAAGACAGTGTGACTAGCAGTCGTTGGGTCCCTGTGTTTCCACTGTGAATTACTCTTCCTTCCATAGAATCTGCCCTTGAGGAAGGGGCCTTGTGAGTGGGCATGGGATCTCGACCTCTCTGCATGGGAGTGGTCACCTCCTGAGGGGTGACCTGACACAGCAGGGACACACCCAGCTCTCCTGTCTGGGAGACACCCAGGCTCCCCACATCTGCCTACTCTGGATCACTATGTGCCCATCTCTACTTCTCCCAGTGAGTCCCTTAAATTTGTGCCTAATCAATGCATCCTCAGCACCCTTCACCACTGGAGTCAGAGAACCTGCAGCTTGGCTCTGTGGACAGGGTGGGTTCAGGAGCCCCAGGAGCCTGTGCAGGGACATTGCCTCCACGTGTGGACATGGAGCTCAGGGTTCCAGCATGGGAACACGGTCACACAGTAACTTAACTAATCACATATGGTCCCTGTCCTTGGTCCTCATTTGTCTGCCTACAATTTCCTCCCTGGTTCAATATTTTCCAATATCATCTCCATCCTGCAAGTGCTCAGTGTGTGCTGCTGGCTCTCACCTCTCCTGAAACCTAGACTTGCGTTTGGAAGTGGACCTGCCCACCGTGCACCAGACAGGTACACTCACATGGACCATCCACTGGGCAGCTCACAGTTACACATTCACAGGGACCCGCCCACTGTGCACCTCACAGTGAAACTTCCCAAAGAGAATCACTGATCTACCCAGGCCCTCCTCCTTTAGTCTTCCGGTTCATGAAATGGTTGCACCAGCTACCAAGTCACTCAAGGCAGAATGTTGGTGAGCCCTGGGTTCCTCTCCACCTCCCAGTCCAGCCGTCTGCAGGTCCTTAGTCCTCCCGCAGTTGATCCCATGTCTCTTCTGCTGATTGAACTTGCAGCTCTCCCTGTGCTGTGCCTTGCTTGCAGAGTGAAACACCTGTAAGACACAAACTTCTCCTCCTCGCAGCCCTCAGAGGGCATCTGTCTGTGCCGAAAAGACCAAATTCTAGAACCACAAGGTCCTGCGTGGAGAGTCCTCACCACGGCCTCTCTGCTCTTCTCTGCTCTCCTGGTGTCAAGCCAGTGGCCACCCAGGGCCTTCTGCCTGGGGTACTCAGCCCACAGATGCCATGCGGCCTTCTCCCACCTGACCCTGCAGCCAGGTGAACTTTCCCAGAGAACACTTTCCTGACTCGTGCGTTCCTCCTCTCCTGTCTTTCCCAGTCAAATCCTATGCTTTACCTATTTGTAATCTTTGATAGCATTTGTCTCCTTTGTAAATGACACATACTTGTCTGTTTATCTTCTCCACTGGTGTGCAGGGAGGGAACTTATCGGTCTGACTCACCCATATCTCTAGTTCCTGTAATGGTACCTAGTGTACTAGAGGTTCAGAAAAGCCTTTTGTTAGAATAGAAAATGGACTGTGGTACAGTTCGGGAGTGATTTCCCTAGGAGGAGGAGATGGGGATGTGGGGCAGATGCCAGCCACACCCTCTACCTATATGAAAATCCTGCTGGCCAGGTCAGCCTTCCTCCTGAGAAGCCCAGTAACCAATGGCATCACACAGACTGACACACTCGTGTCCACTTCGTTCCAGCTTGTCCAAAATGCCAGGAGTAGTGCATAGGTTCAGAAAAGACTGTGAAGTTCACTGAGACACAGGCTGGGGACTGTCTAGACTCCTGGTTGTGAAATTCAAAAGTGATCTGGGCAATTGTAGGAGAGAAGACAGAAGCTAGCCTTGCCCCCTTGCGTCATGGGCTTACTTCAGCAGACCATCTCATTGAATGTTTTCATTTCTTTACATAAGAGGAATGCTAGGATGGGTGTTTTTAAAAGGTGCAGAGTCTGTCATGGTGATGGGCTGATTTGATTCACGTGTAGAAGCTGAACTACTTAGAATACACAATCTAGCTCGCTCTCTCCCTATAAATACAGCAGGGCAACCTAACCCATTTTCAGGCGTCCTGCGCCTCTCCCCCTTCCCTCCTCACGCTGGGACTGACATGGAGGGCAGGGGATCAGCAGTGGCCTCATTTGCAGTGATAAGAGGCAGATGCTGGGTTTTGCCTATTTTCTTTACCATCTTTCATTGCCTTGAGAGTTTAGAGGGAGTTTCACCAATTCCTAAAATCTCCCTATTCACCCTTCTATGGAGACTGAGCTCCAGGTGAGTGGAGGACCATCTGTCTCGTTAATGGAATCCCTCCTTTGCCTTGACAACCTGACATGCATCAATTTTACTAATAATGCGACTAGTGTCTTCCAGCCCTGCCCTCACCCATCCCAGCTACATCTCACCCTCAGAACATCTGAAAAGCTGCTGGGGACAAGCACCTGCCTCTGTCGGAGCAAGGAAGGCCGTCCACAGTGGGCGGAGCTGAAACAGCCTAGTGGCTTAAGAAGATTCTATTCGAGGGCTCCTTTGCTGCCTGTGCTGAGATCTTCTTTGCATTGTATAGGATTCCACGTCCAGTCTCACTTTGTTTATCTTTCTACAATGAGCAATCTTTATTTTTATGTAGTTCAAACTCCTTTCCCTGCTGTAAGCTTCTCAAAGGGAGAGGCTGTATGAGGTTCATGTGGGGCCCCACGAGGAGAGAGGAGAGTCCGGGGAATAACCAAGGACGAGTTGGCCAAGTCCCCACAGGCAATCATCTTCCTCCAGGAGCAAGGAGAGCTCCAGACAGCTCCTTGACCTCCATGGCACACCAGGCTCCTCCTGCTCCCCAAAGATAAGTCCGAGTGCAAAGGGGTCTTGGCAGATTTGTGATAAGGTCACAAGATAAGACTGCCCTGGGTTACTTGCTGATCCCCAGATCCAGTGAGCATGTCTCAGAGACTGGCAGTGTGGGCAGGGGTGAAGCTGAGGGATAAGGCCACCAACAAGGGGGGGGGCAGCAACACCAGGGCCAGAAGAGACAGTGACAGGCTATGCCCTTGACAGCACCCCTTTCCCCCACTCCCACCCCCAGGAAGATGTTCTGGGCCACAGCTGCACTGGGGCATAAGCCTGGGCATTTGCAAGGGGCTCTACCTGCAAGACTTCTCAAGTATCAATGCCATTTTTACAGAGGAAGAAAGGGAACCACAGAGCAACCAAGTGTCGTTGGTCTTATACCTGGGTGGTGTCAAAGCAGACAAGGCCAGCACAGGGCTCAGGGTGTCCTGAGGGGAGCTTGGAGAACCACTTGGGTCCCGGACCCCTGTGATCACAGTCACTCACCCATCCATGTGTTCACAGTTGACCATGCCATCAGGAGGCCTGGCCTGACCAGAACAGGGGTCAGTCACAGCGGTGTGACGCAAGGGTGTCTCCCCTCCCAGGGCCTCCCTTTTCCCTCTGTTACCTAGTCACCATGTGAGGAGTGGCTCTTCTCCACCAGGCCTTCTGCCATGCTGCTTCTGCCCGGAGCTGGTCAACCAAGGACTAAAGTGGATCGGAAATAAACCTCTCCTCCTTTCAGTTGTGGGTGCTGGGTATTGTATTCCAGCAAATATCTCATCCTACTTTAGTTTCCAGCTTATGTGTCTCACATAGCAACAGACCATCTGACTTGTCTGCTAGAGACCCTAGAGGTGGAAAGAGGGAAAGAAGGGAAAGACAGGAGTGAGGGAGGGGGAAAAGCAAGAAACCATGAGAAAGGGGAACTCAGTGTGGCTCTGAGATGGGTCTCGGACACACACCTGGCTGGGTCACCAGCACACTCCACCCCAACACCTGGCCAGAGGTCTCCAGTCCATGTAAGTGACACTGCACTGCCTGACAGAGACAGCTGCCCACACCTCCTGCCCAAGCCTCCCAAAGTCACCCTTCTCCCATGGGCAGCCCTGGGTCCCCAGGGGACACTGTCCTGAGGTCTGACTCCCTCCAACTCCACTGCTGACCCAGAACTCTTCCCTGGAATGAGAGAGAGTTTTGAAGGTTCATTCTGACTTCCCTGCAGAGTCGACAGTATGAACAGCTCTTCTACCCTTCCCCTGTGCGTCCTTCTCAAGTGAACCTACCGTGTGTGGTCTGCTGTATGGTTCATCAAAGGTGTTCAACACTCATCAACACACTTAGCGCTCCCTGCAGCCCAGGCAGCTTGGAGAGTTTTTCATTTTGTGGAAGAAATACCTTCATGGAGGTTAAGTGGTCTTCTGAGACAGAACTTGGATTCAACCCCAAGAATTTTGAATGCATTTTCTACATTGAAAGAGTCACATGAAGGAGAGGTAGAGACACTTTGTACGAAGAAATGTTAACCTCAAATATTCATTCTTCCTTTCCTCTATAATGCTAAAGCTTCCAAATTTTAGCAAGGTACATCATTGTCCGAGATAAAAAGCAAGATTCTCAGCTCCCCTGCAAGCTAAGTACAGAATATAACTAAGCACTCTGTCCAATTTCTAGAATAAATCCATTTCTTAAAAATCTGCCAATCCTTTTCTGCCTTTTTGCCCCTGGCTGTAATGCTCGGTGGCAGGCAGGACCTCAGCAGCCATCATGGGTTAAGGTGAACACTGACGGAAGTACTGAGTTACTTAGCTAGAAGGAACTGGGTTCCCAGTGTCCATGGAACTGCCATGTCTGCCTTGGACTAGCAGTGTTTACATAATGGGAAAATGAACATGTCTGTTTATTTTGTTTAATTTATTAATACCCTGAATATTTTTGTCATTTTTGCCCAATCCCTCTAACTGATAAAGTTTCTCAACTTATAGGAGACTAAATGGCTTGAAAATATAAAGGTACAGGTGAAATAATTAGTTTTAAGTTTACCAGCATCTTATAAATTAACTAAAATGGCTTTGACTATCTGGAAATGATAAAAATGAGGAATGATTATACTCTCAGTTGCACTGAGCTGTGGAACAGCTATAAGGAGTTGGGACTCTGTTATGAAAGAATTACATTCGTGTTGAAACATTCTATTTTTTTCCAAGTTGAATTATTGCTTAATAGAGAGATTGGTTAGGTAATTGGGTAGTTGGTTTATTTCATCTTTTTTTTTTTTACTACCGACTTCATTGAGATATAATTCATATACTATTTAATTCACCCATTTAAAGCAAGATTCAATGATTTTCAGTGATTTTTATTGTGGGCAGATATACAAACCAAGTTTATAAAACATTTATCACCTTCAAAAGGAGCCCCATTCCCATTAGCAGCTGCTCCAGTCCCTGCCCCTTCATCTCTAATGGTCCCTAATCCTGGCTCTGTCACTGCAGGTTTCCACATCCTGGACACCTAATGTGAGTGGAATCATACCCTGTAAGCTTTTGTGACTGGCTGCCTTCACTCCGTGTTTTCCAGGTGCATCCACATTGTAGTCCACTTCACTTCTTCCTTTTATTGCCCAGGGATATTCTATGGTGTGGATGTATCACATTTATGTGTCCAAGCATCAGCTGAAGGGCCCTCAAGTTGATTACAATACGGGAATATGGTGAATAACATATTTGCTATTTGTGTGTCTCACCGTTGAAGAGTTTTGACTACTGGGAAGTTGTCTTCATTACTTTTCTCTTATTGCTAAGACAAAATACCTGAAGCCCAAAACTAAGGAAGGAAAGGTTTATTTAGCTTACAGTTTGTAAGGCTGGCTCCAAGGCAGAGTGGCACATGGCAGAGGGCAACAGTTCATGGCAGAGGGAGACAGCAAAAGCTGCAAGAACAAAATGGAGGAGCAGCAAGGAAGCCTCTTTCCCTCCCTTACACTGTATGCAAACTACCCAGCCCAGGGTGGGTGCAGCATTCATACCTATAATCCCAGCATTGGACCATGGGTCAATCATAAACTCTAGAAGCCCACCCTATGACTGCATGAGACTTTGGGGGGACATCCAGGCACAAACCATAACAGAAGTTCTTACTGAGGCAGAAAATTAGGTCATGACAAACTCACTGGGGAAGTGCACATGACCTGTCAATGATGGGGTCCCAGTACACACACACAGAACAGTTGCTAAAGCCTTGCACCTGGGACCAGTCCAAGAGTGCTGTGTTCAACTCTTCTCCCAAGAAGCCAAGCAGAGTTTTGACAGAACGGCCTAGACTTGACATCAGCCTGAGGGAGGGGAGGACACAAATGGTGGCCACCATCTTCCTCGCGCACTGTGCTCTCCGTTCACAGTGGTCAGCTCTCTCCTGTAGGCTGTAAACTCTACAGGATGTGTTTCTTTTCATTCCTTTAATAAATGTACAACTTTGCTACCTTTTGAGTTTGTCTTGACAAATTTTTGTTCAGGACAGAAAGAACCTGGAAAGCACCTCCAGACTGAGACTTCAGTACTGAAAACCCAGTAATATTATTGACCGTTGTCTTAGTTACTTTCTTGTTGCTGAGACACAACATCCAGCTCCCACAACTTAGAGGAGGAAAGGTTTATTTTGGCTCACAGTCTGTAGAGGATTATTTTGGCTCACAATTTAGCAGAAGATAGGTGTGTTTTGGCTCATAGTTAGCTGGCTCCATGCAAGTTGGCATGGCAGAAGAGGCTTGCTCCTGGCATGGCTGTGGGAAGCACAGAGAGATCAAGGAGGAGAAGGGAGGTAGGCCCTGCCAAGCCACGCCTCCCACAAGCCACCTCCTTCTACCAGGCTCCACCTCCTAACATCACATTTAGCTATAAACTCGTCTGTGGACCCATACACCCATGGGTACAGCATCCCATGACCCAATCACCTCTGGAAAGCCCCACCGATGTGTGCGTGAGCCTGTAAGGGGACATCTAGAGAAACACTACAGCAGTTAACTACATTCTAGTAGTTCTAAATTACACCTATGCAACCTTACTCCATTTCCTGATAATTATTTAGGAGATGTTAGGAGTGAAGGTCTCATTAGTAACTTGGACTCAGCCAGTGTGATGGGGAAAAAGTGAGTTGTTTTTACTATAGGAGGGTCACAACAGAAACCAGGAAAACAATAAGGATGAGTCACAATCCCTGATTGATTGCTGAAATTCTTATTTATCATTTTCCATTCATTCAGCCCTTATACCTTAATTTATTTAATTTTCTCTCATTTCTGGTTAATTTTGGTAATTCTTAATTTGCAACATGAAGATTAATACTCAGTAATTTTCTTCATGCATTTTTTGTTTCCCTTTGAACTGTTTTCTTAAGAAAATTCTCAAAAGTGGTAAAAGAAGATAAAGCCTCATATGGGTCTTGATGCTTAATTACAATATTGATTTCTAAACTCATTTAGAAATGTTAATTCCAGACCACTTCACCAGCAGTGCCAAGTTTTAAAATGTTTACAAATTCTATCAGTGAAAAGCTCCTACACAATGCCTTATTTTGCATGTCTTTGATTGCTAGTGGCATTAAACATTTTTACTGGTTTGTTGAAGACTATAGCTCAGTTACCTAATAGAGTCCTTGTGAAAACTTGAGTTTAAGCGAACACAAGCTTACACTGTTCTTAATCTAGTATTTCAAAATGAACTAAAAGGAATTAGGAGCAATAAGATGGGGAGGATAATATAAAGCAGAGTAAAATATACTAAAAATAGGGTGAAACTCAAGAATAAAGGAGAAACAAAAGAAAAACAGCATTTGAGAAGTGAAAAGTAAAATGGAGGAAATGTCAGAGTAAATGGGCTGTAGAGAGTGAAACAAAGAGGATAAAGGAAGACTTAAAATAAAAAGAAAGAAATGGGGCAAGTTCAGAAGAGAAAGTCACAAGTAAAGAAGATAATAGAAGACAACACCGCACTTGTATCATCAAAGTGGTGGAACAGGAAAGTGAAAGAAAGGGAAAAATCTGCTTTTGAAACTATATTGCAAATTGCCAGACTAAGTTATACAGAGACAGACTCTAATAATAAAATTTCTTGACTAAAAAGGAAAGAAAAGCTTGGGCTACCAAGTAAAACCACTCAGTCACTTCTGGAGGAAAGAGTACAGCAATAGATCATGGAAGACATGGCCAACGCAGTCAGTGAACTCTCAGGAGGAAGATGAGAGCCCAGCACTTGCTGTACAACCACCCTGACCAGCAGGACAAGGCTCATGACTCAGAGACCATCTGTGACTCAGGGACACTATCCCTAGGTTTTGCTGAGTACCCGTGAGTATAGGCTTCAGTTGGCCAATGTCACTGTAGAGAAAGCCACACAAAGGTGGGTTGTGAGCATTTGTACACAGGCTCACACATGGAGCTGGGACCATCCTGCAGGAGAAGGTGCCCACGCGGTGACGATTTGTTCTGATGCTGCTGTACACCCTGACCGCTAGAAGTGGATGGGAAACAGAAGAACAAGTGAGCGTTAAATTAAGATAGTTGATTTACAATTATTAACTGAGAGTAAAAATGGATCTATTTAGAGAGGTAGAGCAGTAGGGAAAGAGGCTACTTGCCAATTCCAGCATTGCTCATGGTACCCAGAACAGAATCCATATCCGAGGTGCTGAGGGCGCTGGACAGGCCTGTTGGTGAGCATGTTCTTGTTTATTAAGAAAAGGTGCTTGAGTACATATGCATATCTACTTCAACTTAAGAAATGAAAGCTAAACCATTATTTTTTTAACAGAGTGAAAAGAACAAAGATAGAAGCTATTATTTATATGTATTCTTTTGTAGTTTTATTTACAATCATAAGCCATATAATTAGAAAGTAAAGTATATGACTAATTTTTTAAAATAAATACAATAACAAAAACCCCTAAGAATGAATTCAAATAGCGATAGAGTCCCCACAGAGAGGACTATTCCACATAGCTTTGAAAGACAGCTAATATGAACTGTACATCGAGAGTAGGTTCACACCAAGGAATTTTGAAAGTACAAAGTAAAATTTAATTCTTTTCAATAATCACAGTACTAAAGATAATATTGGCAACATTGCTTTCTCTGTGTGTAATGATAAATCAAATTTCTGTGTTACTGTTTTGGTCAATTTTCATGAGACCAAGGATTTCAGAGCAGAAGAAAGGAAATAAGATGTAATATAGAAGAGATTAAGGAAAATCCTTGTAATACTGGCATTAGATTGAAGCTATCAGGAAAAGTTCATGATATATTTTATCTCTTAAAAATTTTCTTAGCACTGAAACAAGGCTTAGAACAATGAAAAACCTAAGAGTAGTAAGCATTCCTAGAGTACACATTATAGTCTTGAAGTAGAATTTTCCAGTAAAAGAAATCAGGAGTCCTTAGAAAAATTACTAATTCTAGGTCTGCTACAGGAAATGGACAAGGTGAACCTGATATGTCCATGCCAGATTCCTGGAAAAATAAAAAGTACCAGAATAATGTCAAAAACCCAGCAGTCCAGTAAAAGAGATTCCCACTGGCCAGAACTGGGACATTTTGAACATTAATGGAAAATAAATCAAATGGATTAAAATATTTCACATTGATTTGTACTCACAAGCGCACAACCATACTTAACATTTTTAAACTAGTCACTATTCAAAGATATTATAAAACTCAATTACTATTTATAAATACCTGCCCTCCCTCACTCTAGCTTACCAAATAATAGAGGTAAGAAGTTGATTTTTCTGGAACTGATCATTTATATTGAGCCAATAACATAGTAAATCAAAAAGGGACAACTGAAATATGATGTTGCCATGTTGTTAGCCCTAATTAACAAATGGGTGCATTGACCATACATCAACTTTCCAGAGACACACCTGTTTATGTGCACCTCCTTCAGAAGAGTAGTGCTAACAACAAAAGAAAACAAACCTCAACCTCAACCTCAGCCTGAACCGGAACCTCAGTCTGAATCTCAACCTCAACCGGAATTTGACCATACCTTGAACCCAACTTCCAGTGTATAGGAAACACAGAGGACAGAAAGCAGTTTTAAATATACGTGGATTCAGCCTCTCAGATCCAAACTATGGGAAACTATGAGGGACAAGATGTAATTGCAAGGAAGAAAGAGAAAGATGAAGAAGGAAAGTATACATTAGGTTTACAGAGTCTTAAAATATGCCTACCAGCCACAAAGTATAAACCTTATTTGAGAAAATTAGTGAAAATAACACTAATGGATAACAAAGCCAGGGTAGCTCAGAAACACAGCACTTGCCTGGCAAGCACAAGGTACTGAGATCAATTCCCAGTCAAAAGAAATGGGTATTGAAAATTTCAACACTACTTTAGTATATGATGCTATTGAAGGATTAGTGTTAACTTTTCCCATGATGATGACAATGACAATATTATTTTTAGAGTCTTTATCTTCTAAATACATAGACTGCAATAATTCTGGGGCAACTACATCATGTCTCAAATTTGCTTCAAAATAATAGAGACAAAGTGTACCTGCATACACACACAAATTAGCACAGGAATATAGGTGAAACAGGAAATTTAGGGTCAATATTCTGATTGTGATAGAACTAGGATTGGAAAAACTCAGAAAGGAACATATAAGCCTGTATCATATTTCATAATTCCATATTGGATCCATGTGGACTATCATGTCAATAAAAATTTCAGCATAATAACCATATTGGGCATTGGTGGAGGTATAGACAAAGACTGGAGTTGTCAGAAGAAAGTTGGTAATGGCTAGAGCTGGTTGATGGATTCAAGGGAGTTCATTCATTATTTTATGTACATTGCATATGTTCGTCATTTTCTTTAACATAGTTTTAATGAATTTATTTTATATCTCTCCATTTGCGGCCTCTTTAAGAACAGGATTTGCATCTCATGCAGCCCTATCACCTCAGCTGTGTGCATCGGCATTGGTTGAAATGGATAGATAGATGGGGAAGTGCAGTTATGAGTGAGCACATAAGGAAGTGGCAATGAATACACAACCGGTGAAGGGTATTCATCTCAGCTCTAATGCAAAACCCCGACTGGATACCAGTTTTTCATCCAGACACTAGATAATGAATATTCACCCAGATAAGGATGTTGGGTAATGGATTTTGGTCTAACTAAGAACACTGGACAGTGGGAGCATGGCAGGCTACCTGCTTATCCACACCTGATTTCCCAACTTGTTGGAGGGTTATAATTCCAAACCCCACTGAAATCAGGTTTTTCATATGACTTCCTTCGATTAATTAAATATAATGAAAAACTGTGTCCCTTTCAAGAAAATCTTGGAGAAAATTCACCATGTTCCCTCTCTTTGTGTGGAGCAGAAAGAGTATCACTATTCCCAAAAGTGACTGCCCCATCCTGGTGCATAGGTCTTGGAATGAGGTGGGGCAAGAAGCAGCCAACCAACGAAAGGCGCGTATCATATACGGGAAATAAGACTTGTTGTTCAGTCCCACCTTGCTTGGAGTTGCTTACCATTACAGAATGTGACCGGACATAACCGGGAGATGGAGCCCCTCAGGCTCTGCTCTAGCTGTGTGGAGTGAAAGCAGTAAAGGCTGGCCTTGCAGCAGCCCAGAGAAGAGATGCTGTGAGGTTCAGATCCTCTGCACTGGAAAGATGCACCTAGGGGACCAGCAGGAGGAAGACTTAAGGAAGGGGTAAAGGTTGTCTGTATGGATGCTGCTATCACACTGGGCCCTGGCAGACAGCTATCGTGGAAGGGGAGGAAGGCAACTAGCAATGCACTTTGCATGCAGCTTCCAGCTGCACAGCAGGGAACTAGAATTGCAAGAGAGACTGCATATATTGGAAGAGTGGGGTGTGAGCCAAGGCTGTCTGAGAGTCACAGATCTCATGGCCTCCAAGCTGGGCTGGGCCTGCAAAGTCCCTGGCAGATGGGCACGTTCCTACTTGTCAGCCATGGCCAGGAAACTACTATAGGAACCTCACAGTGTCTAACAAGGCCAGTGGTCAGCAGGCTTTCTCCTTAGTAAGCAGGCAGGCGTCACCCCTGGGGCGGACAGACTGCAGGGCAGCCATCAATAACCACTCCCAGCAAGGCTTTCAAGAACATCCTCTGGAGGTCGGGTTCCTGCAGTCTGGAGCTTGCTGAGTTTCAGCCTCAGGTAGGTCTCTTTCCAAAAGTTTCTTTTCTTGTTAAAGGCAAAGCAAACCAAAGAAATCTCACTAATGCATTTTTACTTATTAGCTTTCTGAGGTAGTCATTTTTTTACTGCCAATTCAAATTCTAAAATATTACATGCCAAACATTAGGCAGACGGCTTCATAAAGATTCTCCCATCCCTTCACGGACCTCTCGCACGTGGCATGAAATTATAGAAAAAAGTATGATAGCTAGTGTTACTTACCGAGCGTTTTACCTACTTTGTCCTTGCTGAGATGCAATACCTAACATCCACAACTTAAAGAAGAAGATGTCTATTTTGACTCTCAGTCTATAGAGGTTTTAGTCCATAGTCAGCTGGCTCCCAGGCAGGTTGGCATGGCAGAGGGACCTGGCAAGGGGGAGACAGTCCGTGGCAGGGCAGCAAGAAGCAGAGAGAGACAAAGGGGCAAGGAAAGGTTGCCACTAGGGGCCCAGCCCACCAGTGGACCAATCCCCCAGTGAAAATCACAAGTCCAGGATCCATTCACCTTTCAAAGGCCCCACCTGTGAGCACATGAGGCTTTGGGGACATCTAGATATAAACTCCACATTAAGAAAGAGAAATTCTGTTGGCTGCAGGTTACTGCATTTGCTGAGTGGAGGAGGGTTGCTTGGATGTGAATTCATGGAGTCAGAGTTATATTATATTATTCTATGATGAGTATGAGGTCAGTGGTTGAAACAGGGAGGGAGATCAAGGAGTTAAGATGGCAAGATATAGAAGGTGGAGCCTTGGGTAGAATAAAGGTGAGGGGAGTACACACACACACACGCACACGCGCACACGCGCACGCACACGCACACGCGCACGCGCACACGACGCGCACGCACACGCACGCACACACATGCACATGCGCACACGCGCACGCGCACACGCGCACACTCACACGCACACACATGCACGCGCGCACGCGCACACTCACACGCACGCACGCGCACGCACGCGCGCGCACGCGCGCATGCACACGCGAAGCGCACGCGCACACACACGCACGCACACACACATGCACACACACGCACGCACACGCACGCGCACGCACGCACACACGCACGCACACACGCGCACACGCGCACGCACGCACGCACACACGCACACATACACCTGATGCAATATCTAGAAATACCAAACAAACCAGTGTTAGCGGCAGGCTGTAGCATGTAAAGCTCTTGTAATTTCCTCCTGAAACACCTTTAACAAGACAGACATTGTTCATCGGTGCTCTACAAGGATTTTACAGATGTGGGTTCTGAGGAGGTAGTGTGTCCTGCCTCAAGGCTAGGGCAAGACAAAATTAAGAACACTCATGAGGTCTTTATAGCAATAATTACTAACAGTTATATTGTTATGCTACAGAAAAAAATCCAGTGTCCTGAAGGCACACTAACAGTGGTACATCTGTGCAGTGGGATAATATTTGGCTAGAGCAAAGAGTGCACTGCAGCTTCCATAACAACAGAGACACACCTTTTGTGCGCTCACCAGGCAAAAGAAGTCCAGACCTGAAAGCTGGTTGCACTCACATGACATTGGAGAAAGGGCAACGCTGCTGGAGCAGAAAGAGATCAACAGTTCCCAGGGCTTCAGACAGAGCAAAGGTTGATGACGAGGAGCCACCTGAGAAATTTTAGGTTGGGGAGCTGCTCTGCGTGGCTCCAGGTGGTGAGTATGTGACTCTAAACATCTTACCAAAGAATATAATAAATATTGCAAAACGGGTAGAAATTGTTCAAAAGGAAAGGAGAAGGGTGGGGTGTAGAAAGGGAAAAATGAGAAAAAAAGGATAAAATTAAAGCAAAGTTTGTAAATAAGGAGGGGAAGAGGAGGTGAAGGGAGGGGAATGGTGAGATAGAACAGAGGAACTAAGACATACTTTGCACAGGGACAGAGCCCCTATGATTGGTGTGATCATTATGTGTATCTACATTGTACTAATAAACCTAAAAAATGTAAAGAACAGAATTCTTGCACAGTAAGTGTTATCACATGCAAGGATTTCAAAAGAAGGAGGCTTTCAAGGGACCCCAGGGCCAAATGCCGGCTGTGAGAAAGAAACAAGCTGCATCGCCAGCGTGCAGCACGGCCTCACTGATGGGAACGAGGGAAAGAGAGAATGACCTTGCTGACTTTGGAAAATGGCATTTTGATTACAGACTGGATTTCAGATTCAGGTAAATACATTTAGGAGAATAAGAAAGAATAAGAACTCTTACTGTCAGAGAAAGCAGTTTAAAGTAGGCAAAGAGGGAGAGTTGAAGAAGCCCTCAGATGTGGCTAGGCTTACCATGGAAACAATTATGGAAGGGGAACACAGCCCCAGCAGTGCAGGGCTCTGCAGGTGCCCCTTGGCCGGTGGTCAGGTGAGCACTGGCAGGTGGATGGGAGTGATCACAATACACGGCAGCAGCAGGCTTCTTTCCCAAATCTCATGATCACAGGAGCCTAATAGTGACAGAAGCATCAGAAAAACTAAAATTGAGGCATATCCTATAAAATGCCTGGCCAGTTCTCTTCAAAACCTTCAACTCATGAAAAGCAAGGAGAGGATGAGCCAGGGTCATAGACCAGAGGTCACCAAGAAACATACCGCTAAATGCACTGTGGAGCCCTGGGTTGGATTCAGGAGCACAGAGCAGGATATCAGTGGAGAGGTGTGTTCCCATGAGGTCTTTGTGTGAGCAATGGAAATGTGTCCATGCTGAGGTCTCAGTCCTGACCAGTGTGCCACAGTTATGTGAGATGCTAACGTGGAAAGCTAGGTGAGACTTGTACGGGGATGCTATCAAGTGTCTTTGTTCTGTAGGCCAAAAGTTATTCCAAAACGTTGGCAAAGCCTGGGAGTAGATTATATCACCTACTCATAGTATGGGCTGGAACACAGGCATATGTCCCTAACCTACCTGTATAAGAGGTGGAAACTATAACCTGCCTACATGCACAGGAAGAGAAACATAAACAACACATTTATATTACTTAGCATTTATATTACCTAGCATTGTCTCTACCACTGTAAAGGAATAAGCCCGAGACAATAGGCAAGAGAAAATCCACCACCACAGTTCTAAACATCATGTTTCCAACAATGAAAAGCTTCTGACCCCAGCCTTCAGGCACCTAATGAGCAGCCAGGAGCAGTTGAGGAGTAGAATCAGGACTTAGCTATAGCTGTGCTGTTGTGGGAAGACTTTGTGTAGAACTGATGGGAGCTACTGCATGGAGAACCTGTATTAGTCAGCTTTCCAGTTTCTAGGACATCCACAGTTCAGAGGAGGGGAGGTTTCAAGGGGTTCAGTCTGTGGTCGGCTGGCTTCAAGGCAGGGACATCATGGTGGAAGTGCCTGGTAGAGCAAGGATGTTTAATTCATGATAACTGGGAAGCAAACAGTGCCAGAGAGGAGGAGGGAGGAACCAGACAGAGATCCCAAGGGCCGCCATGACACACCCAGGAGTGTGCTCCACCAATCCCTTGGTGGCTCCCAAGACCCAGTCAAGGTTAACCGTCACAGGACCCGAAAGCTTTGTGCTGCAAATGTGTTATTCTCACAGTAACTGTAGGTCTTAGCAACGTGGAACCCTAGGTCTGAGGAGGCTTGGAGTTTTACCATGTGGACCTCGCAGAGACCAAGTCATGAGATGCCTGTGGTATGCACATGGTAAAAAAAAAAAAAATGAAACAAAAATGCAAACCTGTACAGTTGTTATCATGGTCTTAGTTGTGCCCCTTCCTGGACCCCATAATTTGTATGCTAAAGTCCCAAGCCCCCACATCTCAATATGTGACCATATTCAGAAGCAATATTTTAAAGAGATAAATAAATTAAATCATATAGTTAGGGTGGACTCTAACCCAGCACAACCAGTGTCTCTAGAGGAAGACAAAGTGTGGACATAGTTGTGCAGTAGGGACACAGTGTGAGACTGAGAGGAGAGACCTGCTACAAGCTGAGCAGCAAGGCCTGGGGACACCAGGCCTACCTCACCTTGATCGAGGGGCTGGAAAACCAAGCTTTTCTTGCTGGAACCATCCTGTCTATGGTTTTAGTTCAGGAACCTAATGCAACCTCTCTGCAGTTGTTCCCCAGGCCATGGAGCCCAAAAGCAGGGAGTGGAAAGTGGGTTTCATTCTCAGCAGTCCTTGGCCACTTGGGGATCCTAGCTCAGGGAAGCAGGCTCAGGCACCCCACTCTGCTCGCGCTGCTCTGAGCTCAACCACCATCTCTGACTGTGACAGACCCAGGCCACTGTGCCCAGGAACCCGATCAGCAAACCAGAGATGCACCAAGGCTACCTAGCACAGTGCTTATCAGGCTAAGTGGGCCTGATGCTTGTGAAAGCCCGGAAGTACATGGCTGGGATGCACCCAGCAGGAACACAGGAATGAAACCAGAGGCCAGATCTCATGAGGGCTGAGCCATGAGCTGAGGTTTGGAGTCAGGTGTACAGGACACACATCCCTAGGTCATCCTTAGTGCTCTGAATTCTGCTCACGTCTAATGGGAACAATCTAGCCAGCCCCTCCCAGGACTCTCCTTAGGCCTCAGCTCAGATGTGGGCCCATTATCCGTGCTCTCAGAAGGGTGTTAGAAGTCTGGGTCAGTTTGGTTTGCACATGTCTTTGTCACTTCCCCGCCAGGCTCTTCTGAAACACACCTGAAGGCATGGCATCCTAATTGCCAGCCAGCTGGGCATAGACGAGCAGGGTAGGCTCCTCACCACAGGCAGCAATTCATGGGCAACGTGATGTGGCCCCAGACTGTGGGGTCCCCAGTGTTTAGGATGGAACCAGGGACTCACCCAAGCCAGGCAGGCGCAGTGTTCTTATGTGTCCTTCTGTGGTTTCTGGGGAATGGCTACCTCCTCACGTGTCTTTATTTTAGAGAAGTCCCTCACTTAAAAAGGCAAAAACACATTCTAGGAGGAGGTATTCCATCACTGCTCCCAGACAGTGTTCTGGAAAGAGAAACAAGTGCTCGTGACTGCTGGGCACCCACACAGCCCTGCACTTCTGGTGCGGCTGGCTCTGCTCTGCTTGTGAGCTGGTCATTATGAGCAAGTCACTGGTTGCAGTCAGTGCACAGGGAGAGATTTACTTACTATCTGTGTTTGAATCCTAATTGTAAGGCAGATGGAACAACTTTAGAGACTGACCTGGAATAAGCCTGACCACATCTCTCCAGGGGAGTCAAAAGCAAGCTGCCCGGCCTACAGGTGGCCTGGCTTAGCATGTAGGTGTCCTAGATGGTTCCAGAGAAGAAAAACCAAGTGAGCTCTCCAGAGCAGAGCTCGGGGAAGGTGACAAAGGGTGTTGGTCTCTGGGTTGGTCACCAGCTGGAAAGGTACAGAGGCTGCTTGCACGGAACCCTTCGTGCCCTGCTCCACTGGGTGCCCACTACATGCCAGTCTCAGTAGCCGGGAAAGCTCATGGTCTGAGCCATGGTGTGAGAATAATGCTGCCTTCACGGGGTCGCTGTGAGAGTCCCTGTGATCATGTTGGGTACATGGGAATTGTTCAGAGTGGACGATAATATCATAGGAAACCGTTATTAAGTGTTTAGGATACGCCAAGTATTTAGTATGGGTTATCCCACTTAATACACACAATCTGACCCATCGGTACTATCGTTCTTCCTTTAAAGGAAAAAAATAAAGTTAAAGGAGTTAGTAACTTTCCTTGGTCTCAGAGCCAGCAAGTACAGGCTCAAACCAAGCTTTCATCTCAGGTAATTAATTCCCAAATCTCAGTTCTTAATTACTGTGGTATCAGGACCAGCAACACAAGAAGGAGCATCTGGATTTGTTGATAACCAAAACAGCATCCAGCTTGCAGACTCAGGGAGTCAGACACCTAAACGCCAAGTGGCCGGGAGGGAGCACAGACGTGATGCTTACCTGTGCCGTGGAGCCAGGAAGGGCTCTCAGAGAGGCAGGGCGGGGAGCAAACAGGAAACATACAGCAAGTTCATCTTAAAATCATGAAAAGGTGTGCTTTTTCCAGGCCAAGCTGTTTGCACGGGGGCGGGGCGCAGGAGACAGGAGGGCGAGCCCTTCGTGTCTCCGGCCAGAACGTACAGAAGGAGGAGCTCCGGCCGGTTCACAGACCCACCCATATCACCGCTCAGAGGCAGAAATGGTGAGGGGGAAGGGCAGTAGAGCAGGCTGCTCACCCCAGGCAGCCAGGAGGCAGAGACAGAAAGAGAGAGGCACCAGCGAGCTCACCCCAGAGCCATCCCTACCCTGGCCGCCTTGGAGCACAGAAGATACTGGGGACAATTTAGGCCTGGGCCAGAGCAGCAGGGCTCACTGGGCCCAGTGGACAGGGATCTGTGTCTGGCCTCACGAAGATCGTCCTGTGCACACCAAGGGGCAAGTGGCAGTGCAGCCCCTGAACTTCCCAGACTGTGAGTGTCAGGAGAACTCCTGCAGCAGCGCCTGGGTAAGGTGGAGAGAATCACCTGTGAAAAGGTAATGAAAATGGAATGTTAGTGAGGGGCTGGTAGGGGGCAGACAGCTCCGGACCATGGCGTCACCAAACTGTAGCTTGAAGATGAGGCAGGCTGAGCCCCTGCCCCAGAAGAAGACACACACCAAACCTGGAGTTGTGTCTGCAGTGGATTGGCCAGGGAGACCAGGAAGGCTTTCCGTGAGGAATGGGAGGGCGGGAAGTTCCAGACAAAGCCTCTAGCCTGAGAGCCACACACACCAGCTGGGGCTTTCAGTAACTTCGCCCTCAGCACTCCATTGATCCAGGGCACTGAGAGCGTAAGATGAGCAAACTGTTCCAGCTCCTGACCTCCAGGAGGACAGGTCCACGTGAAGAAAGTGAGCACAGGAGGGTGTCCAGTGCCACGTGACAGACCTCGGGACTCGTGCCTGCAATCTCTCCACTTCCTGCAGAAGGGCACGGGTAACAGGCAGTGTGGCCCAGTGGTCATGACTTTAGGTGGCAGTGCATTTCCTGAGCACCAGAACAAGCTGCTGTAGTGAGATTCAGTAGTGCATCTGGGACCCAGCAAAATAACAAGGTACAGATGCTCAGGCCCCAGCTGCTAACTTCAGCAATGTGGAGAGTGACCCGGCTGTCAGTCTTAGACAAGGCAAGTGTCCATCACCCGAAGTGCTTGGGACCCAGTGCTCACACTTCCAGGTTTGTTCTAGATTTTGAAATATTTGTATACACATAATGAATGCCTTAAAGAAGGGACCCAAGTCTGAACACAAAATTCACTTGTATTTTATATACAGTATATTACATACCCTGAAGGTAATTTCACACAATATTTTTAATAATTTTGCACATGAAGAAAAGTTGCATGGTATGGCTTACTGTCCGACCTGTGTCAGAACCCAGAAAGTTTTCTGTTTTGGAGCATTTCAGATTCTTGCTCTGCAGAAGACAGCACAGCCTATGCCACTGTGGGGACTCGGCTTCCACCAGCCTGTTCCAGGTGGGACTCGCTCCCTGGCTCTGGGACTTTCTCCCCGGCCTCCACGGCCTCCCTGTCCCACTCACGAAGACACCCACTGCCTCCCCCAGGATTTTTCGAGGATTGTGGGAGGAAGGTCAAAAACGCCTGCACACAGCCAGAAAGCGGTGGTGAGGGCTGGGCCTCCCAGGAACACACAGCCTCCCCACCCTGCCCAGATTTCCCAACAGGGAGAGAAACGAAGCACCAGAGTAAGCACAGCAGTAAAATACCAGTGTTATTACTGCCTGGCTCTCTATTGCTACATCAAGCCACCCTGAAATTTACTGACCAAAAAAACCACTATTAATTTTGCTGCTGACACAAAATTATTCATCAATTTCGGACCAGGCTGTAAAGGACTGCTAGGTCCTGCTCCCCTTGCCCCTGAGGTAGAGGCCAGAATCATCAGAGGGCTCAGGTGCCCCCACACATCCAGCTGAGGTTGCTGCTGTCACCTGAGACCTGTGGCCAGAACACTGATGCTGTGTGACCTCCCACGTGCTGGCCGGGGGGACCAAAGGACACCATATTCCATTTATGCTCTGATTTTAAGATGGCAGCTGTGGGATGGGACACACTTTGGGTGACCATCTTCCCAAGTCCCAAGCCTATAGAGGAGGCCAACCAGCTGGGCTGTGTTACTGAGGCGAGTTTAACAATGTGACTGCTTACTAGAGTGTAGGAAGGGCTAAGCAAAGTAACTAGACACCGGTACATGGAGACTGTCACTGCCCCCAGGTCTGAGGAGCAAGGGACAGGGACGACAGAGCAGAGACGTGGGCTCCTATGGACCTGCCACCTGCCAACACCAGCCCAGAGAGAGCAGAGGACACAGCATCCAGCCTCCCATCCACCTGCCCCCCGGCTCCTTCTGTATCCACAGGAAGCAGACTGGGATAAGCTCCACACAGCCACAGTGGATGTGGATGACACTAGGACATGACAGCCATCTTCTGCCTCCCACTGGAGAGGGAAAGAATGGCTCTGGGGGTGACACTGGTGCCAGCAGAGTGGGCTCTGCTTCCTGGCTGCCCATGTCTGTGGGGAGCAACTGAAATGGTGCCCTTCGCTGCTGTGGTGCAGACGGAAGTGTGGCTAAATCCTCGCACACCCTGGGGTGGGAGGCACAGAGGGTGAGAACCCCATCCAGGCAGCAAGCACAGCCCAAGTCCCCAACCACAGCAGCCCCCTCTCCCTCTTTCCCTGGGAGAGGAAGCACCACCACCAAGGTAGCGCATGGTATAGACAGAGACGTCTGTCTGCATTTAGCCAGCAGCACAATCCATCAATTTCAGGCACATCAAAGAGATCAATTTAAAACAAAAGACTTTTCACTGGATTTCTGCATTTCCCATGTACACAAATAATGCATAAGAGCCAAGCCATGCCTGGGCATCTCAATCTTCCACCTCCCAGATCCTAACACACCCCAACGTTCTTCAGGGCAACTTCTCAAATAAACAGCAAGGATGGACAGCAGGCAAACGCTGTGTGCAAACACCAATAATTCTCCTGCCCCCGCGCGCTGATGTGTACTTACCACGGTCTCTCCAGCTTCCACCCGTTCTCCGCTGGAGCGGATGAAGACACTCAGGAAGCGATTTCAAAGGCATGGAAAGGAGGGTGGCTTTGGGGACAGTAGCCCCATCCACCCCACAGCCCAGTATGGCTGACCTCCTCCCCTTGACTTCTGTAACCACCATGTGTCCTTCTCTGTGCTCCCTTCTCTGCTTTGTCAGGGGCAGAGGCAGCTCCTGGCCTCGTCCAAGCGTAGCCACTGGCTCACTGAGGTAGCACTTGTGGCACAGAACAGGGTGCACACGCTGTGCATGGAAAAGCCGTGCAGAGCTCACAGCCCTCGTGCTTCCCCTGTCTCTAAGCTAAGGCGGAGCAGAGGAGTGATCGCGCAGGCTCTGAGGCCTGGGCTGAACAGAGGCAGGCAGGCCAGGCTAGGGCCTCTGCAGCCACCTGTATCAGAGCCGGGTTCAAATCCAGCCGGACAGTGCAGTGACAAAGAGAAGGACTGCACCACTGACTGCACCCAGCTCTGCCTGGGACTTGCTGGGTGCTTTTGATCCAGGGCTTAACCTTTTCTGTCCCTTAGTGTCATCTTTTGTGAAATTGAGAGTACAGTGGAATCTATCTCAGAGAGTAGCTTGAGAATCAAAAAAGTTAAAATACAAAGTTTTTGGATCAGTGCCTGGCATATAACGCTGTATTACAATCAGCTCCCGTAGCGTTATTTCATTACTAAGGTTAATAACTAGAACCTGGCTCCTGGCGGTGCCCTGCCATCCTCAAAGTTCAGCAAACCTTAGAGACCTCTAAACCTCCTGCCACTGCACCCTTAGTGAGGGGGTGACCAGCCACAGAACGATACCATTTCTCAGCTCCTACTAGGAACCGACACAAGTGCTTGGTGCTCAGTGCACCACAACATCATACTTTCATCTCAGTCAGTTCAGCAAGGGTGATATTATTATTCCTCACTGTCCAGATGGGGAAGCAAAGTGTGAAGAGAAACTCACCTCCGGCCACAGAGCTGCAGTCTGGATTCCCACAAGACTTCCAAGGGCTCACCCTCTGAGGACCACTTTGTCAGCTGCAGTGCCCCACTATGTCCCAACTGTCCCAGGCATCTCCCACTGCTGCATCCCCTTCACTGCACTCATACTTCCACGGTGCATTTCCTGAGCAGTTTCCTGAGCAGCCCTGTATGCCGGTCATCAGCACACACGCACCACTGCACAGTCCCTGCTCATGGAGACAGGTCTCAGGCTTTCTCTCGCCAGGCAGAGATCAGTGAAACCTTCTAACTGATGTCCAGAGAAAGAGACAGAAACTGCAGTCGATGGTTCAGACTAACATCACCCTGCCCCCAGGAGCGCCATCTGAGTCCAAAGCTGGTGCGCAAGCATGGACTGTGCAAAGTAAACTCAGGAAAGAGTGCAGGATGTGTGGAACCAGGGACAAGGCAGGACATCAAGGTGCTCACTGCAGCAGATGGCTGGGACACCTTTCCCTGGGAACCCTCAGGGAGACCATGGCATGCAGCTTCGAATTGGTCTTCAGTGCTTGCTCAGCAGCTCCCACTCCGTGGCTGAAAGTTTGCTGTATCCTGGGTGCTGATCACCTTGCTCTCCTGGGCAGCACAGACTCAGTGTCAGGCATCAGCCACAAGCAAGTGTCCTATACCACAAATCTGGAGATCCAGAAACATGGCACAGAGCCCCTGCCTGGGCACTTGGAGTGGCAGTGATGAGATCCAGAGGAACTTGGTAGAAATGCAAATTCTCAAGACTTACCCAGACCTACTGATCAGAAACCCTGGGGCGGCTCAGTGGCCTGCATTGACAGAAGCCTTCTTGAGAGCAGTGGCCTAAAGAACTTCAGAAGAAGACAAAGGAGATGTCTGATATAGTTGATAATGCTTCCTAGCTAGAATCCTAGCTAGAGCAATGCTAACATCCTAGCAGTGGACATCTAACTCTAGATCCCTAAAGAAACAGAGAAATCACCTTGAACTCTTCCCTTTCCATCAACTCCCACATCCAACACAGCCTGTCCCATCTCTGCACCCACAGCGCAAGGTTATTGTCACCCAACAGAGACTGCAAGGCTCCCAAACCTGAAAGAGGCACCATTCAGCCCTGTGGAGGACACCAGGGCAACTCTCCTGAAGGAAAAGCAGTTGTCTGCATATTGGTCAGCCATCTGGCCCTGCTTCCACATGTTGATGTGTGCAGAGCTGGCTGGAACTTTGCCCTGTTGCCTGGCTTCAAAGACTACACATCAGCACCGGCTGGACCGATGTGCACTGCCTAAAGCCAACTGAAGGGATAAGGAAAAGTCCCTGCCCTGTAGTTTCTAAGAAGCATGTGTGAGTGAGGCAGGATGGAGAGCTGTGCTCCACACTGTCATCTAGGATTGAGCCTCAAGATAAAAGGCTATGACTTCCCAGGGCATAAAAGATTACACATGAGAGCTGAAGCACCGACCTCAAAATATTCGAGACTACCTCAATTGTGCTATGCAGATTACTCTTTCTGCATATCCTTTTCTCTGCTTACTGCAGAGGTGATTTCGGGCCTCCTACCTAGCCCAGCTCACGACATTCACGTACTTCCTGCCATTCTCACAGTCACTCATCCTTGAGCCTCTCTCTTCACAAATTAATAAAACCCAAAGGCCCTGGGTCGAGGCCTTTATTCCAGGTGGCCATCACCCTCACTGGACTTAAAACCCCTTGGCTCCCCACAACTACAAATATGCCTTAGTGTCTTTGTTCTCACCATGGGTTGCACTGGAAGTGGTAGACTGGAATTAACTCACTAGAATTCCAATAACTTTTCCATGGGATTACGAATACAAACTTCCTGGACAGTGATGAGGACTGGGAAGGGCTCTACATATAGCACTTTATGGAAAACTTGGCCAACACTGAAACAGAGTCCAGAATTTCACCTACACAAATATGATTCATTGCTTTTTGACAAAGTTGCAAAGGCAATTCCAATGAAAATGTACTAAATACCTGGTGTCAGGCAATTAGATAACCAGATGCTGGATAACTACAAGAAAATAAACACTGACTTCCATCTCACACCTCATGAAAAATTAACTCAAAATAGATGATCATATAAGTGGAAAACATGATCATATCAGAATTAAAAGAAAACAATGAAGGGAAGCGTTGTGTTCTCTGATCAGGCAAAATGTTATTAGATACAGGAGCAAAAGCTTGCTCGATAAAATAAACCAACAAGGTACATTTCATTAAAATTGAAAAACCTTTATTCTGAGGAAAGCAATGTGAAAAGAATGAAGGGATGAGCTGGAAATTAGAAGGAAACACTTCACAAATCACATTTCTAACAAAAATATATTTTAGAATATGTTAAAAACTCTTAAGAGTGCTTTAGTAAGCACTTCAATATTTTTTTAAATGGAAAAAAAGATTTAAACAGATATTTCACCAAAGGAAATGTTTGGATGAAAAATAAGCTCATGAAAAAATATTCGATATCATTAGTTATTAAGAAAATGCAAATATAAATCAAGAGCAATCCCTACATATGTGTTAGAATGGCTAGTACATGTTTGATACATAAATCTGTCATGATGAAGTGGTGGCGAGAAGGTACAACAGTGGATGTTCCAGGCATCACTGGTGAGAATCTAGAATGAGGCAGTCATTCTGGAAAATATTTTGGCACTGCATAGACATTTTTGCAAATTATAAACATGATTTACTGCATGTCAAAGGGACCTCACCTCTGTGTACCACAGAAGATTGAAGACATACTCATCCCAGACTCTGTACCTGAATGCACACAGACGCTCCCTCCAGAGCTGCTCCAAACTGCAGACAGTAAAGAGTCCTCCTTCATCAAGGAACTGAGTACACAAACCACACACACCTTGTGTGACCCACATAGACAGTGGTCAGCAATAAGGAGAAGCAAACTGGTGACAGTCAAGACCTGGGTGGCCCTCGAAGGCATGATACAGAGAAGCCAAGCGGAAAAGGGTAGAGACTGTGTGGCCGATTCCACCCACTCTGCACTCTGGGAAGACTGAATCACAAGGGAGCCAAGGGCTAGGGGTCTGGAAACATGTGACAACTGAGAATTCGGAGATGACGGGCCGTTCTGTACCCCTGCTGTGGAGGTGGCCAGCATTAACTGGCATGGAACTGGACAGCAAAACAGTGAGTTCTGCTGTATGTAAAGGTAAAACAAAGAAAACAAGTGGAATGCAGACTCTCGGATCTGTGTGTGTGATCCTGACTGCAAGCCCTATTGGCTATGTGACCTTGAAGGAGTTACTTGGACTCCTCTTCCCAATTTTGTGAAATAATAATTCCTCTCTCAAGAAGTCCTGTAAGGGTTCATTAGCAGCAATGAAGTAAAGCACCCCGGGAGCTTGACATGGAAAATAACTTAAGGACAAACATTCATTCATCGTTAAACTTAGTGCAGTTAACACTGGATGTATTTCATGTTGTTATTCAAAAACAGATCTGTTTATGGGAGTTATCCAGTAATTTTCAATTCATTAAGAATATCCTATTTCTCACAGCAGCTCTTCCAACTGCCTCAGACTTAAGAGCCTGTGAATTTTATGATTCGCCCTGTATGAATATGAGATCATCTGTACACATTAGGCTGTCTATCTCCCAGGTTTCAAAGACTTTTCAGATCTGATAGTTTAAAGTCATTTATGGGACAATGTCCATAACCAAATCCGGAGCCCAAAAATGGAGTGGTGCTCTTTGTTCTAACCCTCCACAGTCTGCATTCTTTCCACCAGCCTTGAAAATCATGGCTTTGATGGAGCAAATTGTAATTCCTAACACATAACAAAAAATAGCTTGCAGGCTGTTCCTCAACCATGGAATTTACTCAATTATTCTTTTCTTTCTTGTCCTGTGGTTCTTGAAATAATCCCTCTTTTATGTCACTTGCATGCCCTGCCCCCAGTCTCCCCTGGCCTCTCTGAAGTAAGTGGCGATGGCCTTTGATATGCCATTTCAGTCTTCAAAGGACAAGTCTCCTGTTCCCCTTTGCAAATCATCATTAGCTTTCTTTAGCACATCTCTCACTGGAGATAATTGTTGTGACATGTCCTCAATTCCTTTCTACTGAAAGTGGAACGTAACTCTAGGCTTTTCAGAATGTGAACAAAAGGATTTCAGCCCAGTCACACATAACACAGTCATAGCCAACTGTCAGTTCAATGGCTTAACAAATGTAGATTGCACATCATTTGTGTCATGCATGACAGGTACAAATGTGAGCAAGACTCACCCCCTGGAGCTGCAGGGATTTTTGTATGTTGCTGGTGAGAGTGTAAATCGGAGCAACACTTGAGAACGCAGTGGGTCATTACTAGTAAAGCAGGGGACACACCTGTGACCAAGCAGCTAGACTCGCAAGTGTATTTCTTACAGAAATCCAGGCTTGTGTGCTCCGTGACAAATGTATAAAGATGTCACAGAAGCACTGCTTAGAATAGGCCCAGGCTGGAAACAGCCAAATGCCCGTGTACACTGAGTGAATGAACACAATGCTATATATTTAGGTAATGGAATAGGACTGAAAACCAGTGAGTGAAAGCTCTGCGCCGTGCTGGTAACCCTCACTGCACTGACTGAAAGGGCCTGTTAGGGTTTAGATATGGGGTCTCCCCCTTCCCATGCTCAGAGGAGGGCTTCTGAGGTGACTGCATTATGGGGCCCTGTGCTCACCTGCAGAGAGGAGGCGGGCCTAGTTAGGGGCGGGTCCCCAGGACTCGGCCTGGAGGGGCTGTCTCTCTCCTGGCCCCTCTCTTTGCTCTCCGCTTCCTGGTCACCGTGCTGTGGGCAGCTTTCCTCCTCCCGGCCCCTTCCGCTGTGTGGTGTTGCATATCAGCCAGAAACAGAAAGCTCTGAAAACTGAGCCGAAGCAAATCTCCCATCTGAGTTGCTGATGCCTGAGTATTTTGTCCCAGCAACGAGGAAAGTGACTAAGACAGATTTTGGAACCTGGATGGGGCCGTTGCTCTGACTGCACTTGCGCATGTTGTTTAAAAGCCTTAGGAATGGACTCATTAAAGGAGTTTGGACAGGTGTGGAGATGTGGACCAGAGGAGCCCAAGGATGCTATAGGCTGAGTTTGAAGGGACATTCTGGGTAGAACTCAGATGACTAAAATATAGATGGCAATGCAGGTGTAAAGGGCAGGCCAATGAGGCTGAAACTTGGAACAAGGACTCCATTGGCAGTGGGACATAAAACCATAGGTGTTATGCTCTGCCAGAAAATTGGTCTACATTCTGTTCGTGTTCTGAGACTTTGCAGGAGACTGAGATTAAGTGGATTAATTAATCTGGTGGAGTAAATTCCAAGGCAGCCTAACATCTGGGCTGTAGCATTGGTACTGTTGGGGGCTTTTAGCCAGCTTTACATTGAGAATCAAGAGCAACAGCAGAACTGAGTGATTTTAAAACTTTTAAGTTTCACCAGAAAGAAAGCACCTGAAAAACTGAGATCTGTAACATTTTGACCCAGGGCAGCTTGGTTGCTGAAAACAATAGCATTAAAAAGAAGCCATGTGCTTACGTCAGGACAATAAGGAGGATGGTTGAGTGCATGCCAGGAATCAGCAAGAACTCCCAGACTTAAAGGTCCAGAAGTGAAAGACTTTGCCTTGAAAAGAGAGCCCATGGACACCTGGCTTACAGACTGATTCTCTGGAACTCATTTCATAGTGCTCAGACATCCAGGCTCTCAGAGGCCTCTGCAGCCATTGTTGTGGGGGGGGGGGACTAGTACTCCAGCTGGTGGCAGACCTGGTCATTATCCACATGGCACTGGTTTTACAGACAGGCAGAATGGAAGACCTGTGTGAACCTGGATCAGGAAGGTTTCTACACAGATTTCAGAAGAAGGCCGGCAAAGCCTGGGAATCTTCCTCTGAAAGGGAAGTTCATGAAACTGTGCGAGTGAAGCCCAAAGTCCAGTGGAGACCCCAGGAAGTTGGAACAGCCAAGAATGTGGAACACTTTGAGAAAGCCCTGGTCAGTGAGCAAAGACACCCGAACAGCAAGGCCATGAGAGTTGCAATCAGCACTGTTGTAGGAGTCTGACTGCCTCAGCCATTTGGAATTGACATCTTGGCCTGTAATCTGGACACAAAGCCACAGGATTTAATGTTTGCCCTGCAGAGTTTTGGTCATGCTTCTGTTCCATTGATTTCAATCCCCCTACTCCTCCCTTTGGAAGTAGGAATGTTTCTCCTATATCATTGTGTGTCAGTAGTGTTTAGTTTCTTTTTTACTTTTACAGGGGCTCACACCTAAGAGTTCACCTTGTGTATTGGGGAAGACTTGCAACTGGGACTTTTCAGCCATGCTGACACTGCTCAGAATTTGGTGACTCTTACAGATGGGCTAAATGTGTTTGGCATAGAAACTGTGCATGAATCTTTTGGAGTTCAGGGGCAGAATGCTAGGATTCAGATTTTTAAAAAATGTCCCCCAAGGACCTCATGCACTTGGAACTGGGATTTTGCAGTGAGTGAGTTGTGGAGTACCACACCTGGCTTACTGTTAGAATGCAAAGCATGGCTGGAAGAGGGTCAGGGGACATGGTCGGAAGGTCCATCTCCCTCCTGGGCTCTTCCCTCTTCTCTCTGCTTCTTGGCCACCTTGATGTGCGCAGCTCTCCCATTATGCCATGTCTGCAACTGAGCCAGCCAACTACGGACTCAGACTGCTAAGACTGTGCACCAAGATAAACCTCTCCTCCTTCAGACCGTGGTGTCACGTGTCTTATCCTAGTCACAGGGTAAGTGACTAAGACAAGGCCAGACATAGAAGAATGTGTCGAGCATGATTCAATTTACATAAAATTCAGGAGACAGTTGCATTGTGGTGCAGATGGCAAGTAGAAGATAAGTCAGGAAGGAGTTGTCACACACCAGGAGAGAATAGTCACTGCCAGCAAGGAAGGGAGAGGTTGTCACAGGCCTGAAGATGCTATCGGTGTTTCCTTTCTTAACCTGGGTGGAAGCTTCACAGGTGGCAACTGATGCTCACTCAACTATACATTTACATTGTGCACACAATTCTTAAGTTATATTTCACTTAAAAAGTTTTAAAAGGACAGAACTTAAAAGAAAAAATATGAAGACAACACAGGACCCTCTCACTTTCCCACTGAATGCAGAGTGCATGGAGCAGTGAGTTAGGGATTCTGGGAAGCAAATCCCCAGAGGTGACTTGGGAAGACAGGAATTCCAACCACCAAAGTCAGGTGAGCCAAGCATCGCTTCTCCTCCAACATCCTTAGTCTGAGAGCAATGCAGGTGGAAACTGGAAGACGAACATCCACAGGAACAGAGAGGGCCCCAGAACACAACTGCTGCTTCCAGCTCCACACGCAGAAAGGGGAACTGCTGGCTTTCAGGGAGAGTGCAGAAATTCCTACGTCATCCCTGCGCTCTCAACTCTGGCCCAGAAGCCACCCTCTGATCAGGTCTCTGCAATTCCAAGAAGATGGAACAAATACTGATTCACACACACACACACACACACACACACACACACACACACACACACACAGAGTTTCAGGTTTACAAAAGAATTGCTCAGATAATACAGGGCTTGACATATCTCATAGCCAGTGCCCACTGGTTGTAGCAAACATGAGTGTCACTGGCTCCATCCCTGTGCATACAGGCACAGCTCAGTGCCACAGAGCAAGGTCACTAAGCCCCGACTGCCTGACTATAGGCAGGGAATGGGGAGCCCCCAGCAATCATGAAACACCTGGGACCTGAGGAGATACAGGAGCTCGGGAAAGTGAGTGGAAAAATGGTGTATGAAGTCCTGCATTCACACCTGAGTGCACCTCCTTGCAGCTGACCCTAATCAGCATAACTGAAACCTTTAGGTCTGGACTCAGAATATTACCTGTGCCCACAGGGCAATGCGGACCTCTAGTGATCCAACCAGCACTGTGAAAGCTGGAAGCTGAACTGCTAATGTGACCAGAGTCCACACACAATGGGCTAGAACTTGTCCCTGACCTCAATTGATTGCTAAAGCAAAATTACCGGCATTTCCATAGGAGTTAAGTAAAGCTTATTGCATAATAGACTGTTTAAAGCATTCAGAATTGAATCTAAAATTACCCAGCAGACAAGAACCAGTAAATCCTTAATTTCCAAGGGGGGAAAATCAGCAAATGTCATTGCTCATGTGATGCAGATGTTGTGGCTATTTGACAAAGACTATAAAGCAGTCATTGTACAGATGTGCCAGCCCACAATCACAAACAACCTGGAAGCTAGGGGAAAACCAAAATGTCTCCTGAAAGAGATCTGAAAGAATAAAATAGAAATAAAAAATGCACTGAAAAAAATCACTGAAATGTTTAAAAAGTTCATGACATGGGCTCAACTGCAGATAACAGAAGAAATATTCAGTGACTTAAAGGTACATTAAGAGAAATTGCACAACCTGAAGAAAAAAAAGCAAAAGAGTGTTAGAAATGGGCCATGGGAGACCTATGGCACTGCAACAAAACATCTCGTACTTGTGTCATCAAATCTAAAAGGAGAAAGAAAGAGAATACTGGCAAAAAGAGAAGACATAAAACTGAAACTCCACAAGTCTGGCAAAAGCTGTAAATCTACAAACTGAAGATACTTGGTGGACCCCAAAGAGGATCCACTCAGGGCGGCACACATGGAGTTCTACAAGGATCAAAACATGTGATGAATGTCTCAATTTTAAAGATTTATCTCTTAAAAGATAAATATTTTAAGATTTATCTCTTTAAAAAGCACACTTTTACTCATGTCCTTCAGGATCCTCCCCTCACTTTAAACACACTCATCCTGCCACTTTTGCCACTTCCTGAAGCAGTTTTGGAACTGAGTGTCTTTACAAGTATAAGATTAACAGGACAGGGAAGAACTGAAATCATACATAGTATGTTCATTGACTGTAATGGACTTACTAACAGAAAGTCTGGAAAATCCCCATACACTTGCATATAATTAACATACTTCAAATAATCAATAGATTAAAGAGAAAATATTAGGATAAATTATAAAATATCTTAAACTGAGTAAAAATATAGCACACCATATTTGTGAGTGACAGTTAAAGCAGTACATAGAAGGAAAATTACAGTATTGTTTATGTTAGAAAACAAAAAAAGTCTCAGACCAATTATCTAAATTTTTAATTTAGAAACTAAAAGTTTCTTAGTTAGCAAAATGCACCCAAAGCAAACAAAGAAGAAAATATGTTATATGCATATACAAATAATGTAAAAAACGCACCATTCTACAGAATGGATTAAATAAATGAAGCATAAAGAAAGAGGAAGACTTCTTAGGTGATGAATATACTTCTTAAGCGGACTAAAGTATTAGTTTCATCTGTTTTAATATGTTAAAACTTATCAACCATGTATTTTAAATATGTACAATAAATTACATGTCAATCATGTCTCAAAAACTATGTGAAATATGTTTGCACCATCACCAGTCTGTGAAATAAATCAGCCCAAACAGTCCGCTTTATTGTTTTTTTTAAGACAAAAGAGTGGGGATATATAAAACAGAATATCACAAAAACCAATACAGAAAACATCTAGTTATAGAGAAGATAGTAGGGAGCTGGCCCTGGATGCCGTGTTGCATAACGTTATCTTTGCATTTGTTAAAACAGAAACAATAAAAGAAATACTAAATTATAGAGAGGATAGCGGGGAATTAACACCGGATGCTGTATTACATAATGTTATCTTTGCATTTGTTGACACAAAAACAGTTAAGGAAATAGCAAATTACAGAGAAAATAGTAGGGAGTTGACACTAGATGCTGTATTATATACTGTTATCTTCGTCTTTGTTACTCAGTTATACAAATGATGGCTCGTTCAATTAATCAGTTTTCTCCACCTCATCTCCTTTGTTCTACCACCCTTTCAGTCATCTTCCCATAGGTAATAACTGTACTTTTTGGTTTATTTACTCCCTCGTGCTCTCCCATTGGGAAGAGATTTGGCTGCTTCAAATTATGCTGTGTAAAACATGAGTGTTCACAAACTGCTATGGCAGGAGTTGGAGAAGCATCCATCCTCAAAGACTATAATTGGCAAGCCCTCTCAGCCATCAAGTGTCCGGTAGAGTAGGTGGAGTTACACAGTGAACAGCCAGGCTCTGCCTCGATACAGCGCATCCACGTCGAGGCTTAGGTGAGTCTTAAGGGCTGCTTTCACGGAGGGCCAGGCGTACTGCCTGGCTCCACCCCAGGGACTGCCTCTCTCAGGGCCGGGCGTACTGCCAGGCTCTGCCCCCATGTGGCCGCCTCTTTCAGGGGTCCGGCAAACCGGGAGGCCTCTCCCCCCATAGGCTACTGAGCTCCCCGCCGAAGCCCCTGGTGTCCCTCTGTAGGCATCCTATGACTGTTTGGAGACTATTCCCACCCAATCAGAGAAGCGAGTCTGCACCTTAATTCCATGTCTTTGCCTTCTCCCACCTCTCGATCTCCAGTGTTGCCATTCCCCTCTCCACCCCCTTGTGCCTGGGCATTGGGTGCACTTACGCAGCTGGGCAAAAGTGGCATGAGGTCTCCCCTACCTGTGCTTACTGTGGTAGTCCAGGGTTTGTACCAAGTTTAGTTACTAGTTCAAGGAAAGAATTGGAGGATTTTCTCAGGTCTGCTGTGTAGAGTATGTTGTCTCTCAGGCTCCAGGACTGCTGCTTTTCATGTAGTTTGATGCTGTGGGTTCTTACAAGGTTCATATATGCTAGCAGTGTGAAGACCCTCTTGGTGCTCATATTAGTAGTTTAGGGTGAGTCCTGAAATCCGTGGACTCAGCCCGTTGTTGTCAGAAGCACATGGTGAATGGCCTCTGAGTCTCATGTTGCTCAGAGAGGGAGTTCAGGGTGGGAGCTGAAACCCAGTAACTCAACTCATGCTTCCTGATTGGTATTGGAGTAAGAAGGGCATGGAGCCATGTGTCCCATCTGTCTGCAGCTCTCTCTTATTGTTGAGCTCCAGCTCCCATTTGTTTTATGGCTGGATCCCTGGGAATTACTGTGGCCCTGGGGTTGCTTCCACTCCTCTCTGCTACTCTCTGCTGGTATTTGCTCACACACTGGAGAGGTATGAGGCCATATCCTGCGGGCATGCATACAGCTGGATGTGGTGGGCTGCTCACTGGTTGGCTTGACTCTGCCCTGCCTCAGGGCAATGATTAGAAAGATTTCTGCAGAGTAAGGATTTTGCTTCTGTGGCTGTCGTATCCTCATGTCCTCACATTAGATACAACCACACCTGCTGACCTCCGCTGCTTCCCTTCCAAGTTGCGCTTTCACCTCTCTGGTTATAGACCAGCTCTCAGGACTCCGCTCTCCCCTGGCCAAGTCGGTAGGTCTCCGCAGGCAGGGGCTTCCGAGGCTGGAGCTTCGAATGCGGTGACGAAGGAGCGGCCGGGGTGTGTGTGGGGCGGTGGCTCCTTTCTTTTCCGCCTCCTCTTCTTCTCACTACGCCGTGACGGCCCTCCGAGCTTTTTCTCCAGAAGACGGTTTTTCTGTTATTTCTGAGGGCTTCAATTCCCGACTCAGATCTTTCCTGGATCCATGACACCAGGGCACCCATTTCTCTCCTTCTTGTCTTTCTCATGTTGCTCTATTCTAGTATCCGGGCGCCAATCCTCCAGGAGGATCTTTCTCTGCTGCTTACCCAGTCACCATCTTACTGAAAGTCTTCCAGTCCCACTTTAAAGAAAGAGGAGAAGAGCAGGAATTTAAGAGGGAAAAACCCCAAAAGTTTTTAAACATAAAGAATTATAAATGTCATAGTTATAGATCTGGAAAGAGAAGGCACAGATTGCTAATAACAAAAGTAAAAGAGAGAATATCACTGTAGAGCCTACGGACATTAGAAAGGTAAAGCACAAATGCTATGAACAACTCTATTCATGTGAACTTGATGGGTTAAAAGAAATGGACTAATTCCTTGAAAAACCACCAGCTGTGAAAACTTACCCAAATGAAATGGATAATTAGAGTAGACTTACAGCTATTATAGACTCTGAATCAGAGTTTAAACCTTCAAGAGAGAAAGAAGGGAAGGGAGGAAGAGGGAAGGAAGAAAGGGAGGAGAAGAGAAAAAAGAAGAAAGAAAGGAAATTGCCACAGCTACAGTTTCACTCACAAGTCCTCTCAAGCAGTTAAGGAATAAATAACACCAATTCCACACCGTCTCCTACAGAAATGTGAGCATAGGCAACATGTCCCCATTCTTTCCATGGCCAGAAGTCATTGCTCAATGGCTGAGTCCTGGCCTCACTCTGCTAACCTCTGCCTCAGTTGCTTCCTCTGGAAGGTGGGGCTGGTGATATCCCACTTCAGAGATGGCTATGAAAGGGAGCAAGCTCACAAGAACACAGTACTTGGCACAGTTACCTGGCATGTAGGAAGATTCTGATAACTATTAGCTGCAAATATTACAGTGCCCTTCCTGCCAACATACTTGGCAGAGTTAGCCCTAACATATGTGAAGCAAAGTGAAGTTAGAAAGCAATCCCTTGCCTCCTGGGAGTACCTAATGCTTACCTCATTGCAATGCATGATTCTTGCCCTTGCAGCGAACTCTTCCAAATATTAAAAAGTGGTGTAGTTTCTGCAAATGTGTACTACAAATAAAAAAAAAAAAAGGAAGGCCATACACAGACTAAAATAAGTGTTGGATTCTGACTTAAAGCCACCATCAGATACAGCTTAACTGTCAATCACCACTCACTAACTGAGTTTTGATCTGAGTCTGCAAGCCATTGATGTGTCCTGGTCTCTGTGTAGACAGACCTTTCTGCTAATGTTTATCTAAATTTTCAGCTGCTCCCCAAGGCTAGCATCACCACCTCAGCTCCACCTCAGGCATTAGGTTTTATAAGGAGCACAACCAAGACACTTCTCATGCACAGTTCACAGTTGGGCTTGTACTCCTGGGAGCATCTAATGCTGTCACTGAACTGACAGGACATGCAGCTCAGGCAGCAATGGGAGCTGCAAGGAACAGCTGTGAATACAGAGGAAGCCTTGCCTGATTACCTATCACTCACCTACCACTGTGTGGCACCACCCCCATGTACAAGTCCATTTCACTTAGGAGCATAGGTGTCAAATGTACCACAGCACAAATGCAAGATGACAGTGATGCAGAATGAGACCAGAAGGGCCATGTTCTCATAGTCGCCTCCCATTCAGGGCACAGGAAGAACCAACCCAACACCATTGCCCAGGTAGTTCTCCTGAAGCACATTAAGGTTTTCTCAGTTCAGGATCACTGAAGTCCCTCTGCTTTATACAACTATTTCATGATTTTGATAATTTATATTTTATTACAGGAACAGATGGAACCCTACAGAATCTTTAACATAATAGAGGGAAAAAACCCAAATTGCAGAACTTGGACTTAACTATCAGTCTTCTTGACCCCTTCCTCCATTTGGATTTTGGAGGTGGTGAGGGTCAGCGGCTGGGGGTGGCCCAGCTAGCTACAGACTTCATAAGGGAGGGACCAGTTTCAGTGACTTCTTGACAACTGACCCTGTGTCACACACAATACTGATTCCTGTACAGCATTAGCTCATCAAGTGCCACTGAGAACCCAGAAAGGAAGGTGCCTGGTCTGCACTGCACAGATGAAGCGCTGACTTAGAATCAGCAAGTTCTGCAGCTAAGGTGCACAGCCAAGGTATACAATCAGGAGATGGCTACTGTGGGACACAGTTCAGGTCACCTGACTCCAGCATCCATGTGGTTAGCATTACCACCACAGTGGTCTACATTCCTTTGAAAATATCTATTGAGCACCAACTTTTCAAAGCGCTGGAGATGCAGAGGTGAACTACACAGGCAAGGACCCAACCTCCTGATACCAGCATACAAGGGTGGTCAGACTATGAACAGCAAACGGCTTCAAAATTCAGGGGAAACTAGCTCCACCAAGCTGCAATCTAGTGCAGCTCCTGAGCCCTTTCCCAAGGCAGGCTCTGGCAGATAGGTCATCCTGCCAGGCTCATGTGTCTAACTGGGCAGTGGTTAGAGGCTTCTATCTAGACCAGCTTCAAACCAGTACCTAGGCAGTGCAGCTTTGGGTGAATGTCTTCCTCTGGATTGTGTTTTCCCACTGCACTGATGCATGACCCCCTGGGGATATTCCCCCGAGGACTGTTGCTCCCAGAGAAGCTGTGGTCTGCTGCAGGCCTGGCAGGCTGTCTTCTCTAACGAGTGCTAAAGAGAGCTGCAAACTGCCACAAACAGTATATTTTGGTTCCCAATATGGATATGGAGACATAAGGGCTCATTTTCCCATGACAGGGACTCCTCAGTTCATGAACTTCATTCCTCCCGCGATTCTGGAAAAGATGGACACGCTCATGTTAGCAGGAAACATGGACGTCGCTGTGTTCATCATCCTATGCAGAGTTCAAAAACAAAAACAAAATTTTCCTAAATGCTTTTGTTTGTGAACCAAACTTTTAGCAAACAAAAGGGCTCATGGACTGAGGTACCACTGTATGTCATTATCTGCTATGAGTCTGTCTCCCACGTTCATGTCTTAAAACTGGGGCTCGTGGTTCATTCAGTGTTAGTCCACATTGCTTAGCAGATAGTAGGTGCTCAGTAAATGTTGAATGAGTCATTGTTTGAGTTCAAAGCCAAGGCTACCATGTCCTGTGTAACCTTAGGCAAGGTACTTAGCTCATGGCATCTGCTCCCCTCTGTGAGAGAGAGCGGCTGCAGTGCTCACCTCACAGAGCTTGCAGCAGGAGGGAGCCAGGTCGTGCAGCTCTCAGGAGAATGCAGGACCTTGGTGAAGCCTGAATAAATGCTGTTGTCCTGCTTTGAACACAAGACATAGAATCAAGGCTGTTTTCCTGAGGAACACAGCTGTGCCATGCACATTTCACAGTGGGTGTTCACACCATCCGGAGCATGTTTCTTACGTAGACCTTTATCATATACGTTATGACTATTTTCTCCAGTCAATATTTCTTCTTTTTAAAATTTTCTTCTTAACTTTTTAATTTTATTTCTGTTCATCTGTATTTATCTCACTGCATACTGTTTGTAGGGATTTGTGCCTGTACATACTCTATCTCAGATTCTCCTCTCCCCCACCCACTCCTCAACCCTGTTTACAAAGTTGTGTTTCCATTTTTCCTTTCATTTTCTTTTTTTTACCCTTCTTTCCCTTTCCTCTCCCCATCCCTTGTTTCCCTTCCCACTTCCCAATGTCTGTCCTCTGCTGTGCTCCTTATTTACCCTTCAGGTTACTCACCCAAGAGAACCAATGTGATATTTAAACTTACACATCCAATTCATTTTACTTAAAATTGTAGTCTTGAGGTCATTCATTTTTCTTCAAGTGACTCAAATTTGTCCTTCTTTATGGCAGAGTAGTATTCTATGTATATAAATACCACATTTTCTTTATCTGTTCATCTTTTGATGGGCATATCTGCTGTTTACAAGATTTAGTTAGCTATCATAAATTATGCTGCTATAAACATGGATATATCGCTGTGATATGATGCTTTTAACTCTTTCAGGAAGATACCTAGAAGGGAAAAGCTGGATCAAATGGAACTTCTACTTTTAGTTTTTTGAGGAATCTCCCTGCTGATTTCTATAATGGCTGTACATTTTACACTCCCACCAGTAATGGAAAGGCTTCATTTTCCTTCATATCCTCACCAGTATTTGTTATTGGTTGATTTCTTGAAGGTAAGCCATTCTTTCTGGAGTGAGATGGAATCTCAGTGTTGTTTTAATTTGCATTTCTTGAATGACCAGTGATGTTGAGAATTTTTCATATATTTATTTGCTGTTTGTACTTCATTTGAGAAATGTCTATTCATTTTAAATACCTATTTTGGGGTTGGGTCCTTAAATTTGGGTGGTCTGACTTTTTTGAGTTCTTTTTACCTTCTAGATGTTAATCATTTGGGGAGTAACTGGAAAAAATTTTTCCCATTCTGTGGGTTGCCTTTTCACCATTAGTGGTTTCTTTTGCTGTGCTTTTTAATTTGATGAGATTCCAGTTGCTGGTCCTCTGTGATATATTCTGTGCAATTGGGGTTTTGTTCATAAAGTCTTTGCCTACATCTAAGTCTATTTTACATGTTCTATTGACCATCAGATTGTTTCTGTTTTTATAATTAGATCTTTCATCCAATTGAATTTAGTTTAGTGCCTGATGAAAGGTATGATTCTAGGCTCAAATTTTGGAATGTGGAAAGCCAGTTTTTTTACCACCACTTATTAAAGAGGATAGCTTTCTTTCAGTGAAAGTGTTTGGCCCCTTCATCAATGATATGGTGGCTGAGTGTGCTTGGAGTTGTTTCTGCATCTTCTATTTTGTTCCATTCATTCTCAGGTTTGGTCTGATCCCTTACTCCTAGTACCATGCTGTTTTTATCACAGTAGCTTTAGAGTATAACTTCAAGTCGGGGATTGTGATGCCCTCTGCCTTGTCCTTGTTCCCTAGAATTGTTTTTGCTGTTCCAGGTATCTTTTAGTTTCATATGCATTTCAGGATCGTTTTCTCTAGTTCTGTCAGGTATGCTATTGCTATTTTGATTGACATTGTATTAAATATGTATTTCATTAAAACAGTTTTGGAAGTAGGGCCAGTTTCACTACAATGGTTCTGCCTACCCAAGAATAGGGGATATCTTTCCACCTGTTGATATCCTCTTGAACCTCTTTTGTAGAGTACTGTGGTATTCAGTACACAAAAGTACATTGGTTCAGGAATGCTTCTGTTCCAGAACAATTCAGTTCACAAACAGGAGCATTCAGCAAAACTTTGGCTCCCTTCACAAACTCTACATCACATGAGCAACATGACTGCTGCTGTCTTCCCCACATGAATATGAACACAGCCACCTGCCCCAGAATCATCAAATGAATTAGGATCATGAACCAAGGTACCACTATCTAGATCATTTACTGCCTTTGTTAGATTTATCCCTAAGTATTTCATTTTTCTTGATCCTATTGTGAAGGTGGTATTTTCTTAATTTCTCTCTCAGTGAGTTTGTTATTTGTGTACAGGAATGTTACTGATTTTTAAGTGTTACTTTTGTATCCTTCTATTCTGCCATATTTGGTTATTAATTCTAAGTCTTTTGATGGAGTTTTGGAGGCCTTCTATATAGAGTATTATATCATCAGCAAATAATGATAATTTAACTTCTTCCTTTCCTATCCTTATTTCTTTTTCTTGTCTAATTGCCCTGGCTAATGTTTCTAGAACTATAGTGAACAGGTGACAGTAGGCATCTTTATCTTGTTCTTCATTTTTCAGGAAAAGATTTTAGTTTTTGTCCATTTAGTATGATGTTGGCTATTAGTTTGTTCTAGATGGCTTTCATAAAGACCTTCTACTCCAATTTTCTGTAGGGTTTTGTAAAAAATTGTGAATGCATTTTGGACTTTGTCAAATACTTTTTCTGCATCTATTAATAGGATCATATAATTTGTCCTTTGTTCTGTTAATGTAGCACATTACATTTATTGATCTGTGTATGTTAGACCATCCATGCATCCCTGGGATGAATCCTACTTGGTCATGGTGTATAACCTTGATGATTTGCTGCATTCTGTTGCCAGAATCTTATTGAGGATTTTTTTACACTATTTACAGCTATCTGTGCCTTAACACAAAGTGATATCAAGAAAATTGTAGCATTTTCCACCTCAAGTCAACTGAGCCTAATAATAGTGACTATTTTGTGTCCATTACAGAGATTGGTCTATAGTTCTCTTTTTGGTTGGATCCTTTTTGGGTTTTGATATCAGGATAATGCTTGGTTCCAGAAATGACTGTGGAGGTATTGCTTCCCTTTCAATTTCATTAAAGAGTTTGAGGAGTAGTGGCATTAGATTTTCTCTAAAGTTCTTGTAGTGATTCAATAGTGAATCCATCAGGACCTTGGCTTTTCTTTGTTGGTAGTTTTTTAATTACTTCTTCAACTTCATAGACTGACACAGGGTTATGTAAAATTTTTATATCTCCTTGATTCAGCTTTGATATGTACCTAGGAATCCATATGTACCTAGGAATCTGTCCTTTTTTTGAGTTTTCCATCTTATTAGAATGTAGGTCTTCTAAGTAGGCATTGATGATCTTCTTAATTTCTGCAGGATTCACTGTGATTTCATCCTTTTCATTTCCAATTGCATGGATTTGAGTCTTTTCCTTTTTTGATAAGGTTGGGTAAAGTTTGTCCATTTCATTTAATCTTTCAAAGAACTAACTGTTACATTGACTTTTATTTTTATTTTTAGTCTCATTGATTATTTTAATTTTTAGTCTCAATAGATTTAGTATTTTCATTTTTAGTCTCAATTGAATTAATTTCCACTCAGATAATTATAATTTCCTCCCCTTTAAAAGCTTTGAGCTTAACTTGCTTTTCCTTTTTTAGAGCCTTGAGGTTCAATATTACATTATTTATTTGAGCTGACTTTGTTTTTCTGTTTTGGTTTTTTAAGACTTTGTTTTGATGATATGAGAATTCGCTGCTCTACATTTACATCATAGTATGGCCTGTAGTGCATCCCAGTATGTCCCAATATGTCACACTGGCATTATTGCTTAATTATAGAAACTGTCTAGTTTCTTCTTTAATTTTATTTGTGATTCGTTTGTTATTGGAGAGTGTGTTCATTTCCATGTGTTTATGTAGTTTTTGTGCTTTCTTTTGCCATTGGTTTCCAGTTCCACTGCACTATGATCTGATAATATGCATGGGGTAATTTCAATTCCTTCACATTTATTTAAGCACCTTCTACGAGCTAGTCTGTGGTCTATCTTGAAGATCGCCCCATGTGCTGAGAAGAATGTGTATTCTCTTGCTGTGGGTAAAACATTCTGTAGATATCTACTACATCCCCTTTTTCAAAGGTTCTGTTCAGCTCTTTATTGATTTTTTTGTCTAGTTGATCTATTTGTGACAGTGGGGTATTGAGGTCCCTTATTACAATTGTATTAGTGCTTTATCTGATTTTCCATATCCATTATTGTTTGTTTTATATAGTTGGATGTGCTGGTATTTGATACATATACATTTATTGTTGTTCTCTCTTCCTCTTGGATTGTCCCTGTAATAAACACTTAGTGGCCTTTTTGTCTCTTCTGATCACTCTTGGCTTGAAATCCACTTTGTCTGCAAATAGAGTAGCTATCCCCCCTGCTTTATTCTGGATTCCTGTCACATGGAGTATTGTTTTCCACCCTTTGACTTTCAATCTAGGAATTTCTTTTTTAGTTAAATATTTTTATATGCAGTATGCCATTGGATCTTGTTTCTTGATTCATTCTGCCAATCTGTTTCTTTTGATTGGTGAATTGAAACCATTAATGTTTATGATTATAACTGATACATATTGACATCCTTGTCATGTAATTTTCCATTATTGGTTCTCTTTCTCTCCCTTCTGTTTAATTGCTTGCCCTGCTTGTGGATTCATTCTACTGGAATTCTTTGAATTGTTGTATTCATTGTCTTTTTCTAGAATATCATTCATAAATTTTTAGAGTGCTGATTTGGTGGTCATGAATTTCTTCAGGTGTTCTTTATCATGGAAGGATTTTATTTCTCCATCAATTTTGAAACATAATTTTGTGGGGTACATAAATTCAAGTTGGAGGTTGTTTTGTTTTAGGACTTGAAATATTTCATTCTAAGCTCTGCTTGACTTAAGGGTTTGTGTTGAGAAGTCTGCTACTATTCTGATGAGTTTTCCTTTATAGGTGATTTGTTTCTTTTCTGTAATAGCTTTTAATATTCTGTTCTTGTGTTAAATTTCTGGAATCTTGACTACTATATGTATTGGTGTAGTTTATTCTTGGTCATGACTATTTGGAGTCCCATATGCCTCACATAGTCTCAAATTATTTTTCCATGCTGGGAAAGTTTCTTATTACTGTGAACAAGTTTTTATGCCTTCTGTGCTATTTTCTGGTTCTTCATCAATTCTAATTAGCCTTATATTAGTCTTCCTGCATCATATAGCGGCTGTTCAATTGATTTCTCCTGGTCCCTTGCTATTTTGTTCATTTTAAAGAGAAAAAAGTAGAAATAAAACAGCTTCAAAACAGGCTAATAGAACAGTCATAATAATTAATACATTGAACATTGTTATCTTGATAATAGTTTCTCAAAGTACAAGATATAGGCATAAAATATTGTCCAAACAATATTAGCACAAACCTTTGTTTTCAATGGGAAACTAGGTATATAACTATCTTAACTATTATATATATTATATATAACTATTATATATATTTTCCCTTTTCTCTTCTTTTCTTTCCCCATTCCCCATCAGTTTCTCTTTTCTTTGAAGTTTCTTCCCAATTCACAATATCTGTGTATATTTTAGATCATATTTACTCTTTGAGCTTCTCACACTAGGGAGATAGCACAATGTTTACATATGTGGATCTGATTTATTTCACTTATGAGTATAGTCTCAAGTTGCATCCATTTACCTATGAAAGTCTCAGGTTTATCCATCTTTATGGATAAATTGTATTAGAAAACCACATATTTTTTATCCATTCCTCAGCTGATGGGCATTTGGGTTGTTTCCAAGATTTAGCTATTACAAGTTGTAATGCTATAAACGTAAGTGTACATATATTGCTGTAGTATGATGTTTTTACTGCTTCTGGGAAAGTACCAAGAAGTTGGATAGCTGGGTTGAATGGGACCTCTAATCCTGGTTTTATAGGGAATCTCCACCCTGATCTCCACAGTGGTTACCTAAGTCTACATTCCCACCAACAGTGGAGAAAGGCTCCATTTTCCCCGCAGCCCCACCAGCATTTGTTACTTTTTTTTTTTTTTTTTTTTTTTTTTTTTTGTCTTTTTGAGACGGGGTCTCACTATGCAATTCAGGCTGGCCTTGAGCTCACTTTATAGCCCAGGCTGGTCTTGAACTCACAACAATCCTCCTGCCTCAGCCTCCCAAGTGCAGGCATTACAGGCATGCACCACCACACCCAGTTCAGCTGGTTTTTTGATGATAGCCATTCTTTCTGGAGTGAGATGGAATCTCGCTGTTGTTTTAATTTGCATCTCTCAGATGATCAATGATGTTGAACATTTTTTTGTATATTTATTTGCCTTTTGTACTTCTTCACCTGAGAAGTGTGTATTCATCTCAGATGCCGTTTTGGATTGAGTCTTTAAATTTGGGAGGTCTGATTTTTTTCAGCTCTTTATATGTTCTTGATATAAGTCCTTTGAGCGAAAACTGGCTGTAATTTTTTTGTACTCTGTAGGTTGTCTTTTCACTGTATTGGTGATTTCTTTTGTTGTGCAAAAGCCTTTTAATAAGGCGAGATCCCAGTTGTTGATTCTTTGTTGTATTTCTCCCAAAGTCTAGGTTTTGTCTGTGAAGTCTCTGCCTAAAGCTTTGTCTTCAAGATTTCTACCTACTTTCTCTTTTAGTGTTTCTGTCTCAATATTTAGATCTTTGATCCATTTTTCCTTACTATTTTTAAGAGGCCTTTCATTTGATGATTGCCAACCACTGCCTTGTATGCTAGATTTGAAATTCTGTCTTCACATTGGTTAACTCACCTGCCTGTACTTTGAGAATTTTTAATCTCCTGGGTTTCTGTTTGATTCTGTTTTATGGAATCCAATTGTTTTCTATGTTGGTAATTCATGGTTTCCATGATTTTAACATCTTGTTTTAAATCTATATCTACTCTAGATTCATAACTTGGTTGCTTTTTTCTCATAACTGACCCAAAATGCCCAACACCCACAATGAAGGAAGGAAAGGTTTATTTAGCTTACAGTCTGTGGAGGTTTCAGTCCATACTTGGCTGGTTCTGAGGCAGAGTGGCACATGGCAGAAGGCAAAATGTTCAAGACAGCAGAGCAGAGCAAAAACAACCAGCAAAAAGGGAGGAATGGTGGCCAGCAGCCTCTTCCTCTCCCTTACATATGCAGACTATCTGCCCCATGGTGGGTATAGCACTCACACCCAATCAATCAAAACTCTAAAAGCCCCCCCCCCCCATGACTGCATAAGGATTTGGGTGGACATGCAGGCACAAACCATAACAATTCATTAATCATTTCCTTCATTATAGTCATCATCTGTTTAATTATTTGTTTTGTTTTTGTCAAGAGACTTACTCTTCTTTTTGTTACTTCTTCTGCCACAGTTTCATAAAATTCAGCTGGGAGGGCTTTGATTTCTTCCAGCTCAAATCTCCTTAATTTGCTTTGAGTGAGTTGGAATTATAGGTTCCATCTTTCCCTCATGTTTTCTCATTTTGTTTGTTTGTTTGTTTTCTATGCTGACTTATAAATTGATCATGGTAGATAGCTTTATTTCTAGTATCCACAACTCTTTAGTAAGTGACTACTTTTCAGAGATGTCTTTTGGCACAACTGGGTTTTGGCTTTTGAGTCTGTCCCAAGATCCTGCTTCTTCATTTATTAGGGAGGAAAGATTGCTGCCTGCTTGGCCTAGTACCAGTTCCAGTTCTTTGGTACTGGACTATAGTATTGTTTTGATATTCAAACAGTCTAGGTATTTAAATACAAGATCAATTAATCACAACTCTATCACGTTGGCTAAAGTAGTATTATTAATAACAATAGCATCAAGCACAGACTAGAAAATGACAAACTGTGACAATAATTAGCCACTTTAATCATAGGTACAAGAAGTATAGTTATATAACAAAACCTAAGACAAATCAGAAAGTTCCTACTCAGTAGAGCAATTCTGTTCAAAAGGAAGAAAAATTTAAAAGCATAAGAGGAAAAATTGAAAAATAAAAGAGCAAAGATAAAAGGGAAAGAGACTAGAAGAGAAAGACAATAAAAGAGAAAAGGGAAAGAAATTAGAAGTAAGGGTGAAGGACAAAGGAATTTACACTGGGAGCCCTGAGGCGAGGCCAACTCACAGCTGTTCTACTCTCAGATTTAGCTGACCCCTCCCTAAAGTGGTGTCTAACCAAGCACTGTCTATGGGGGACACAGTGGTCTCTTGGACTGGGGTCTCTCAACAGCTATTGTACCTCACAGCACCCACTCTCTGTTCACTGGTTTCTCCCTGGAGGCCTCTGGAGTCACCCACCCTCATTGTCTCTGGATGCTCGGTCCTTCTCTCTCACATCATAAGCCAGAAACCGGGGAGGAAATGAAGATTCCCCCTTTTTCTGCATTGAGATCTGTCTCTTTACTTTCTCTGTGAGCTCCAATTTTCCCTTCAGATCCTTCCTGGGTCCTGGGGATCCACTTTCCTCCTTTTCTTTCCAAGTTATTTTCCAGTGTCTGGATTCTGAACCTTGGAGAAGTTGATCTGCCGTTGCTTACCGCTCCACCAAATGTAGAACCCCCATCTACATTTCCTCCGTGCATCTTTCTGGGTGGTCTTTTCTCCTGGAGAAATGTTTTCCTGATGGCATTTTTCCAGGAAAAGATATTTCTTCAGAGAATTACCAAGTCCCCTTTTTTTGCAATGATTTTTCCAATGAATTCTTCTTCTAGAAAATATTTTTGTGGTGAGAATTTATAATAAATATTTTCCACAGTGGATATTGTTTTTCTAGAGAGAGATTTTTTGGTACAAATTCTTCCTGATGTGTGCTTTTCTTGTGCATTTTTCCATATAGTACATGCCTCCTTGGGATGTGCCTTAGAGTGGAATGTGTCCCTGTCACCATTTTCCCAGACAGGCATTTTCTCTGTGGTTATAGGTGCTACCCAGGCAGCCCTGTCCCAGCCATGGGTTGGGTTTGCCTTCCCAGATCCATGTGTTGAAGTCCCAATGTGCAATGTTACTGTGTTTAGAGACAGAGCCTTTCTCGATAACTAAGGTTAAATGAGTCTGTAAGGACAGGACCTCCGATCCAGTATGACCTGTATCCCAAAAGAAGGCATAAAGACACCAGGGGGTCTGTACAGGGAGGACAGGCCTTGACAACCCAGGAGGAGGTAGCATTCATGAGACGGGCTGCAAGGAAGAGGCTGCAGGAGAAACCAGCCCCACACCTCACCCTGGGACTTCAGCCTCCAGAACTGAGAAACCTCTGCAGTGTAAACCACCCAGGTTGGGGTTTGCTATGGAGCCAAGCAAACAAAGGCAAGACCCTTCTCTTAAGATGCAGCTGGAGCTGAGGCAGGACAGCCTTCTTGCTTTTGGCCTCTCTGCTGGATTCCCAGAGGCAACCCCCACTCACTACACGAACACATGCAGGAAATCCTGTCTTGATTATGAGCTGAGACTCTGCCATCCTAATCCAATGTACTCTCCAGCCTGCGCCACCCTCCATGACTCCAGTCTGCCGTTTCCTGGAATGAATCCCTGAGGCTGACCCCTGGAGGGTGTCAGGCACAGGGTGATCCTGTGGGGAACAGGAGAGATGATGTGGGTCCCTTTGCCTGGGGAACACCCTGGGGGGTGAGAGTCCTCTCCTGACATCTGTTCCCACAGCTCCAGAGCCAGGTATATGGTTGGAGCTGCTAGGGGTTCTGCGTGGGAGGACACTCAGTGGTGCCCAGCAGTAGGAAGAGTTTCCCACTGCTGCAGTGCAGTGGGAATGGACACTCTGGGTGAATGGACACTCACTGTGCCTGAGCACAGGAAGAGAGGGGCTCAGGCAGCCTGGAAACCCAGAGACTCTGATGGGCAGGAAGGGCCCACAGAGGAGGAGACCCTGCATCTCCAGCCCCAGTATCACCTTCCTACTACCGTCCTCCTCAGACGAATCCCATTCCCGCTGCAGTTAAACACTGAGCATCTTTCACTTTCTTATCTCATTGAGCTTTTCTCAACAACAATAATCAAAAAATGATTCCTACTGAAGTTCAAAAAGATAACAGCTCATGATGCAACTCCTTCCCTCTCCCCCTGTTTTCTTTCACACACTACTTACAATTAAGGGAATAAAGGTCCACTCTACATAATTTCCAGGAGTAGCTCCTGGGTATGTGGATGGCTGACAGGCAGCAGAACATTGGCCGTGTGCCTCTCTCTCCCTTTTCTGTGCCTGGGCCATGAGAGGACCATAGTTGTCTTGCCTAGCTTTGAATTTGTGCCCGGAAGAGGTTCTTCAGGTACCAAGCAAGACCCAAGAAGTTCTTCCCAACACAGCTCATTGCAAGGTGCTCACTGCATAAGAGCATCACGAGAAACAGGACCAGAGCGTGCAGTGGAGAGAGCGAGGTCCCCACTGCCCCACCCACAGCTACTCCTCAGTCTCTAACCATCACCTTACGCAGTCCCCCACGCTGTGTGGAGGTGAGGTTACTCTGCAGATCCAGGTTGCGATGTAGCCATGGAGTCCTCAGAAGAGAGGGGGCAGGAGATGAAGGAGGAGCCAAGGACCTGTAGCACCTATACAGGCTTTGAGGCTGCGTCCTGAGGGAGAGGCTCAGGGCTTCCAGAAGCTTCCTCCGTCAGGGGTGCACCTTCCATCCAAGCTTCTGGAAGGAGCCTGGTCCTGTTTGATTACTTCGCCCAGTGACACCCATCCCACACTTCTGAGCCCTCGGACAAAAAGATCATACACTTGCATTTTCTGAACCATGGTTTGCTGTGTTCCCACACTTATAGCAAACTAACACACCATAGTTCCAGCCACTGCCTTGCAGATGCAGAAGTTTCTGATCAACACCAAGATGACTGTGGGCTCCGTCACAGACAAGAGTTGACCTTTTGAGCTGGGTACGTGGAGCACACCGGTAATCTAGCACTTCAGAAGGCTGAGGCAGGAACATGGCAAGCTCAAGCCCAGCCTGGGCAACTTAGCGAGACCCTGTGTCAAAATAAAAAACAAATAGTTGGGAGTGTAACTCAGTGTGAAGGATTGTGGGTTCAATCCTTAGGAGTGAAAAGAAAAGTCAGCCTCTCAGGACCCTACTCAGATACCCCTTGTGTTGCCAGCCTTCCCTCCCATAGGGGAAATTTCCTCCCCTGCCCTGGGCATCTCTCTGCAAGAAGACAGATGTGCACAGAGCCTAGCATCCCTTCAGAAACTCTGCTTCAGCCCTGCCCTGAAGGGCCTTCCTGTTCTCGGTGTAGATGCTGGAAATGAGCTCAGGAGGAGGAGCAGGGCCAGAGCACAAGATCAGCTCATGGCCGGGAGCCCAACCCTTCTCTCCAACACCTCACTTGTGCTCCGTGTCCCTTGGCCACATTGGGTCACGTGTTGTCTCTGCTCACTTCTAAGTTCTTATGGCCCATCCTCACCTTTAAGTTCCCACAGGCTCCAGGGGCCACAGTTGCTTCAGCTCGTCTCTCCCACAGCCAGGACATCTAGTAGATGTTTATCGGACATTAGTTGCTCTCCCATTGCTGTGGCAAAATACCTGACACCTACATTTTGAAGGAACAGAGGTTTACTCTGGTTGGCTCATGGTTTAAGAGGGTTCCGTCCATGGTCTTCTGGCTTCGAGGCAGAAGCAGCTCTACTAGGGAAGATGGTCACATCATGGCAGCCAGGAAGCAGAGAGAGGAAGGGAAGCTCTGGGAACAAGAGTGCATCCTCCCAGATCACGTCCCCTGTGACTCACCTCTAACCAGGTGCTCCCCTAATAGCACACTCAGCCATGAACTCATCCATGGACAAATGCACCAAGGAGCACAGTACCTCATGATCCAATCACTCTCTGAAAGCCCCACCTTGGAGCACATGAAGTTTTGAGGGGACGTCTACATCTGAACCCTAACAACCAGTGAGAAGAGGGAAGAGGGAAAAGCAGAGGGAGGGGGTGAAGGAAAGATGAGGTGGGGAAACCCAGGGCAGAGGGGAGGGAGGGAAGGAAGGGGATGAGACGCGTGGAGGAAGGAGGTGGGGAGGGGAGGGAAGGAAGCACGGACATGCTCCCACCTCTGGGCCCAGCCCATGAGATCTCACGCAAGGAACCTGCACAACCTCTCCTGGACCAAGGCCCTGAGACCAGTGGGAGGGAGGATCCTGTGGCCCAGAACACCTGTGAGACCAAGCCCCACCCACTCACACTGGCTGCACTGGGAGGGCAGGAAAGCCCTTGACTGCAGGTCTGGTCCTCAGCCTGTGAACCAGAGAACTAAGGGGCCTTGCCTGTCAAAGATGTTGCCAAAACCTCTGTGCATCTGACTTTCTCTGAAATTTAGTTCAGGTCTCGTGTGATTAGAAGAAAGTGCACTCACCCCCCAGGTGGCTGTTATCTTACTCTCTGAGTAGCAGGTCTGTTCATAATGGCCTCATTGCCAAGACAGAGCTTTGGTTGCCTGGCGCAGAGTGTGTGAGTCCCATAAAATGAAACCACTCAGCAGCGCGGAGTTGAGCTTGTTTCTGCCCTGAGGCGGCTCTGGGTCTGAGCCTCCTCCTCACTCTTCTCCCTGCCTGGCTCCTGCCCAGCTGTGACAAAGACGCAGCAGGATGTCTCAGCCTCCTCCAGTGAGCAGGCTCTCCAGGGAAACCGGCCCAGGGGGGCGAACATCACCCCACTTTCCCCTAGGTGAGACATTAGGGAGCCCCAGGAGGAAGAGTGGCACTCTTCCTCCTCCAGGCTAGCGTGCTCCCTGGCCAGGGCTGAACATTTTGGGGTCCCCTCCATACCAGCAGGAGACACAGCAGAGCAGGTGAGAGGGTGAAGATGGACTCCATGTGTCTTGGGTGGTCTCCATCTCCTTCCTGTTTTCCCCAGTGTCCTCAACAGGAGCCACAGGGACCTGCTGACACAGTGAGGCCAGTCACTGCTCACGTGGAATCGACACAGTCCCACCACCTCGGGGAAAGGAAAGTCTTCGTGGAGGTTAAGGGTAGCCAGGATCCCTCCTCGTGCCTGTGGCTCCTTCCATCCAGCCACAGTGATTCCATGCAGTGTGATCAGACCAGGACTCAGGATCCTTGCAGTTCCTCTTACCACTTCCTGTGGCAATCTGGCCTCTCCCCTCCACCCTCCCTGCAGCTCTGTGTACACAGAAGAGTCCTTCCCGAGGCCCCCACCCATGTTCTCCCTCCTGGTTCCAATCTCACTGTACCCTGGTCACCTGGTCACTCGGGACACAGCCTCTAGAGCCCATCTTGTTCCACTGTCTGCCCAGCGCCTCTGGGATACAAACTAAGGAGCATAGGCTACTCTTCCCTGCTGACTGCCCCGGCGCCCAGCACGTTCACAGGCAATATTTTAAAAAATTGAATAGAAATTCTGTTCTGCCCTTGTATTTACCAAGCAGTATCACAGCCTCCTTATATTCAGCATACTCACTGTGGGCCCTAGACAGGTACAGACTGCACAGCCAGCCCCAGACCCGCAGAGCTGTAATTAGAGTTTGTAAGACACCAGGCCTCCTAGTCCACGTAGACTTCCATAATAGAAATACCACTGGCTGTGCAACTTAAACCTTCCTTGTTCATGCTGTTGGGGAGTCCAAGATCAAGGCACCAGTGGGACTGGCATCCACGAGGTTTGCCTGGGCTCCTAGGCCCCACTCAGAGGTGGAAGAGACAGCCAAGTTCCAGCATGGTCCTACTCCTGTGCCCCTGGGGTCCGCACTGGTGACAGAGTCACCTCCCATGGCCCTGCATCCCAGCGCTAGCCAGTGCCCGCTGGGCTCAGCGTGTTCACCAGCCCCTCCCGTGCCTGCTGACATTTCAGAGGCATCATCCTGGGGTCGGTGTGACATGGGAACAACCTCCAAGTGGGGTTTGGAAAGCCTGGGTCCTGCTTAGTGCTGCCACTAAGCAGGACCTATCTTCCCTTCTCATCCCCTGCTTTTAATCTTCTCTCTTCTTACAAAAAATCAGGCAGGGAGCGGTGTGACCCAGCATCTGTTCCCAGGGCAGTCCTTGCATCCCCCATTGGCACATGGCATGGGACGCTCTGGTGTTAAGTGCCTGCTTCCCCAGCACCCCAGTCAGGGCACAGCTGCACCTACTCCCTAAGGGTTTGCTGGGTCCTATCCCCATGTCAGGCACTGTGCAAAGCGCCACCCGCTCCGTGTTAGTGTTCAGCGATACTTCCAAACAAATGATTTAATTCTGAGGTTCCTTCAGAGACTAATTAACACACTGAATGCACACTACAAGGTGATTTAAAGTTATTATTCTGAGTCTTATCTCATTGGAGGTTCTTCCTGTTCCCAGTGGCCTGCGAACCTTCAAGGTCAGTTGCTCACCCTTTACAGCATAGTAGGGAAGGACCAGGTCCTCTGAGGGTCATGGCTGCCCCCAGGATGCTTTCTGCTCAGAGATGTCAGCCTCAGGTCACTCTGCCCCTCCTGGGGCCTCCTGAGAGGTAGGGTTGGCAGATAGCTCACCTGTCTGAGAAACAGGAACTACCTTCTGCATTTTGGCCAAGATGGGGAGGAAGGGCAGGAAGAAAAGAAACCGTTTCCATAACAACAGAAATGCACAATTTGAAGAACACAGCGTCTCGCTGAAATCTATTTATAAAGAATGTGTAGGAAACACAGTTAAGGAAACGAACAGCAGATGAAGCACTTGGGATCTGGCCTGAGTTTCCGGCTCCCACTGCACAGCCCTCTGGCAAATGGGCACTATGGGGGGGGGTACAGGGTGGGTATGGGTAGGACCTGGGCTTTTCTGGCCCTCTGGGGACGGTCTCCCCACTGGCAAGCTGTGCCTGTGTCCTCCATTGAAGGACACAGGAGGTACGATGTGATGATTGTGTATCACACGCGGGTACTCTTGGCGTCTGTTGTGACACCACCCTGCCAAGCTGCACTCACACCCTGCCAAAGCCCCTTCTGGGCCTGTGTGCCCTGGACCAGCAACTCCCCCTGCCAGGCTGCCCCTCGCTCTGGGCACAGAGGAAGGGTAGCCCTCACACTGCCCCTCCTGCCTGCTGGGTCCTCTCTGCGGTCTTTCAGCTGTGGAGACCCAGGGCCACACTGAACACAGCAAAGCTGGGCCAGGGCAGGGCTTCTGAAGGGCTTCTGGGCTCCCCTGCGGTCTGTACCTACAGCTGGGCCAGGGCCCTGGGAAAGCCCGACTGTCTGGGTCCACCTGCTGATCCACCAGGTGAAGCCCTGACCATGCTTCCCTCTCCAGCGCGGGGCTCAGGTGCTGGCGCAGCCCGGGCACCACTTCTGCAGGAGTTGAGGGCTTCTTCTCCCCCGCAAGGGCAATGGGTGCAAGTCCTCTCTGTTGGCCTCTGTCCTGCGTGCCCCAGGTGCACTGTAGGCAGGACCCTGAGGCTGAGGCTGTGTGGGCCGCATGCCGACAGAGGGGCTGCTCTGGGCCCCCTTGTCCTGTGACGCTGTGGCTCCACGTCCCCTCCACAGCTCAGGCAGAAGTGTAACCATCTGGCTGGGAGATAGCTAGGCAGGGAGCAGCTATATCCTGCCTGCCTGGCAAACATGAGGTCTTGAGTTCCAGTTTTTGTACCAAAAATCAAACGTAACTGTCACCCTGGCAGTGTTGGGAAGGGTTAGGTGCTGGGCTCTGCCCTCACAAGCCCGTCCATACCTTCGTGGAGCCGGGGAGAGATTTGGAGTGGGCTCCTGATGCCAAGAGCAGGCCCTGGCCCCTTTCCTCCCCCTTCCCAGTCACATGCAGCGCTTTCCCCTGTGCTGTGCACAGCAGGAGAGTCCTCGCCAGAGCCAGGGCCTCGGGCTGCTCTGCCTCCAACCTGCGCCCCAGCACCCTCTACTCCTTACAGATCACCCTGGTGGTGGTGCTCACTAGAGCAGCGGGAAATAAACTGGACGTTGGGGTTGGGGATGCCCTGATGCTGGGAGCTGGGGAGGAGTAGAATCAGGGCCTGGGAGCAAGCCTGGTTCCGGAATGCCCTGGTCCTGGCTCCAGCACGCAGTGTCCCCAGAGCGAGGCCAGTCTAACCCAGGGGTGTTTCCTCCTGTACCGATAGACACTGCGGCCTCTGTTCTCAAGTGCAGCCAGCAACCTCCCCTCTACAGCCGCAGCTCACGCCTATCTTGGCCAGCAGGGTGCAGTCCCAGACCTGCTGCACCTCTTGCCCTGCACCAGGTGTGCTCAGCACACCCTCCTGGGCCCAGTGCAGAGAGCCAGCACTGCTGCAGCCATGCCACCTCCGATTTGCTCATTTCCTCCGTGGTGTGGAGCTGCGGTCCTGCACACAGACCTGGTGTGGGTGAATGATCACAGAAATGTGCAGGTGGCTTGGGACTGCTGCCCAGGGGTCAGAGGCCTGGCTCTGAAGACTGGCGCCCCTGGACATGGGCCTGGAGTGGGCCAGCTAGTGGTCTCTGGGCCACAGGCAGGCAGCTCACTGCTCACAGTCTTGTTTCCTCCTCTGAGAAATGGGCAAAATACAGCCCTTATCTCCTAAGATATTATGGGAATTCAAGGCATTATCACAGACCCAGATCCATTTACCTCGTCTGGTGCAGGAGCTCATCAAGTGGAAATTATAATTATCTTTTTATTTTTCCCTGCTCTATCATATTCTTGTGATTACTGCCAATTAATGGAAGTTAACATCCTCCTCCTTTCTTCCCTGCAGAAAGTCCTCTTGGGGAGGCTCCAGACTAATGCGATCCTTCCCCAAAGCCACATCGGGGCTCCATCTCCTTGAAAATTACTGCAAAACAAGCACCTAATGGTCGCTTAATGAGCAACTACTATGCTCAGAAATTTGACATAAATCACCTACCCTGCCTTTGGGGTATGGAGGGGGAGGAGCAGACGCTGAGGGTGTGGGGGCCCGGTGTGCCCTTCCTCTGCAGTGACAGAGGCTAACATTCGGGGGGGGGCAGCAACTGGCCGTCAGCCGTGGTCAGCAGAGCAGACTAGGCCCCTGGGCTGGCAGCAGCAGGGACACTGGCCGGTCATCACTGTCCCACCCCAACTAGCAAAAGAAGGAATTGGTAGGCTCTTGCAAGTAAAAGTTCCAGCTCCCTCGGGAGAGCTTCAGATATACAGCCCTGTAGGGTGACCCCCAGCCTGGGGCTGGTTCACCCTAAGGGACATCAAACCACCATCCACCATCCCATCCTCATTTCTACTACTGAAAAGTTCCTTGGCTGGGCATGGTGATGCATGTCTATGATGCATCAGCACTCAGGAGGCTGAGGCTGGAGGATCACCATGAGTTTGAGGCCTACTTTGGCTACATAGTGAGTTCAAAGCCAGTTTGAATGTACATAGCAAGACCTAGTCTTAAAACAGAAAAGAAAGACCCTGCTGTGACAACTGAAGTTTACCTTTTCCATGTCCATGCCAGGGCTGTGGCTTTCAGACCAGAAAGCCTCTGCGGTGTCCACACAGCCCTTGGACGTCAGTGACAGCCATCAGCAGCCCACCCCATTCTTCGACAGCAGTGACCTCTCACTCATCTCTCATGTGGACAGAACCATGGTGCCAACCCCTGTGGCACTGATCAGGCTCTCAGAGGTGGGGCCCATGGCACCTAGCGCAGGACCAAAGGAGGATGGGGCCTGGCATCTGTGCCTTCATCACCTGTCTCCTGGGCACCTTCCTCTCCAGGTCAGACCTGCTCCACTCTGCACCTGGCTAGGCCTGTCAGTCACCCAGCAGCTTCTGCCCAGACACTGCCATACAGAGCAGCAGAGCCCGAGTTTACCCCTTGCCCCGCTTCAAGGCCGAGGACAGCAGTATGAGGGTAACTAACATGGCCCCAAGGCTCTCAGGGATACAGCAGCAGTTTCTACAGTGTCCCTCTAGCAAGGCCCAGGAATCTCCAGCCACTGTCCCAAACCCACAATCCCAGACTCCAAGACAACAAGGCCTCAGCGTTGGCCCCCACCCTGAGCAGGCCATCATCTCCTGGGAACCGAAGACCTCAGCCCATCGGGACGCGTCCAGAACCCTCACAGGACCAGCCCGAGGTGGCCGCCAGCCGGACCCCGGCTTGAACAGGATCACCTCTGCTGCACGAATCCCAGTCCTTGCCCCATGCCCTTTTCTTCAAACCCCAAAGCTCCTGTGTCCCGGAAAACAGGCATGGAGCCTCTCCATCAGTCCCCCAGCTCTGCCACGTGGATAAAAATGCCTTCCCACCCATGCACTGCTGCCTGCTTGAAGGGCAACAGGGGCAAGTGGCCGAGCCTGGTCCCTCGGGGCCCGGAAACCTGGACTTTCATCCTGAGACTCAGGGACTCAGGCACTGGGGTACACAGGGCGGCCAAGCTCAGGGCACTGAGAGCCGGTGGAGGAGCCTGCAGGGACGAGGTCTCTGGCTTGCTTGAGGTGGAATGTCCTCGCAGAGGGCGCTTCCCAGCAGTGCTTCTGCCCTAAACAGAGGTTCTGAGGGCTCACTGGGCTCTGCCTGTGGCCCCCTTTCTTCTCTTCATCTCTCTGCATTACGTGTGTCAAGCATAAGCACATCCGACTCAGAGGGCACGTGCCCGCCAGCCAAGCTGAGGCCCTCATCTCCAGACTTGCTTGGGCTCCAGGCTCATGTTTAAAGGTCTTTTTTCTTTCTTTGAGAAAGGGCCTCCCTTTGTAGTCTAGGCTGGCCTTGAACTGAACTTGCTATGTAGCCATTCTGGCTTCACACTCACAGCGATCTTCCTGCCTCAGCCTCCTGAGTGCTGAGGTTACAGGCATCACCACTGTGCCCAATATCACGCAGCCACCTCAGTGCAGTGAGTCCAGTCTGAATCCAGTGTCCCTCTCTCTCCCTCTACCACCCTCCCATATCTCTGTTCTCCTTATGGTCGCCAGGGTCACCTCCCACCTCCTCCTCCTTCCACTCCCCTCTGCCCAGCCAGGCTCTTCCAAATCTCAAACACCTGTCCCTACCTCCCCCCATGGCCACTACTGAGTCCTCCGCATCACACCAAGGCCACTCCCACCCCTCCTTAACAAGCTCTCCAGCCCCTGCTGACCTCGCCACTCCCCACCCAGGTCCTGCGCCTTCCAGTCAGGCCTATGCAGCAATAGCGCTGATCTCTACACACACGTGCTGGACTCGTTGCTTTGCCACTTCCAATCTCTGTTGCCTCCACAGATGCTGTCTCCTGCCACCAGCGCCTCACCTGCCATGCTGCAGTTCATGCTTCCCAACTCAACTCCTTCCTTTCCAGCCCCAGCTTCTCCATGCTTACCTGCAGCTCTGGAGGAAGCCTGTGGATTCCCAGCATCTCCCACTGTGCTCCCAGCAGCCCCCGAAATGTTGGCTGTGTGTCCTTGCCCTTCCTCTTCCTGTGCACCCCTCCTTGGGGAAATGAACTTCCCCAGCCCGTCTTATGACTCTAAGAATCACTAAGCATCAGGTAATAAAGGAGCAGCTGAGACGGCAAACCACCAACGAGCCCTTCCTGTACGCCAGGCGCCACCTCAGGGTCTTGCATGTATTTTTATCTGACACTGTGAAAGGTTCTGAGGTCACTGAGTGTAACAGAGGAACAAGTTGGACACAACATTTGTCCAGCACTTACTGCGTGACTGATGCCAAAATACAAACTGCAGGTCAGGTTGCACAGGCGGAGGCTTTGCTCCAGAGAATCCCGATAGGAAAGGAGCCGAGCTCCATCTGAGCTCCACAGCTCTGAAGCAGAGGGAGGGAGAAGTTCTGAGAGCTGGACAGAGTCCGGAGGAAACACAAGCTTTCCTGTATCTGAGACAGGAAATGCTGCAGCTTGCAACATAGGTGTCCCCCTGCGATCAGCCCCCCTTCCCACAACGATAGCTGCTGCCTTCCACCTTGGCTACACTTCCAGGGCTCCCCCCTCCCCACCCCCAGAACTCAGGACCTTCTGAGTTGTGAGCTGGTAAGAGGCTTCTAAAAAGATTTACAGCTCAGAGAGGCAGAGGAAGAATCTCCAATTACAATTTTCCGACAGTAAGCGCTCTCACAGAGGGAAGCGGGAACTGGGACTGGAAATAGCCCTGTCCTGAGTGAAGCCGTAGGAGCAAAAGCCATCTCATCACAGGCGCTGTGCTGAGCACCTGCAGCCACTGCCTCGTGCATGACTCTCCTGACAGCCCGAGGTGGCAGGTGACCAGCACCACACCGAGGACACAGAGGGGCTGTGTGCTCCGCTTGCCCGCATTCTCCTCTGCACCTTCCACTTGTGCTGATCCGATGTGCAGAAAGACCTCGGCAAGACCACTTGTTGAATGAATAAATGAGCTTTGCTGCATATCTATCTGGTGTGTGTGCAGCCAAGTCTTCCAGCATTGCATCAGAGAAGATGCAGATCTCATGAGACTCACAAGCTCTCAGCTGGCAAGTGGTGGGTCTCTCTCCAGATATGAAAGAGAGCAAGACGGAGGTGTAAGGGTAGAAGACAGGCAAATGCGGAGGAAATTTATCAAAATGTGAGCATAGCAAAGGGTTCTGTCCTTCAGGCCACCTCAGCCCTGGACAGCTCTGGGTTCAGAGCTCCGTCACCATGGGTGATTCCTGCGTGTGGCCAGCAGTGGGAGGAGTCAGAGCCCCTGGCGGGGACAGGTGTGTTAGTCCATTCAAGGATGTCAGACCCTAGGACCACGTGAATACCTCAGACGGCAGGAGTCTCCTTTCCTGGGGTTCTGAAGTCTGGAAGTCAGAGACCAAGGTCTCAGCCAATCGGCTTCTTGTGAGTGGGGTCCTCCTCCTGGCTGGTGGGCCCCCTCTCCTAAGGATGCCAGCGACCGTGGGTTGGGTCAGGCCAGCCCCCGAGTCACATGGCCCCAGGTCAGAGCTCCGGGCCCCAGTGTCTGAGCTCTGAGGTCAGGTCCGGTTCAGCCCGCAGCATAGAAGGAGGTTAATAACTGCAGTGCAGTCAGTGTCAAATGTCCCTGAATAGTGTGGGACAAGGCATACTCTGGAGGCATCAGATCACGATCTGCGCTGTCACTGATCTCACCTCCCTGTTTGGTGTGATGTGCAGTGCTCACTCACATGAGATATTCGCTTATTCGGTGAATGTGTTTTGATCACCTACTGCGCAGCAGCCGTGTCCCCGGGACAGGGTGGCTCATGCAAGCAGCGTGAGCAAGCCACCGTGCTCGTGCTCGGCGAGTTTCGTCGTTATCATCGCTGTGGTATTTTTGCATCTTAAACATTTTATTCCTCGCCAATCACACAACTTTACTTTAAAAGAGCCAAGTGCTCCGTGACCCTGCTGGGACCCAGTGGGAGCAAAGCTGTACTGAGCCAAGGGTCCTCTGTGTGATGGGATGGAGCGCACCGTGCCTGCGCCTCCACTCCTGGCTTTCCTCTGCGATCCACCCTGGTTCTGAGATCACCTGAGGTGCCCTCCAGCACCAGGTGCCCTGTCTGCACGCAGGCAAGCCCGTCCCACCAGGGCCACTCCCGCCCCTCCTCAGGAGGAGCTCACAGTCTGGGGCGACAGCTCTACTTCCTGCTGCTTTCGGGGCCTTAGCAGTTAGGCAAAACTTCTCTCATTTAAAAACTAAAGAAACCCAAACTACCCAAAAAAAGGCAGTTGCAGACTGATAAATAAAAGAATTTGTGGACTTTTGTAAATAAAAGTCCCAGCCACCCTGGGAGAACTGTCAGACATGTGCCTTGACCCAGGTTTGAGGCCCTGGTTGGTGGTCACCCAGCTCCCATCCTGAGCAGCTGGTCAGTCAACACCCCAGCCACTCCCTCTGGGGGCTCATGCTCTGGGCCATCACCATCGAGAGCCCACTCCAATGTCCACAGTGCTGGGTAAAGACAGCTTCAGAGGCCTCTCTGCCCGGAACCCACGGAAACCACGTTAATTAGCCAGCCTGGCCGAACCACTAGTCCCCACCTGTGCCTTCCCAGTGAGACCTCTGAGAGGCCCCAGCTCAGCCTCCCCACAGCCCTGCACCCCAGTGCTGCCCAACCCAGGCACTGCAGGCATGAAGCTTTCTCTAGCTTCTCTCCTTCCCTGGCCTCACCAGAGCTTGCCCAGCCTTACAGATGAGACCGCCAGGCAGGTGAGCCCCCAGTTCTTGATATTCAGAGAGGGCTGCCTCAAATCCCCTCTACCAAGGCCTGGAGAAGCCATTAACCACCACCCAGTCTCTGCAGCTTCCCTCTAGTTCAGATCCCAGAGTCCTCTCACAGTATCTCTGCCCCAAACCCAAAGCACCTCAGTCAAAAGTTCAGCTTCTTCACAAGATTCCAAAAGAAAACCACTCCCAGCTAGCAGGCATCCGACTGGGCTGAGGACTTGGCCAGTGCCCAAGTGGACATGGGAGGCACTCTGGGGAACAGCGGGCTCCAAGAAGATGCAGGGTTGGTCTACACTTGAGAAGCCCTGGGAGCTCTGGTCTGGACGGAGGACAGGACAGAAGAGGACACTGCGGAGGGCCTCCAGGGAGGTGACAGAAACAGACCATGTCCCCCAAGCCAAAGAACAGGGGGACCCACGGATGATGCTGGGAGCTGGACACAGCCCTGCGCAGCTCTTTGCAGACCTTCTCAGGAGAGTTTTCGGGAAGGCAGGGGGAGAGAGAAGAGTGGGAGCGGACTGTGTGGGAGGTGGGAAAACAAACGCGCACGTCTTCGAGGAGCTCCAGGAAGGGTGGAAGAAAATATGGTGGGAGATGCCGCAGCTGCCCCGCGCACCAGCCGCCAGCTGAGCACCACACGTGGGCAGCCGTGGGAGTGGGGGGATGGGGGGTGCTTGGGGCCCCAGGCTGCTCCTGAGGCCTGGAGACCAGGGACAAGGCCACGGCAGAGTTGCCAAGGGAACCAGCAAATCAGCGGGAGCCCAATGTGCCGCCGAGCAGTGGCAGCAGAACACCGGGACCTCGGACTACCGCACACATGTTCTCCAGGAACCGGACGGCACCAAAACAGAGACAAAACCCAAGCTGCAACCTGTTTCTGTTTTGGCGCCGTCCGGAGGTTTCACTCAACGGGAAGAGCCACCAGGTGAAACACGCTGATGCCACAGTGGGAAGCATTCGAGCCACATTATAGAATAATACGGAATTATAACCCAAGGGAAAAACAAGAGGCCATGAGTGTACTGGTGTCAATGTACAAATACATTCATGAGGATGGGGACAGATCTGCTGTGGGGATTCCTGTGATACTGTGGACTCTTCACCTGCAAGGTGCCGTGCAATCTGCCCTTGCTAAGTGTGGGTCCTGCAGAGTGACGTCCATCCAGAAAGCAGTGGGAAGAGGGACACCTGACACACACTACCTACGCCAGGTCACCCGGGCCAACACGCACTGTGACAGGCCACTCTGACAGTGTGTGCCTCTGACACAATGTGGCAGAAATGCCCCTCTGCCTCTATCTGCCCCAAACCTATAAATCGTCTCACCATGGGAAAAAGATCAGACAAATCCCAAGTAAGGGACAGTGTACAGATGATGGTCAGTTCAGTGCTGCCTGGACAGTGGAGTCATCAAGGGCAAAGGTGGAGAAGCTGCAGGGTGTAATGTGGCATTCTGGGTCCTGAAAATGAGATGGGAACTTTGGGAGAAACCACACAGAACACAATCTTTCCTTAGGAGCCGTGTGGGAATGTTGTACGTTGTTGTGACAAAGGCCCACGCCAGTGTGAGACATTAATAAGAGAGGAGGTGAGGGAAGAAAGGCAAACTCCTTGCACCGTCTTCACAGTGACTCTGAATGGGAAACTGCTCCAAAAGGAAGCTGCTCTACATACAGAGCACGAGGGATCCAGCGAGAAGTCTCAGCGTCTGTGTGCCTCGGGGAGCAGCCAGTCTGCAGCACTACCAGCAAGAGCCCCTGGAGCCAGGACAAATTCAAGCCCCCCTCTCCACACACACACACACCGCCTCCCTAGGCTCACAGGAGAGGCCTCCTCCTTCCACCCAGGCTCAAACTTGCAAGGAACCAGGCAGACAGTTTCCTCAAAGTGAATGCGCAAATTATCAAAGCTAAAGAACAAGCTTAAAGCACTGGACATCGGATTCCTGAGTGGGCCTCTCCCTGTGGTGCAGACCCACTTGGGCCATCCGAACAGAATGGAGAAGAGGAGCTCCACTTGCGTTACCATCTGCATGGAGTGTGGGTCGGTGTGTGGCTCCTCCGTGGGGCTGCGGGGCCCGGATTCTTAGGAATCTGTGCGCAGCACACACCTGGCCCCAAGGCAGATTCCATGACTGTACCAAAATAAACACTGTTAGATAAGCAAGGGGCAGAGGCCTCGTGGGCACGAGTGAATCCACAGGATGGGGAAACAGCCCCTGGGGCCATGTGTGGTAGGCCACCCTCAGGGGCCACCCACTCAGGATCACTCTGCTCCATAGAGGGATGGCAAGGGCTGCCTGCACAAGCCATACTGTAGCCATCTGGAGTAAGCTCTTCCTCCCCCATGCCTGCTCACCTGGAGAGGCCCACTGACTCCCACTGACGTCGGACCGCCTGCCCAGAGTGAGCAGCAGAAGTGGTGTCCTTGTGCACACCTCTAATGCCACCTTTATTTTTCTTTGTCCAAGTAGGAGTGACTCCACCCGCTTTCTTCCCTGCAAAGTGGGAGTCCGAGGTGGGAGGCTGCAGGAGCATGACTTCACATGTGGCTACTTTTACAGGAAGGTCCCCCAGACTCAAGCTGACCAATGCCAAATGCTATAATTAAACTTAAATAAATACAGTCATGATAGCAGACCATGGTAGCAGAGCCAGTCCAGAGGCTGGGTAGGAAAACAGAGCCAGTGCCAGAAAACCGCTCCCCTGCTCATGGTCAGGAAGCCTGCAACAACCTTAAACCCATGGTTAGAGGAGAGCGGGACAGGGCTAGACGGGACCTCCCACAAGTCCAACCCAGGGCAGGGGACCATGCCTTCTCCCCTGCCGCCCCAGCTCTGAGCAGTAGATCTGGGCTTGGCTCCTTGAATTTGCATTTCTAACAAGCTTCCCAGGGATGCCCACTGCTGGGCCTTGAACTTCATCTCATGCGGCACTGGTATAGAAAAAGCAATTAACTACCATCCCCTCCTCTCCTCTCCTGGAGATTCAGACTTACTGAGTGTGAAGGGGTCTAGACTCATGGTCTTTCATGAGGTCACAGGTGACATTAACATGCAACCGGGGTTGAATCTTTGCCACAGCCCATGGAAAGCATGTAAGACACACATGACTGCATACACACTCGCACACACGTGCACACACACACCCTTACACACTCGGGGCAGGGTCGCAGGGCTCTGATGGGGTCTGACCAGGCCAGGGTCAAGGACCCATCCAGGGAGAAACATAGCATTGCTACGCTAACTCCCTAGCCACAGGAGGAAGGCCAGGCCCTCAGGGGGTTGGAGTGCAGTGACGGGTGTGGCTTACCTTGTGGATTCTGGGAGCTCAGCTGTTGGCTGGATGCTCCAAACCTTGTGGTGTTGGAAAGATGCAGAGAGGGTAGGTCGTCAAGAATCTAGAAGTGAGTGGGCCAGCAAAGGTGGGGCCATGGGCTGAGGGCAGAGCTTCAGGAGCAAATAGTCACCCCCAGCTGGAGGAGGAGGTAGGCACTTACCAGGTGTGCAGGCCTGTGTGGTAACCACGCTCAGTGTACACACCAGCCGCAACTTCCATCCTAAGACTCAGAGCTCAGAGCCCACCTGATCCCAGGCCCCATTTGGCAGGAGGTAGCTATGATATCAAGTGGTTTTAGAAGACCTTTGGCATGCCTGGGAAAGGAGAAAGTGCAAGATTCTGCTAAGGAAGGAAACACAGGCAAAAAACACTCACTCATTCACTCAGCCAGTAGCTCCAGGGCTGAGCAGAGCATGCGCGCTCGCTCCTGGGCTGCTTGTGTCTGCCTCTCAGCACGCGAGTCGCTCCCTGTCTGTGAGAAGCATCCGCGTTCTCTGCAGTTGGAAGATGGTTTGAGACAAGGATGAGAGAACAACAGTTGCCAGCCCTACGGGGCTGATAAACACAAGGGTCCCCGCCCTCCCCACCACAGTCGCCCTTAGAGGTGTCTTGGGCGGGTTCCTGAATGCAGAGGCAGCCTGGACTTAAAGTGGCGGGTTTTTAAAAGTGATCAAACAAGAACTGGACACACTGGCTGAGAAGTCAGAGCTCCACTGGACAGATGTGAAGCTTTTTTTTGCCCTGCCCTCAGTAGGAGTTGGTTAGCTAGCAAGTCCTGAAAAGCTGCTCTCGTGGTGTCTGGAGTGTGAATGGACACTCGAGACCTGGTCACAACCATTTAAGGGGTGGACAAAAATTTCATGTATTACACATTCCTTCTAAAAGCAATTGCTTGCTTCCTATTTCTGTGAAACTGTTTCCTGAATGTTCACTGCACACGATGCACACTGAGGACATAGACAAGGACAAGCTATGACCCTCAATTGGTTCACAATCTAATGAGGACAACAGATGAATGGTCCAGAGTGGTCGAGCTCGATGTATGCTATGTGCAGAGGAACTTACGGAAGGGAGCTTGCTTCGGCTTGTGTCTAGATGTCCCTCCAAAGCCTCTTGCAGTGTTAGGTGGGGTTTTTCAGAGGTGGCTGGGTCTAGGGGGTGTGATGCTGGGATTGAGGGGGCCCCACCCCGGGTGTGGGTGCTGGGTAGCCTGAATGGAAGATAAAGGCAGGCTTGGCTGCTGCTACTGCTTCTGCTGCCTCGCTGTTTGCTGCCTCCTGCCTGCCTTGCCATGGACTGTTACTGTGTGATCCCCTCTCCCAAGACACCCTGCCTTGGAGCCAGCTGACTATGGATTAAAACCTCTATAGACTGATAGCTAAATAAACCTTTCCCCCTTTAACCCAGGGTGTCAGCTATTTTGTCTCAGCAACAGGAAAGTAACTAAGACAGAGCTCAACTCCTGTACTGGGGGCTGGGAAGACCTTCTGGAGGAAATGAACTCTGAACAAAGTTTTGAAGGGAGTTGGTCTTTGCTGTGGTCTGAATTGTGCACCCCAAAACTCATATGTTGATCCATAAACCCCTTAGTGGTGGTACTTGCAGACGGAGACTTCCTTGGGAGTTGACTAAAGTTAGACGAAGAAGAGGAGTCCCGCACTGGAGATGGGATGAGCGGTTCTGTATACTAAGAGCTGGAGGAGAGGGATCTGCCCCTCTGCCTCTGTGTACAGTGCAGGAAGGTGCAGGTCATGGAAAGCCTGGAGGAGGGCTACCATCCAGAACCAGAGCACCTGGCACCTTGACTTGTGGACTTTCCGGTCGCCAGAACTGTGAGAAGTAACTGTGTTGGTGAAGCCACCCAGTGGGTGGCGTGTTGTTAGAGCAGCAGAGCAGACTCAGTCCAGCACCACAGAGAAGCCAGGTACCCCACAGAGCAGCAGCACCCAGGGAGGAAGGAGCAGAGGGTTGCTGGTTTTCTCTCTTATGGGGCTCTGGTCCTACAAGCAGGTCACAAAGACGATGACAATTAAAAAGATGTCCCAGATAGTAGACATCCATGAGCCAAGTCACATGATGTCGGCACTCACTAGTAAGGCACCAAGGAAGGGCAAGTTCAAGGAACACAGGAGCCAGGGCAGAGTCCATTCATTCCCACCCTGCCTCCGAGTACACATTGGGGGTGCCTACCTCTCTCCTCCCACTCCCTCTGAGAAGTTTGCTTTCCGTGGAAAGATGTGCAGGGACAGGGAGCTGGATTGAGCAGCCTGTAGTGGCTGTGGCTTTGGTCCATTATGCCTAGAGCTCATTCAGGTCAGATGGATTAAAGTACATTTGGCAAAGATTTTCAAAGCCTCTGCCCAGCTGTCTGATCAATTGACTTGAGCTGGGCTACACACACATCTAAGCAACCACTCAGGGCACGAACCCAGCAAAGCAACAAGGGGTGGCAGGCCCTGGAGGTGCGACGTGTGGGGAAGAGGCGACAGCATCTATCCCCCTCAGCACCATCCCAACCACCCAGGGTCAGAAAGATGGGCAGCTGGAAGGGTGCTTTTTAAAAAGCTTGCTCCAAGCATCTACAGAAATAGTTTTGTCTCACAATTAACAAACCTTCACATAGTTAGTCTACTGTGTTGGGGTTTTTCAGAAACATTTATATCTTTAAAAGCCTGATTCTTCAGACTTGTTTTTGCAGAAGTGTTAAAAAGGAATGTTCTACTTAAAAAGCAAACTTCTTTCAGAATGCATCTATAGCAGGGGTTTGGCCAGGGGAAGTTTTCCATTCTTTTTCAGCTTGTTAAAGGAGCTGAGAGACCTGGAACCCCTGAAGGACCCTAGTAGCTGGCCCTCTGCTTATCTCTCTGTCCTCTCCTTTGAAACCCTTCAGGTGACCTGCTAAATTCAAATATTGTGAAAATGTCAACAATTAACCAAATAGTTCTCAGTCTGGAATGCCCGTTCCTTGGCTGTGCCTCTGCCTAGAATGAACTTTTTCCTGGGGACCCTTCCCCCTGTTGGCCTGGGGACCCTTCCCACACCCTGTGAAATAACCAGACCCCTGAGTCCTGCCAGGCATGAGAGGAGGCGTGTGCTTCCTCCCTCTGCAGAGCACCTTTGAGGCTGCTCCTAGCTCTGCCCCACGTTTATTCCAGAGCCCCGCAGGCTGGGGCGGGAGCTCCTTGCCCAGCAAGTGTCCACTCTGTGTGGTCTCTGATGGACCTCTGGATGCACAGATGGCACGAGGTGACTCCCAACAGCTCTTAGAGCTCATGTAAAGAGCTTCTCTAAGGTCTTCAGTAGCCAGTGACTTAAAACGCAAGTTTTTCTGGCTCAGTCTCCATGTGCCTGGGCTTCCAGGGCAGGGCAAACACAGGATCAGCCATGGTGGTCAATGGGCCAGGAGCATGGATTGGACCTCCGCCCTCTGATGAGCTGAGTGGACCAGACACAGAGGATGGCATCACAGATCTTGCCTGGGGAGCCAGGGACGGCATGAGCAAGGGCCCTGTGGCACCGTCAGTCCCACGGCCGTGCATCCCCTCCAGCAGTGAGGCTCATGGACCGATGTTAAGTGAAAAAAATGTCAGTTTAAAGATAATGGGAGGTAGAAGTGGACTGGATTCTGCAAAAATTACCCAGTTCAGTTTATGACATTGCCGGCTATTTGCTTAGCTGATGAGACCGTTCTGCTTGTACCCAAGAGTGTTGTTAGTCAACTGTTCTCCAGTGTCTGCTCACTTGATCCTCCTGACAACCCTGTTGGATAGGCACGACACTATTATTAGGGCCATAGGACAGAGACCAACACAGAGGACTGTGTGGACAGCAGCCCCCAGGCCGCCAGCACAGAGCTGGCGGGCAGCAAGATCTGAAGGCAGGCCACCAGGGCTCGAACTCGAGCACAAGCTGACACAGCTGTCTCTGCGCCCACACGGGGAAAGCCCTCACATTTCTCCTTTCCCTCCTCTGTGCATGTGGCCCGAGGCCCCCAGCGTGGCTGGAGGAGGAGCTAAAGCAAAAGTACTCTGGGGTAAACGGATGCTGGGTGGTAAAAGAACATTCCTTTGGTTGCATAACCAAACCGTTACTTATGGCTGTTTATTTATCTGTCTTCCCCTTAGACCTCAAGGCTCGTGAAGAACTGGATCTTATTCCCTTGGATCTCCTCAGGTCCGGCAATGCCCGCCCCCCCCCCAGCTTTTGCTCACTAAATTCATTCAACAGACATTTAGTTACTGCCATCTACACTTCAGAAGTAGGTGTCCTATCGCAGATCAGAGATGGAAGGGTCTATCTGGCATCTGTTCCCCTGCCTCCCCTGGGGCCAATTCCTGGGAGGGAAGGGTTTCAAGAAAGAAAAGCAAGTGAGCAGGTGTGCCATGGGTCACAAAGCACGCAGCGGTGCCTCCCTTACACTGAGTTGGAGCACACTGGGCCCCTTCTTCATGCTGAGCTCCCAGGAATGGACTGCAAGCTGCTCTGCTTTCAAAAGTCTAAGTCACACCAGCGTTTCCAAGCACGGTGACGTGAGTACCCTGATCAATCACTTGTCTTGTCTTGTGGGGTATTGTGAAGCCTGGAGGAAAGGCCCCGAGGGTCTCAGCAGAGAGTGCCTAACTCCTCTGATAAAATCATGTGGCAGCTACCCTTCCCATCATAATTAGCAGCATTATCCAACCTGGCACAGTACAGAATAGTGGAGAAAAAAATGAACTTTTGGTTTTTTGTGTGTATGTGCACCAGGAATTGAACTCAGGACCTTGCACTTGCCAGGCAGGTGCTTGTGCTGCTGAGCTATATCCCCAACCCAAAAAAATGTAATTTAATGGTAGACCCACATGAACTCAAAGCCAGCCTGCCACTTCTAATTTTGTGCCCTAGAATAGTAAGTTATTTTTGTTTGCTCACCTAGAAAAACAAATAAAAGAAGAGTTCCCATCTGCACAGGAAATGGTAAAGTAACAACATCCGATGCCAGGCACATCGAGCTCTGAAACAGACCTGGGCTTTGGCCCCTTTTCTCTCTGTGACCCTTCTTACTCACTGAAAACAGCCAGCTTTGTTACGAGTAGGAAACACCACCAAGGAAGGGCATGCCTTGACAAGTCAATTGGACAGGAGTCCTGGTCCAAGGGAAGGTGCAGAGGAGTCACAATTGAAATAGAGTAATAGGAGGGACCATCCCCACTGCTGGGCACTTTGGGAGGCATCTTAGAGTTTTGGGAACACTCAGCTGAGGATCCCCAAGGCCTTGCTTCCTGGAACAGAGTCTGTGATGGGCTCACATGTGCCCATACGTAACATTACGGGGTCATTTGCAACCAAGCAGCTGAGAGAGCCAGGCTGCTTTGGTTCATACCAAGACTGCAGAGCTTGCTAGGTATGCACCCTTAAGAGACATCTCAAACTTCTTTATGACCAAACCTTGTCATTTGTCAAAGAAAGATAACACTTGCCTTGAAGATTATTTGGAGGACTGAATGACATAATGCATCTAGACCACTCAGGATAATGCTTGACATACAGAAAGTGCCTGTAAACCCAGTAGATCATATACAGCCATGTTACTAGCCTGAGTGGTGTGAGGATGACTGATTCTCCCTGCTTTCTATCAGTCTCTATTTTCTGGATTTATTGTAACATTGGTATATTAATTTATGTTCTCATATACTTACAAACCTTGATCTTATTTCCATATTTTAATAGTTTGTTGTCATTGTAATGGGAAGCTCCAACTCAAACACTGAAATAAAGGTAGGAACTCAAGTGGGAAGAACCCACCACTGAAGATGTGAGGGATAAATAGATGCCCTGGGTCCACAGAACCGGGGCGAGAGCTCTGATGAGCAGATGAGACACTCACATCCCTATAGGGACTCCATCAGGGAGCACAAACAGACCAAGCAATGGGCCCAACCTGTGGCAGTAATGGCACTGGGCTGTGGCAAGCTATTTGCATCCTTGAAAGTTCTAGAAGGTTCACCACCACTGACCTACAGGCTGGGACAGAGCTGCTGCTGCTTCCAAGCTCTTCTCTCCATGGAGGCCAGGCATCCCTTCAGCCTTGTGTGCCTTCCTTTAGTGAGTCTGCCAGCATCTGAACTTGGCCACCCTAGCCCCCTGGCAGAGCAAAAGTAAACCGGGACAAGACTACATCTTTTTTGCAGTCATTCCCTCAGTGACCCACTTCTGACCAGGCCCCTCCAACATATGAACCCTGGGGTGGGGTGGGGTGGGGGGTTGGATTTCAGATCTAGGAAATGCATTCCAAAAGCTTTCACAGGGACACACCTGCTGAGCACAAGGCGCAGAGGGTGAGGAAAGGCCAGGGTCAGGGTGCTGCTGCTGCTGCATGCTCCAAGTGTCTCAAGAGCTCATTCCCACCACCCTCCGCACTACACCTAGCAGAAGGGGCCCCAGTGCTACCCAGAACTGTCTTGCTCCCCAGCCCGCATGTGCTTGCTTCTGCATCCTCCTCTCTGGGAAAGTTCTGTGGGCCTGCACATCATTGCTGCTGATGTACCCAGTGTTATGGTGGTATCCAGATGTCCCCCAAAGCCTCATTGGTCATTGGTGGGGCTTTTCACTCAGGTATGCAAAAATACTATGAGAGCAACATCTATGTGCCCAGGGGCCTGGGCCACAGGTAGGGCACACATGCTGAAAGATGAAGTTGGAAGCCAACAAGCTTTGACAAAGAAAATGCTCTCCTATTCAGCATAGCTTTGGAAGCACCAGCCAGAGCCCCTAGATGAGGAGAGATAAGAGGGATAACTATCGAACAGGGAGAAGTTAAATTATCATTATTCACAGATGATATGATACTCTACACAGAGGACCCAAAAACTCCACCAAAAGACTAATAGATTTAATAACCAAATTCAGTACTGTAGCTGGATACAAAGTCAACCTCATAAATCAATAGCCTTCATATATACAAACAATAAACACACTGAGAGAGATATTAGAGGAAACTACACCCTTCACAATAGCATTTTAAAAGTGAAATACTTAGGATCAATCTAACAAAGGAAGTAAAAGATCTATACATTGAAAATTGCAGTGCTCTGAAAAAGGAGATCAAAGAGGATATCAGAAAATGGAAAGATATCTCTTGCTCATGGGTAGGAAGAACCAACATAGTGAAAATGGCCACACTAACAAATTGTTATACAGATTTAATGCAAGTTCCATCAAAATTCCAACAGCATATTTCACAGAACTAGAGAAGAGAATCTTAAAATTCATTTGGAACCAGAAGAGACCTAGAATAGCAAAAGCAATACAAGGCAAAAGAAGCAAGGCAGGGGGCATCACAATCCCTGACTTTAAATTTTACTACAAAACTATTGTGATAAAAACAGCATGATACTGGAAAAAACCAGACCTGAGGATCAGTGGAACAGATTAGAATATGCAGAAACAACTCCAAACACATTCAGCCACCTTACCCTTGACAAAGGGGCCAGATATGTTCACTGGAAGAAAGACAGTCTCTTTAATAACCAGTGCTGGGAAAACTGACTTTCCACATGCCAGAGACTAAACTAGCCCCATGTCTCTCTCCATCAAACTAAAATCAAAGCATATGAAAGATCTAAACATTAAAACAGAAACCCTAAACCTACTGGAAGAGAGAATAGATAGAACTCTCGAAGACATCAGTGTAGGCAGAGACTTCACGAACAAAACCCCATTCACAAGAGAACTGTCACAATCAACCAGCCACTGGGATCTCATCCTATTAAAAAGGGTTGGCACAACAAAAAAAATCACCAAGAGTGAAAAGACAACCCTCCAAGTGGGAAAAAATTTTAGTCAGGTGTCCTTCAGACAAAGGACTTATATCTAGAACATACAGAGAATTTTAAAAAATCAGACCCCCCCCAAATTTAAAAACTCAATCCAAAAGTGGGCATCTGAGATGAATATACACTTCCTACATGAAGAAATATAAACAGCAAATAAACATACAAAAAAAGTTCCACATCTCTGGTCACTTGAGAAATGCAAATTAAAACAATACTGAGAGTCTATCTCTCTCCAGAAAGAATGGCTGTCCTCAATAAATTAACCAAAAATAAATGCTGGAGGGGCTGAGGAAAAAGGAATCCTTCTCCACTATTGGTGGGCATGTATACTGGTGCATCCACTGTGGAAATCAGTGTGGAGATTCCTCAAAAAACTAAGATTAGAGGTCTCATTTGACTCAGGTATTCTCCTTTTGGGGTATCTTCCCTGAAAATTTAAAAGCATCATACAACAGCCTTATATGTGTACCTATGTTTTTAGCAGTGCAGTTTGTAAGAGCTAAATCTTGGAAACAACCCAGTTGTGCATCAACAGAGGAATGGATAAAAAAGATGTGGTATGTTTATATACTGGAGTACTACCCAGCCATACAGAAGGGTAAACTTGAGATGTTTCTGGGTAAATGGATGCACTTTGAGACTGTACTCTTAAGTAAAATAAATGGGGCACACATGTGTAAATATGGAACTGCTTCTCTGATGTGAGAAACCTTACATGAAATTAGGACCAAAGTGTATAGTGAGTGCATTGTGAAATAGAAAGAAGTGGTTCAAAAGAAAGGGGGACAGGGAAGGGAGAAAGGAAGGGAAAAGAAAAAAATGATAAAACAAGGATAAAATGGAAACAAAGCTTTGTAAATAAGGAGGGGAAGAGCGGTTGAAAGGAGGGGAGGAGATTGGGGAAAAAAGAGGTACAAGATATATCATGTACCAGCCAGGCCTGGTGGTGCCTGCCTGTAATCTCAGCACTCAGGAGGCTGAGGCAGAAAGATGGCTGCAAGTTCAAGGCCAGTCCGGACTACATAGTGAGTTCAGGGGCAGCCTGAACTATACAGTAAGACTCTGTCTCAAAACCAAAAATGTAAAAAATAAAGATATATCATGTACAAGAACAAATCCCCACGATGAAAATGATTGTGTATATCTAAATTGTACCAGTGAACTTAAATGAAAAAAGAAAGTGCAAGTCCCTGGCCCATTGCACACTGTTGGGATACCAGAGCTGCCAGCTCAGGCTCTTTCCTAGATTTGGATCAAACCTGTCTGGCAGCAACACCAACTGAACTCACAGGAGGCTTTGCACAGCCTCTCACCCTGTCCATGCAGAGCTCACACACCTCACTCTCAAGGACTGGGAGCACTGCGCTGTCCCAGAGGACCCGGCTGGACAAAAACTGGAGGGGAGAGAGAAGCGTGCATGTGAAGCAGCTGTGGGCGGGTGGTGATTAAAAAACGAACGTGCGAGCTGCACCCAGTTGAGACAGTGGAAATGGAGGGGCTCGGGGACATTTCCCAGACAGGTCAATGCTGCTTGCTGCCTGGGTGCAGGTGGGAGGCAAGAAGGAAGAATCCGGGATGAGTCTCCTGCTCCAAGCAGGAAGAGTGGACAGATGGTGAGCCAGCCACCTTGAGAACTATCAAGAACGAGTAGACTCAGAAGACACATTCCCAGAGCCAGTCTGGCCACAAGCACTTGAGGCTCTTCTGTGCCCTCAGTGGAGATGCACAACAGGGCGGAAGAGCCAGGAGAGAAGTCGCTGACGCTGCAGAGCTGGAGGGGAAGTGGACTGAGCAGTCTTTCCCTAAAAGATATCTCCAGTTCCTAGTCCTCCTCCCTGAAAAGGACACTCTGTTGGGAACTGGGGTCTTTGAAGATATAATTAAGGGCTTGAGATGAGACAACCCTAGGCTTAGCATCAGGCAAAAGTCTGGTGATTGCTGTTTTAAGAAGGAGTTGAGACACAGGGGAAGGTGTGTAGGGATGGAAGCAGAGGACACGGATGCGTCTTCATCCCAAGGGTTGTTGGATCCACCAGCACCCAGGAGAGAGCACAGAACTCACGCTCCCCAGGGTCTCTGGAAGGAACTGAGCCCACTGACACATTGATTCTGCACTTCTGCATCCAGACCAATGAAAGAATAAATTTCTGTTATTTTAAGCCACCCAGTGTGTTGCATTTGTGGCAGCCCAAGAAAATGAACAAAAGGTTTCACTCATGCAAGACATTCTCAGCCCCAAATGCGGTGAAGGAGGAAAGAGGTCACTCCAGTACTGCGGAGAAAGTGGAATGGGGACAAGAAAGAGCAGTTGGACAGGTAAGACTCAAACGGAGCCCAGAAGGATAAGGCTCTGGCAGGAAGTTGTTCTCAGTGTAAGCAGAGAAGACACTAAGCAGTAAGGCAAGGAGAAAACCCCAGATTGAGCAAGAGGGCCAGTCGTGCTTTCAGTTGGAGCACGCTCGGTAAGCTAAGGAGTAAGCTATATGCCAGAGAAGGGAAATCCCTGAGAACTCAGCAAGGAAGGGAAGGGGATGGCTGTGCCCATAGCTTGACAGGGCTTGGGGTGCAGGGAAAGGTTTGTAGGATGAGAATCTTGAGGATGGGTGTAGCTGTTTGTAGGAACCAGTGATAGCCAACGTTGTCAACACAGGACAAAGGGAAGGAAATGAAAGAACTAAGACTGCATAACAGACAAGCACCTGCCGAGAGCTGAGTGTAAAGTGTTGCTTAGTACTTCTCACTGCTGTTGTGGGGAATGGTGAGAAGAGGAATTTCCCAGCCTCCTTTGCAGCAAGGTGAGGGCGTGTGATTAGTTCTCACCAATGGAGTGGAGGAGGCGTGGTTTCCTCCAAAGAAGGGGTTGAGTACGGAATGGGTGTGCCTGCTCCCCACCCCCAGCTACTGGAGGATTCATGGCCTCTAGGGGCAATAATACCATAAAACTAAAGAAGCCTATGCTCCTGAGCCACCACCTAGAAATTTCCCATTGATAATCTGTTAAAAGAGTGAGTGAGGAATAAAGATTTGAGTCACTGAAATGTGAGAGTTTATTGGTTTAGCACCTCGTGTTACTGCATGATGGGCTGCATATTTTATGTGCAAGGCTTTTGCCACCTGCTGAAAAGCTCAACTCCCATCAGGTGACTTCACTAGGGATGGGCTGCCTGGAGCACCCAGCAGCTGTCCCATCCTGACTGCAGTTCTCTTGGCTCTTCAAACATAAACATTCATCTCCTACTACGAGGGAGAGGGCTTCGGCCAAGCCTAGGACGGACCCCTGCCTCCGTGGAGCTTGTATTCTAGTGGGACACACAAGAGACACAGAATATAGGACCAGCCAAGAACAGATGAAATGTTGTAAAGAAATAAATGCAGCAGAAGAGAGAGACAGGAAGTGGTGGGAGAGATTAGCGAATGTGAGGCTGGTCCAGGAAGGGCACAGTGTGGCCCTCGCTGGAATGAAGACTGATGAGAAGGCACCATAGCAGCAAAGAGGAGGTGGAGAAAGGTAACTGGAAGGGAGGGAGCCATTTTCAGGAAGCCAGGGGTGGTGAGTGCTTGGTGTACGTGGAAAACACTGAGCAGAGGGGAAGGTGGGCAGTAGAGAGAGGACTAGCAGCAGTCACAGAGCAGCACCCTGGTTCATTCTGAGACAGGAGGTTCTGCCTGCCCAGCCTCCACACTGAGCAACCTCCCTCACACTATCCAGCCCCACCCCTTCTTGTCAGGCTTGTCCAGCTTCCGGGACAGCTGTCTGAGTACACACACTGCACTTCTGCAGACTACAGTACATGTCTGCCAAGGACAAGCCAGGCAGAGAAAGGGTCTCTCCTTGTAGAGCAGTGACTCCTCTGAAAAGAGAAGAAAGCTCCTTGGCTGCTAGGGTAGACGCAGCACCATAAGGCTGTGTTGAGCACAAAGGCTATATTTGAGCTGAAAAACACGCAGACAGGCGAGCGGGAGCCCAAACACAACTGCCTGTGCCTTATGCGATCGCAAGTAAGTAATTTTGCCTCCTGGAGTTTCAGGAAGTTCCCTCTAGCTCTGAATTGGAGCCATCCCTCAAGCTAGGCAGCTGCACGACGCTGGGAAGGGCTGTGAGGCCTCCACAGATGGAAGCACCTTCAGCAGTCACGATAACTCGCATTTGCAAACTACACTCTGCTCTCTCCATCTGTGTCACCCAAGCCCAATATCAATCTAGGAGGGCCACTGGCCAATTTTATTTTAAATGCAGAAAATTGTGGCTGCAAGTAATGAAATGATATGCCTAAGACTACAAAGCCAATGGCTGGGTTATTCTCGTGAACCACATTTTAAAATGTAATCATTAATTTCCATACTCGAAATTGTGTATGGATTCTTAAAAGTCAAACCCCATTCCAATGTTCTAGAGGGTCTTACATTAGGGATTGGCAAACAGCCTGTTTTATAAGTAAAGCTTTATTGGCACCCAGCCACACCCACTCATTTGCATATCACCTACAGCTCCTTTTGTTCTAGGTGGGACCCTTGGGCAGCTGCCACAGAGACCTGGACGACCCCATAAAGCTGAGAATATTTCCTGTCCAGCTTCTACAGGATGCATTTGTCCGCCTACTTTTCCTCTCTTCCCTTTTCTGCTGTTTCTCCAACTCACTTTTCTCACTCTTCCAGGTATGTTGATTTTCCTTGTTTACCCAAACAGAGTTTGGCTTTGACCTCTCTTTGCCCCAAACGCTTTTCCTTATTCCCTTTGCATGCTGGTGTCCATTCCTAGTCCTGGCCTCTTTAGCCAGCTTTCTGTCACCATGACCAAAATGCCCAACAGACACAGGTTAAAAGACGAGGTGGTTTTTTCTGCCTCAGAGTTCCAGGTATTCAGTCCATGGTTTGCTGGCCCCAAGGCAGAAACATCAGGGCAGAAGGAAGCAGTGGAGTGAAAAGTGCTTACTTCATGGCAGCCAGGAAGCCAGAGCCCAGAGGGACAGGGCCAGAGCTCAGACAGAGTCCCCAAGACCACAGTGCAGGATCCTCTACACACAGATGTGGCCTTTACTAACCTCCTAGATGGCTCTCAAGTCAAACAGAGGGACAACAAAGGGATCCCTCTTCCATGACCTCCCTGCCTAGCACATCCCAGTCCCATCTCAAACCCACTCTTCTGCCTCTCTGGTGGCATGTATCACCTCCTCAAGCATCTAACACATGTGTATGTGACTGTCCTCCTGAACATCACCTTCATGGAGTGGGCCCCCGACTGTCTCAGTCACAGTGAGGATCCTGTTGGGTGGACTGGTGTCTGATACACAGTGGGGGTTTCACAGTCAAGCACTAAGTAAGCAAGAAAATTGAAGAACTAAAGGGCAGAGTCAGATTCTACATCAGAAGCTGTTGATTTTGGGGATATGAAGTTCTCTGCTGTTCGGACTTCTGGTGTATTACAGAATGGTGAACCACATCCCTGCCTCTCCTTGCTAGGAGTCAGTGACACCTCGGGGAGGTCCCTCTGAATTGTGGCTATCAAGTATGTCTCTGGTCACTACCAAGCATCCTCTGTAGAGGGTGGGGCAGGGGTTGGCCCTGGTTGAGATACTCTGGGCTACATGGTTTAACATCATCAAGCCTTAAAATATGGCAGTATGCTTTTACCAAGGACCACGATCATTCCAGATTTCTAATGAGTTATAGCTGTGCCTGGGGTGACCTCTGCTTTAGAGCCCATCCTTGATAAGCTGGGGATTGTGCTTCTTTAAAGCACAATCTATTGTGCTTTACAAGTACTAGTTTGGAGGCTGAAGTCCCGAGTTACAAACCACTTGAACGACTTCACTAGGGAATGGTCAACCGCCAGAGAGCCAGAGCACAGAGCTGCCAGCTGTGGCCCTACTGTGGGCTGACAAAAATGCCCAGGGATGCTGTTGTACAATAGGGAAGGGAGGCGGTGTAGAGAGGCCAAGGTGGTCCCTGGGAGACTGGGCCGTTTACAGGGATTGCAGTTATTAATGTGAGTGTTGAGTTAAGTCCTTTCCCTGACAAGAGGAAAAATGGATGACACAAGAGAGGAGTAAGGGCTCGGCCGGGCAGAGGCTGCCAGCCCGGGGCTACGGAGGAGGAAGGAAGACATGCAGGCTCTTAGGGATCTGGTTCCCTCCGAGGATGGCGCTGAGCGCAGGGGCCTGTTGCTGTTAGGGCCTGGCTCTTGCTGATGGGGCTGCTGGGCCGAGCACCCTGTTTGGTGCCTGGGAAGGAATTCTGTGTCCTAGCTCTGCCCTGTGGGTGCAGATTAATGTGGCCCATGGATGCTGCTGCAGCTGGCTGTCCTCCTGCAGACAGCTGTGAGGAGGGACTTGGGTCAGCATAGGCTGCCTGACACATAGGCTGACTTTTCTGGGGACAGGATGAACTGGAGGACTGGACGCAGTGGTGTGGTCAGTGTCTCAGGGCCATGCCAGTGACCTCCTCCTCCCAGCTGATGCCTCAGGTCCTTCTCCCCAAAAGGTCTGAGGACATCACAGCACCAGGACTTCCTCTGCTTTCCAAGCTTTACCTCTCACCATGCCTGGTTTTTGGTTAAGATACAGACCTGTCTCCCAATTTTCATTGCCAGAAATAAGTGTGGTCTTTTTCTTCTCAGGGTTTTGGGACCAGAAAGTAGATGTGGTGAATAAAAACGGCACAAGAAGGAAGATAAACCCAGTGGAACATGTTGACTGCAGTTACCTGGCTTCCATTCCCCTGCTGATCATAATGCTCACCTTTTGGGAAGATCCACCTCTTCCTAGCCTCACCCTGGCTTCTGGGGATTCGGCTCAGGCTGCCAAACTACTCCAGATCCAGGGGCTTCAGACTCAGGGCCCAGGCCTGCAGTGGTGGTGCCCTTTCTTCTTGCTCCTGCTAATGGGGTCAGAGAGGGACACCTGGCCCAGATCTGCCCAGCCCTGAAGCCAGGAGGATGCTGAAGTGGAGGGAGAGGAACAATTCCCTCTGGGACCAAGGACAGAACTGCCTGGGATGGGGTCTCACAGCAGCCACCCACAGACCCAGCAGGAAGGGCAGACCTGGTGTGGGTGGCAGAGTGGGTTGTGGGGAGCACTGGGCCTGCTCTGCTTGGGTCAGTCTCACAGGATGTAAACTGTATCAGATCTTTCCAGTTTTTTCTCAAGCACAGTAGAGCTGGGTTTTCTATCTCTTACAGCAATAACAATTCTTACATTTTAACCAAAAAGATTTCTGGATTCTCACAAATTTCTCAGAGACACTCTTTGGTCTGGATTCATTGCCTTTACCCCTGTGATTTAGACAGAAGTGGGTCCTCGCTCCTAAGAGTGGTCTTTCTTGAACCCCAATGCCAGAAGCCACTAAGTCTGTATTTGTGGAAGATCCGTCACGTTCAAGGCATTGTGCTTGTCTCTTGCATGGGCTGCCTTTCCCCATTTAACTCAGAGTAGAGAGTGTGGATGCTTTCATCCATAATTTAAAAATGAACCAACTGAGGTTTAGGAAGCCAAGTGCTGAACTTCATCCAGTTCAGAAGTGCAGGGCAAACACTCAAACCCAGCTCCCCTTTCCTGACCCCACAGACTCTTGTCCTGTTGAAGCCTGGAGTTACAGTTAAGCAGAGCGAAGGCGCTGAACAGCTTGACTCTTCATTTGGGTGGAACAGTGCTCTCCGCCTCAGACCTCCACCATGAGCCTAGCGTATGGCTTCCCATGGTCACACAGCACTCTAAGGTGGAGATGATCTTCTGTCACCAACTCTATTCTATGAACAAAGATGCCAAAGCTGAAAAAGTTTGAGATGACTTTCCCAACGCTGCGCAGTTAATTCAAGAAGAGATGCAAATAAAACCGTGGAGACTGCGAAGCCTGTGGTCTTTCTGATAGGCAGAATTTCCTGCTAAGCCTCAAGTGAGAAGTGAGCATCACAAGAATTCTGCTTTCTCTCAGGACCCTGTATCTACTGAAGAAAGCTCTTCTTGGGAAATTCTGTCACATGCCAAACACTCAAGTACTTCACGTAGGAAGAGCTTGACTTCCCAGGTACAATAACACCTTGAAGGCTGAGTCCATGACACATACATCTTCAGCACACCAGAGCCAGGGCAGGTGCATTGCACATACTTCCTGAAGAAGCAGGAAGTTCTACACTGATTCTATAGCTTTGATGCCTCCATTTAGACTGGTACTCAAGGGCAGCATGGAGATTTCCCTGGAATTCCACTAACACCCTGACAGCACCGGTACAAGGCCAGGGATACGGTGTCAAAAGTGTCAGAATACACGGCAATGAAGCAGAAGAATGCACATGTGACCACACCACAGCGTCCACACCACTGAAGAGCAGTTTTCCTGAGTGACAAGCCCATACTTCCCTCATCCTTTAACACATGACCTGTGTGTCTCTGGTACGGATTGAACCTTGCTAGCTACTGCAAATGGAATTTATGAGACACAGTGAAAGCAGTTCTAGGAGGGAAATTTATAGCAGTGAATACCCATATCAGGAAAACAGAGCAAGCTCAAATAACCAGCTTAATGTTGAATCTTAAGCTTCTAGAAAAAGAAGGCTAAGCAAAAGCAGGCTAAGCAAAAAATTTGTACAAGGGAGGAAACTATAAAGATCAGAGCAGAAATTAATGCAGTGGAGACTAGGAAAACCACACAAAGAATCAGTGAATCACACACTTGGCTCTTTGGAAGACTAAATAAAACCAATAAGCCTTAGCCAGCCTTATCCAAAAAAGGAAAGAGAAGGCTCAAATCCAGGCAGTTAGCAATGAAAATGGTGAAATTATGACAGATCCTGCAGAAATCCAGAAGTGCATCTATATCTACCTGTACAACTTGTATTCTAATAAGATGGAAAATGTAAAAGAAATGGACAGCTTCCTAGATAAATATGAATTAATAAAACTGTCAAGAAGATATAAAAATCCTAAATAAACCAAATCAATCAATGAAATAGAAGATGTAATCAAAAACCTACCAACAAAGAAAAGCCCAGACCCTGATGGATTCACAGCTGAATTCTATAAGAAATTTAGAAATGACCTAATACCACTACTTCTCAAAGTCTTTAATGAAATTGAAAGACAATACTCCCAAATTCATTCCTGGAAGCAAGAATTATCCTGATACCAAAGCCAGAGAAGGACTCAGCTAAGAAAGAGACCTACAGGCCAATCTCCATAATGAACATAGATGCAAAAATCCTTAATGAGGTACTGGTAAACAGAATGCAGCAAATCATCAAGCAGATTATACACCATGATCAAGTAGGATTCATCCCAGGGATACAGGTTGGTTCAACATACATAAACCAAATGTAATATACCACATTAACAGAGCCAAGGACAAAAACCATATGATCATCTCCATAGGTGCAGAAAAGCTTTTGACAAAGTCCAGCATCCATTCATGATTTTAAAAATCCTATAGAAAATTGTAATAGGTGGTCTTTATCTCAATCTGATAAAAGCCATCTATAACAAACCAATATCACAATGAATGGGCAAAAACTGAAAGCTTTCACTCTAAAGTCAGGAACTAGACAAGGATGTCCACTGTCACCACTCTATTCAATATAATTCTGGAACCATTAGTCAGAACAATTAGGCAAGAGAAAAAGAAAAACTATAGGAAAGGAAGATGTTAAATTTTCATTATTCACAGGTGACATGATACACTACATTGAAGACCCCAAAAACTCCACCAAAAGACTAATAGATTTAATAGTCAAATTCATAGCATAGAAAATATGCATACAAAATCAACACTCAAAAATCAATAGCCTTTCTGTACACAAATATAAAACACACTGGGAGAGAAATTAGGGAAGCAATACTTTTCACAATAGCATCAAAAAAAAAAAAAAAAACCTGGGAATCAATCTAATGAAGGAAGTAAAAGATCTCTACATTGAAAACCAGTACTCTGAAAAAGGAGATTGAAGAGGACATCAGAAAGTGCAAAGACATCCCTTGCTCATAGGTAGGAAGAACAAATATAGTGAAAATGGTCACCCTTCCAGAATTGTTGTACAGATTTATGCAAATTCTATCAAAATTCCAATAGCATATCTCACAGAACCAGAGAAAACAATCTTAAAATTCATTTGGAACCAGAACCGATCTAGAATAGCAAAGGCAATTCTGGACAACAAAGGCAAGTCATGGGGTGTCACAATCCCTGACTTGAAATTATACTGTAAAGCTGTGATAAAAACAGCATGGTACTGGCATGGGTAAAGAAAAATAGATCTGAGCGCCAATGGAACAGATTAAAAGATGCAGAAAGAACTCCAGAAACACTCAGCCGCTTTATCTTTGACAAAGGTGCCAAACACATTCACTGGAAGATAACCTCTTTAATAAATGGTGCTAGAAAAACTAGCTGTCCACATGCTGAAGATTAAAATTAGACCCATATCTTTCACTATGCACTAAACTAAAATTAAAATGGATCAAAGATCTAAATATTAAAGCAGAAATATTAACCCTGCAGGAAGATAGAATAGATAGGACTCTTGAAAACATTGGTGTAGGCAAAGACTTTATGAACAAAACTCCAGCGGCACAGGAACTATCACAAAGAATCAACAACTGGGATCACACTTTATCAAAGAGCTTTTGCATAGCAAGAGAAACCACCAGCAGAGTGAAGAGACAACCCACAGTGTGCAAAAAGATTTTTGTCAGCTGTTCCTCAGACAAAGGATTACTACCTAGAATAAATAAAGAACTCAAGAAACTCAGAGCCTCCAAATTTAAAGACCCAATCCAAAAAGGGCTATCTGAAATGAATAGATACTTCTAAAATGAAGAAATAGAAATGGCAAATAAATATATGGAAAAATGTTCAACATTATTGGTCATTCACAAAAAGCAGGTTAAAACAACATTGAGATTTCATCTTAGTCCAGAAAGAATGGCTATCATTGAGAAATTAAACAATAGCAAATGCTGGAGAGGCTGTGGGGAAAAAGTAACACTTTTCCACTGTTACTAGGAGTGCAGACTGGTGCGATCACTGTGGAAATCAGTGTGGAGATTCCTCAAAAATTAGGACTGGAGGTCCCATTTGACCCAGCTACTCTCCTTGGTATCTTCCCAAAAGAGTTAAAAGCACCACACCACAGCAGTATATGCACACCGGTGTTTATAGCTGCACAGTGTGTAATAGTCCAGTCCTGAAAACAGCCCAAATGCCCATCTATCGAAGACCGGGTTAAATAACCCTAAGTTATTGCAGGCTGATCAGGCCCACAATCTCCCAAGTGAGTGGACGGACGATGGCATAAAGAAAAAATAAGGCAATGGAATATGATTTCAGGGCTTCCAGGAGGGACTAATTTCTTTCCAGCTTCTATATTCTCTGAATTAGCCAAAGACTGTTCTGGGTCCCTGTGTTTTTTATTAGGTTTTCAAATAAGGGAGGGGGACTACTGAAGAAAATGCAGGAATCTGGGCGGGAATCTGCAATCCTTTCAAGGACTCCTCCAAGTACTATTATGTTAATTTAGGAGAGTTCTGTTATCTCCCGGAAGGCTTTCACAGCAGGGCTGAGATGCCTGCAGCCATAGCTTCCTAGAAGTTAATAGGGACGGGAGCCAGGCATCCTTGGCTACAGTCACCTTGTCCTTGAGGTGTCACAGCGTCACAGGCCAATACAGGCCTCAACAGTGACCAAAGACTCATAGAGATTTATTTACTATGAGTCAGCTGCCCATCTGCAGACAAGGTGCCTAAGACTCGGACAACTCCCAAGTAAATATGAAAAGCCAGTTGGTTAATATTAAATTCTTCTCAGAGCCACTTTGTAGTGGTCCCCAACACCCATCAGCTTGTGGATGGATAAAGAAGACGTGGTTTTGTTATACAAAAATGGAGCAACTACTGGGAATAAATAGCAACTGAAATCAAGAGACCTGAGAGGAAAAAGAAAGTATGGAAGTGAGGGTGAGAGCTGTCTTGACTTACCGTTGTGCCAAGCTGTCTTGGAAATTATAATGGGAGAATTTGAGTTGTGTGTATGAGTGTGTGTGTGTGTGTGTGTGTGTGTGTGTGTTCTGGGGGGTGAGATCATCATGGTCTTGGACACCAATATACACACTCATGCTGGGCTCTGAGACTGGGTAGGAAATATCGAGGTAAGAGTGAAGCAGCACATCATTCAGTCTCCTGCAATGAGAGGGTGAGATGCCTCACTGTGATGCTTGGGAAGTGGCCACAGATCAGACCTGGCCACTGGGCTGCAAAGGAGTCTGGGAATCTCACCAGTAGGTGTCAAATGCAACCAAAGGGTCAACGGAAAGAGGTGACTAAAGGTAACTAAGGAGGACACCTGGACACTCAGGAGTTTCCTCTCTTGGCACAGGCATAGACTCTGTGTCAGGACTCAGGCAGGTAGTGCCCACATACAAAAAGGAAGCACTGTTGGCTTTACACTGGGAAACACGCATTGCACCTGCAGACTGGTTGGCCTCCAGTGGTTCAGGGGCCACAGGTCCCAAGCGGCTCCTTACTTTGCAGCTGACTGGGAGCCCCCTTTCCCTCCTTGTGTTCTAAATTCTAGTCCTGAAAATCCAACTTTGCTCCACTCATCTCCCCCGCTGAGCTGCCATCCGCTTGCTGGGAGAGCACTCTGGAAGGCGACGAGAGCGTCTTCCCTCCCACAGACCAGAACAACTCCTCCTCCTCCTGCGTCCCTTGAGTAGGAAGCCCTTCACGCTCTGGCCTCTGTGGCCTCTCCAGCATCATCCTATGATAGGTCCTTCCTCCTGGCTGAGCCCAACCCTGCTAAACACGGGACACGAACCATCCTCCCTGACTTCTGTCCCCTTCAAGGGTGGCTTCTCCCTCAGCCCAAAATTCTTCACCCGCCGCCCCAGCCTAAGTTGACTCTCTCTGCTCCTGCCTTGGAATTTACCCAACTTCACCCCCTACTGCTCCTGCAAAGCCTTCTTAAGCCTGGGATCCTGTCCTGACAACTGGGCTTCCCACAGTGGGTTTTCAACAGTGGAGATTGCCTTCACAGTGGACTGGTCTGCCCCAGAAGAGTGCACAGCCAAGGTTAACTGTGAAAAGGAAAAGATTTTGTTTAAAGGAGAATGTAGAAACCAATAAATTACAGAAATGATCTCTGAATACAGGAAATCTTTTCCAAGGCCAGGTTTTACATTCTCTTCCTAGATGGCCCCAGTACCACTGCTGTGTGTCTCAAGCAGGCTGATTCCGCTGATCTGCACACTAGCCCTGGCATTCAGTCTCAGGGAAAACCAGAGGCCAGAGTGTTGGCATAATAGCTGTCACTTTGGCAAATTGGTCAGCGAATGGTCGCTGGGCGATGACTGCGTGTGGGACAGTGTCTCAGCTGCTGCAGACCCAAGAGTAAATGCATCCCACGAGAGCTCTGCTTCCTGTTGCGGGGTTGTGTTCCAGGGAGGAAGCCAGCAGTAGACAAGCACAGGTGGAGAGGAGCAACGGGACCATAGCCAGCCTCAGTGCTGTGAGAAACCAACCAGACTGGAGCATCAAGGGATCAGGAAGGACGCCCCGAGGTCAAGACGTCCAGAAGAGGGTACATCCGAGCTGAGACCTGAACGGCTAGGGGCATCAGTGAGGTAAAATCATAAGAGCCTGGGTTTGGTTTCAGGAAGGTGGGCGACAAGTTTGGAACCTGGATGGCCAGAAAGCAGACAGTGTGGCTCCAATTTAGGGGGTGGGGCTCAGGCCGAGAGGTCCGCAGGAATTAATGATGTAGAACTTCTCAGGCACTCACCATTTATTCTCTGATGTATTATTTTCTACGTTTCCCTTTAGGTAAAATCTTTTCCTTTTCAAATTTGACCTTGGCTGCGCCCTCTTGTGGGGCAGACCAGGCCACTGGGGCGGTGACCTTCACTGCTCAGAACCATGTGCAAAGCCCACCCTAAGAGCGCTGAGAGGGCTGAGGGTTCTAGGCACAGGAAGAGCACATGCTAGTGAAGAGCTCGCCCTGGGCGCTGCATAAACAGTAGCCACAGGCACAAGAAGCCAAGGGTGGCACCCGAGGCCCCTGCAGCAGCACAGGCAATAGTGACAGGAGAGGTGTGAGGGAGAGGGAAAGCGGTGTCCACCTGCGGAGCGCGGGCCAGCCAACCAGACTGGCCCTGCAAGGAGCAGTGGCCTTTCAAGTAAGGACAAAGAACCTGAGAGCGATTTCCAGCTGTTTTGGCTCAAGCCACTGGGTGGTTCGTGGTGACGTTTGTCAAGATGAGGTGTCAGGAAGAACGGCAGAGCTGGGGAGCGGGGCCGGTGAGTGGCCATGTCACTGCAGAGTTCCTGAGCTGTCGATTCAGACACACGGAGTACACGAGTGAGTATGGGGCCTGAGGATTAGGATCAGGGATGAAAATGCTGGCGTGGTCACCAAGCACCCAGTTTATCCAGGGTTGGGCAGGCTGAGAGCACACAAGAAATTTGTGCAAACAAGAAAAGCAGTTCGGACAGAGCCAGGGCACTCTGCTACCGTGCAACGGAGAGGACAACAAGAAGCCAGCACAGGACCATGGCAAAGCTAAGAAGGCAGAAGTTAAACCGGGAGTGCTTGGTCTCCTGACCAGCTGAAGCCGGAAAAGCCAACTCATCACCCGCCCAGAAGAAAATCTGCTCGGTGCTGTCATTGTGCAGAGAAAGGGAGGGGTTCACGGTGGACACAGCCCGGTGCAGTGACCAGTGCTGTAGCAGCCAGGAGGAAGACTGGGTCCAGCAGTAGCCACAAGCTACACTGTGATCACGGAGAGAATTAATGTTGAGAGCTGCGCATGGGAAGCCTCAGCAGCGAGATCAGGGGAAGCGCAGCAGGCAGAGCAGAGCGAGGGAGGCCACAGTGTGTCCTCAGGTGGCGCCCTGAGGGCCCCTGTTCTCCCGAACAGTCGCAGTGTGTGATTTAGGGTTGCCTGCAGCGCTTTTAACTGTGGCTGATCCATGGCGACCTCAGTGCGAGCAAGGGCACCCGAAGAGAGGGTGACCCCAGGGTTCGTGCCCTGACCCTCCAGGGCACCGCAGGTAGAAAGCAGGGCCTGCGAAATTAGATGGCAAAAAGCTTTCATCTTCATTTTCCTCCACCTCTGACCCTCAGCATTTCTGCCAATGCCTCTGACTCTGTCACCCGGGGAAATCACAAAAGCCACAAGCCCTGTGAAGCCTCCTACAGCTGTCGCAGGCATCTGGAAATACTGTTTGTGCTCCGCTGCTCCAGTTCTCACTCCCCAGGGCGGTGCAGTGACACAGCCGGCCCTACTGTCATTCTGGTTCGTTTTGTTTCATAAGCCTTTGCATGGCTGAATCTCTGTATAAGCCTTCTACACACCTCCTGTTTTGTGTACAACCTGCAAGAAGACCAGAGCTAGGTGGAAACTATCCTCACTGAGTCAAGAAAATACCACGCCCCAAAACCAGCACTCTGGGAGGCTGAGACAGGAGGATCACAAGTTCAAGCTCAGCCCAGGTAAGTTAGCTACCTAGTGAGACCCTGTCTCAAAACGAAAAGAAAAAAAGGGACTGGGGATGTAGCTCAGGGCGAAAGCCCCAGGTTCACTCCCCAGTTCCATAAAAAGAAAAGAAGGAAGGGAGGAGGAAGGAAGAAAAAAGAAAAAAGAAGAGAAAAGAAATAAGAAAGGAAAGAAACCAAGCAGGAGAACTCCAAAGGGGCAACAGAGAAGTCAGGGTCTGCTCTCCTTTGGGAACAGATGAGACAGAACAGCACTAAGGGAACCTCAGAGTAAGGGTTTAGAGGTCTAAAAAGAAAATAGTGCAAACAAGAGATTATTCACAGTCCTCAACACAGTGATGCCAGATTGAGCAAATAAAAATATAGGATGATTTGTTATGTGATGTCCAGATAAACATGAACTAGTCTGCAGCATAAGTATGTCCCAGATATGGCAGGGAAAGAACATTGAGCACCAGCGAGCAACAGTCATGAGCACAAGCACTGCACAGGACACATTCACCCTACAGCATTAGCACAGAACCATTTTCAGTGTATCCCGAGGACCACCTGAGACATTCTTATCTACAAGCACAATTCTTCGCTTGTCCAAGAGTCAGATTTATTTGGCAAACCTGCGAATGACATGTGTCCCTCAGCAGCCTCTGTTCATACCCACTGAATCTGCTGTGCTGGAGACAACCTTGGCAAGGGTGACACAAGGAGGAAGCTGCTGGACTCTGAGCTGGAGGCTGCGGCCCCTGTGAGGAGCTCGAGGTTGTCTCTGAGGAGCAGAGGTGCTGTACCACAGAGCAGACACATGGGGCCACCTGAGCCCGTGTGAGGGGTCAGTGACCAGCACGACCCTCTGGCCTCCAATCCAAAAATAACACGTCGCTGCTCTCCACTGCCAGCTCCTCTCTGAGCCCTGCAGCCTCGGGCCTCAGCTCTTCTTCCCAGCTGGCAGGGGCAGGGGCAGGGCCAGGGGCACCTCCTGATCTCTGTCCTCCTGCTGCTCCCTGCTCCACTCTGTGCAGCAGCAGGCAGAACCTTCTGTTCGACTGCACCTTTCTGCCCTCAACCCCTCTGAGCCCCAGGGCTGGTGTGCCCTGTGGCCCAGATGAACTCTGCAGTCCCCCTTCCTGCCCCCTTGAGGGAGGTTCCAAGAGCCCTGAGACAGGCAGATCAGCTCTGATTCTCCAGCACACTGGTCCATCGATGTTAGAATCACCCGAGTCATTGGCTAAAATCCAGATCCACAGGCCTTCCCGCTGAAGCTGAGCCTTTGGAGGCGGGGTGGAGTAGTCTGCGTTTTTTTGACAAAGCTTTCCAGTGATTTTTGATCCTCTTTAGAATTTGAGAATTGCTTTAAAAAACACACAGAGACCTGGACAGGCTGCTGTGCCACCCAGCAGGAGAAAAGGGAGATCCTGTCTGCCAGGTAAGCGGAAAGAAAACTTCAGAGGAACAGAAACTGCAGGACCACAGCTCGGCTTCCTGGTTCTGTGTCTCAGCCTCGGTCAGCCTCCTTTCACCAAGTGCCTACATTACAGGTGCTCCTCAAAGTTCCAGAAGTTGGCAAGAAATGTGCAGTCAAATCCTGGTTTTCGAGCATAATTCCATCCCGAAACATGCTTATAGTCCAAAGCACTTGTATCTCAAAGCAAATTTTCCCATAAGAAGTGATGGAAAATCAGATGATTCTTTCCACAACCCAAAAGTGTTACAGAGCTGGGTGTGGTGGCACATGTCTGTAATCTCAGCACGTGCCTGTAACCTCTGGAGGCTGAGGCAGGAGAATCACTGCAAGTGCAAGGCCAGCCTGTGCTACATAGGGAGACCATCACAAAAAGAAAATGATTACAATACTGTAATATAATACAAAGCAACACTGGTTATTGTCTTTAATTATTTGGTCAATCTTGCATTCTTATATCAGGTAACCTGAGCAACTTTTTGGAAGATAACAATATGTAATATAACAACCACTGTTAATTCCTATCATCTTGTTTTGAAATCCTGTATTTTTTTATATTGTTCTGCTTTTGTCTTCATTGTTGTTATTTTGTTTTTTTCTCTTTAAAATAAAAAACCTAAAGAAAAATAAACAAATTAACCTGTACTTAGCTTTGAAACCTTGCATGGCTGGTGTGAGGCAGGCAAGGGAAGAGGATGATTGTGGCAGATGACTTTCACCACTCCTGGTGGAACCACTGCTGTCTGTTGGTTCACCGGAATCTTTCTCTTTTTGTGCAATTTTAACAAGGACCTAATCTGATGGCACTTGCTTTTGCAGACTTTTGAGGACTTTGTGGAATGTGACAGAGTGTTGTTAAATGTGACATTGTGTTCTTGGCTTGGCTGCTATGTCCTTACACTGGTGGGGCTTTTCCACAACATTTTGCACTGTTTCCGCCATTTTCCACGTCTCCCTAATCTCATTTGAAGTGTGGAGTCCTCTGCCTTTTTCTCCTGTTCCTCTGCAGGTGAGAGCTCCTCCGTGACCTCTTGCTGTCAGGAGACAATCACTCATAGTGGGGGGGGGCAGCAGGGCCGGGGAGAGGGGGGGGGGAGAGGAAGAGGGGAGCTGTGGGCTCAGCTGCGATCGCGATCATGTGACATTCAGAGTCACATACTATTGTGGCAAAACTGAGTCCTGGAAAGGAACGACACCCAAGGACATCAAGAGGCAGTGAGCAGCTTTATTTCACAGGGGAGGTCCTGGCTGGAATAACTTCCAACAAAAGCCAGGTGCAAGTGTCTGTGAGCCAGCATTTTTATCTGAGGCAGAAACAGGGGTTACAAACGTGGACAGGACAGCCTAGCAGTTCTTCTGATTAGCTAGCAAAGTGAGATCATCAGTTACAGGGCCAGATTAATGACCAATCAGTTACAAGGCTAGATTAATGACCACAGAGCTGGGCACAATCAAGTATCCTGAATGTTCAGTTATGCTCTTGTGGTTACAGGGGTCAAGAAAGCAATTACATGAAGCAATTACAGAGCTAGGCAGCTTCAAAGAGAATGAAGTTTTAAAAAGAACAATTTTTCTTTGTACAGTTTTCCCTTTCAATACTACTGCAAGACATGGTTTTTACCAGGTTAACACTTATTAGAAATGTTTGCTCACCCTCTAGAACACTCACAAATAAGTTACTTAAAATCCAAGGTTTTACTGAACTAGGATCTCATTTTTAATGAGAAAAGAGCCTCTGAGAGAAGCTGTCACCTGCATCAGGACACGCAGCTGGGAGCTGGGAGCTGGCAGCTGGCAGCAGGAGGGGCCCTGCCTGGTCTTCTGACCCCATCCCTGTACCACACTGCTCCCTCGGGGACACATGCACTCCACGCCCCCATCCTCATCTCTGAGCTGGGGCTGAGTGCACAAGTTGGTGTCTGAGACCTCTGATTGGAGCCCCCAACCTGTCTGAGACAGTGACTGTACTCATGGACTAGGGCAGCTGGCAAAGAGAGGCTCACCCTGCAGAGGAAATGAAGAGGGAGGCCACAGCCCAGGAGTGGAAAGGAGTTGAAAACTTGTGCCCTAGAGGCCAGAAGGACTTAGCAAGCCTGGCTTCTGATCAGCTGAGAGACTCGCTACATGTGGACAGGGAGCCCTGCACAGCGTGGCCTGCTGGTGGCCGGGAAGTGGGCAGGGACGGGGGAGGGCTGGGGAGACCCGGAGATGGAGGAGGGCAGTCACACAGAGTCAGGGGACAGCTGAGTAGTGGGCGTGGGGCCCTTCCCAGGCCCCACCCTTGGGCGAACAGATGGCAGGAGGGTGATGGCAAGAGGGTGATGGCAAGGGGAGGTTTGCGGCAGAAAGTCGGGGACACTGAGGCCAGGCTGGGGGGCTGGGATGGCCAGCTTGGAGACCCTCAAGCTGACACAGTAGTCACAGGTACCAGTCCATGCTGACAGCCCTCAATTCTACACTAAACAAAGTCAATTTGGATCATTTCATTAGCGATGGTGAAGTTTTCTCACTTCGAAGAGGAAAATACCACTTTCATTTCATTCTAATTTCTGAGAAAATTAGACTGGTCATGCAAGCACTTCAAAAATTACAAAGTGGTTTCAAAATGCAAGATACGGCTGTAGTCAACCAAGGGAATCTTCCAGAAGGGGAGAAAAAAAAATCAACATTCAACCGCCAAGCACCAGTCACCCTAAAAACACCACCCTAGACACATCTGCACAGTGGCCTAGAGGTGCCTTTTTGTTTCCAGTTCACAGATGGGAAAACTGAGTCCGCAGGCCTCCAGCCAATAGAGAGCAAGCCCCAGGGGAAGCCGTGGGGCTCTCTCTGGGCCACAGCTTGGTTTCCCTTCAGGGCACCATCCACAGAGTGATGCTAAGGTATCCTTCCCATCGCCCAAACCCATCCTATTAACTGAGTCCAATTAACAGAATCCAATTAGCAGGAATCAAACCTAGAATCTGACTTCTCAATAACATTTGAGGCTACAGCTTCCTGAGTTCAAACGTAAACCTAAGAAATGTGAGTGAGCCCGGCACATCCCCACCTGAGGCTCTTTCTGGGTAACAAGGGCACACTACCTTCCCAAAGCAGTGTCTCCCTCGGGGCTTTGACCCCCAGCCAGGGACACTGGCACCCGACCTGCTGTCCAGAGCTGGCCCTCAGGGCTGCTCTGTGCTCTTCCTGTCTCCTCCCTGGCTCCCACCCCCCCTCGAGGCCCCACACTCTCGTTTCTCCACCCTGGCTGCCAGCACCACTCCCCACAGTCGTCTTCCCTTGCTGCACAGCGAGCTCCCCCGTCGGCTTCCCAGTCCCACCCACTCTGGTGCTTTCTGGCCTGGAGCCCTGTGATCCCAACATCAGCTGCCTCGGCTCAGCATACTCCAGGGTCTGGAGCCAAGTCCATGGCCCTGCTCCAGAGCTCCGGCCTAGCTTTGAGGGAAGTGAGAGATTGTGGTGAAAACTGGGCAGACGGCTCCAGAGGAGCCCTCTCTGTCTGAAATTATTTCAAACTTTTTAAATGTTTGACCTGGAGGAAGATTTTGGCTCCTTTCCCAATTGCTGGCTTCTTGCACACATATTCTTGTAACGAATCCTTGTTGTGCACACTACCCTGTGGGTTACCTGCAGCTCCCCAAAGACACCAACCTGCTGGCCCCTCCCACATGGTGGCATCCTTTCCAAGGTCACTGCCCCTCTTGATAACTTCCTCCTCCACTCTTCACACTGCTTATCTTTGGTCCTTGGGTCTCAGCTTTAAAATTCCCTTCTCAGGAGGCCACCCGACCCTCATTCCAAGCAGTCTCTTCTCCATTTGTGGGCACAGCACCCTGCTGCTCCCTGAGCACACCTCCTTCCTGTCCCCGGCTCCTGGCTCTGGATTCAGAGTGCAGAGGCCTGGCCTGGTCCGTCTCACATCCCCTCCCCAGCCTCCAGCACTCTCTGTGGCACAGGGGGCATTCCCAGCCCTCAGGCTCCCCTCCCCACATGCCGACCAGCCACTCCAAGATGAGTGCGCATCAGGTCTGGGGTCTGCCATCTCTGACACCAGGGCTTCCTGCCCAGGAGTCCAGTCCTGGAGTATCTGGAGAAACTGTTCTTAGAAGAGTATTATGGAAATAAATAGTAGAATTTACATTTCCAGCCTAAATTTTAGAAACTGGACTTTTTGAACAAGGCTGATAGAAGATGGGAAAAACCTCTTCCTGCACATTGCCTCTGGTCCCACTTTCCCCTCCTCCCCTCCCCCATATTTTAGTTCAAGGGTCAAACAAATGAAATTACTGATTCTACGCATCACTCATGGGGAAGAAACAGCCTTCAAAACAAGCCATGGCTCTGCTTGGTGCTGACTCCAGGTGACAGAAGTAGCTGCTACGCACTGCAGACGGTGACTCCCCAGGTGCGGAGGAAAGCAGCTGCCTCACAGGGTCCTTTGATCTCCCCCCTTGTCTCGCTGAGGATGTTACCCAAACCCCTAGTGTACTGGTCAGCCTCCTCATCACTGAGACACGGTACCAGTGCTCACAGCTCAGAGGAGGGGAGGTCTGATTTGCTAAGGTTTCTGTCCATGGTCAGCTGGCTCCAAGGCAGAGATGTCCTGGTGGAAGGGTGTGGCCCAGCACAGCTGCTTGATTTGTATCAGCAAGAACCAGGGCAGGGGAGCAGCATCCGAGAGGAAGGAACCTGGGACTGGATACAGACCCCAAGGCCATGTCCCCGTGACTACCCAGACCCTCCCAGAGCACACTCTACTAATCTGCCAGGCATTCCTTAACCCATGAAGTTGATGTGTCAGGACTAATGGTCAGGCCCAGCATAGGCACGTGCCTGGTGCTCAGTACTTACCTCCGAATGAATGAACGGTCCTCTTACACAGCTGTTGTTAGTATCTACATTTTGTACCAGAGGATCCTGAGACTTAGAGGAACCAAAGAATTTGTATTGCTTGAAATCAACAGAAAGTGGAGACCAGAGCATGCCACAGAGTCTGAGAGGGTGTCTCCCATGTAGCCATGCACCCTCATGGCCTCCTCCATTCTAGCCCAAGACGCACTTCAGATCAGTCTCCTAGTACTGCCTGACCCTGAAGTCATGGGCTTAACACCCCCAAACCCAAGGACCGCCGTCCCCACACCCCATACTTCTCCACTGACTTTCCAGATGACTGAGGCAGCCTGCTGTTCTAAGTAAAAGGACAATCTTGTTCAGAGACCTTTCTTCAAAATAGCATTTGCCCTTTAGTTTGAAAGTCATCCAACATCGTATTTCTTTTATTTGTTCAGGGTTGCTGAATTTCCACTTGCGTTTTCAGTCAGTAGTCATACAGGGAATACACTTGGGTTAGAAAGTGCAGCTCTGCTCTGCCAACTGACCCAGAGTGGAAACACTGTTTGATTGGTGCTATCCCCAGGTTGCAGGTCATAGTTCAGGAGGGCAGAGTCATAGCCCACCAGCACATGGCCCGCAGCCTTTCTATGGGGACAAGGGGGCCTGGAGGTGACAGGGTGAGGAGACATGCATCTCTCTGAAAATAGACAGCAAAGAGAGCCCTGCTCACGGAGTGGGGTGACCATGTAGGAACTTGGCAGGAATAGTGCTTGGTACTTACACACAATGCAGGCTCACACATGTACTAACAGCCCCTCCACACTCCTTACATGATTCTCTCAGTTCTCAGAACAAACCTTTTATTATGTGGAATTTCCTAAGAGGAATTTCCAATAAGTGTCACTATGTATAGTTTCCAGTGAGAAAAAGAAGCTCTTACCCAAAGCCACACAGCTACCACAGAGAGGACTTGACCAGCAGTTCAGAAAGCCGGTGAGAATGAGAAGAGGGCCCGTGGCAAAACAGGCTGGGCATGAGGAGATGGGGGTCTTGGTCCAGACCACTTCCCCCTGGCACATACGTGATCTCCCTGCCTGCTCTGAGCCGCAGTATCTTCACCTGTACCCTGAAGGGACCAGGTCACACCGGCTGATTCTGTGTGGTAGTAGCTGTCTGGAAAACAAAAGACCACAACAAGCCAAGTAGAGACAGAGGGACCCTGGAGGCAGCGTGCGACCTGGGTTCTGAAGCTTAAGCGTGATTCTTGTGGGGCTAGAGAGAAAGGCAGCCTGACCGTGGGAGGTAGCCAGCGAGCAGAAAGATGGGAACAGCGGTGGCTATGACGGTGGGAAGGCTGAGCCTCGAATCTGCTTCCCTCATGCCAGCCAGGTGGTTGCCTGGTGAACCAGTTACCTGGGTTTGCTCCCCTACAAAAGGATGGGACATTCTTCACAGGGGTGGAGCTGAGATGAGATGACCACACAGTTCCCAGCCCAGCATCATGAATGAATTCCCTCCACCATCACCTCCATCGCTGCAGCAAAGTGGTGTAAGAACATGCTGTGCTCGGGGAAGGGCGGGTGGAGCGGCATGGTGCCCACCCACCCAGCGGACACCGACAGACAGCACAAGTGTGGCTGATGTTTCTCAGTGGGTAGAAAGAGGTGGAATGGGAGGCTGGGCCCTGAGAGGAGATGAAGAAGCCAGGTGGGAGAGGTCAGGTGGGGCCTACCGGAACAGTGTTACTCTGGAACCATGGCGAGGCTGCCGGACTTCAAGAAGGAACTGGCAGATCACACCACAGGCAGCGACAGGGCAGGGTGCGGAGGATGCACCAGGGAGCAGACGCTGCCCTGGCCGGGGTAGAGAGGGGTGAAGAAGGCAAGGGGCTGTGAAGATGCCAAGGAGCTGACAGATGCAGCATAGAACTTGGTCACTGTTTGGGTGCAGAGGAGGAAGAGAAAGGGATTCGGGAAGTGACAGACTGTCACTGCTTTGTGGGATGGGTAAGAGGAGGCAGCCCTGGAGGACAGCTCTGGGTGCGAAGTCGCTGTGTATCAGCTCAGGTGTTAGCTGTTGCAGGATCCACCGTTTGGGGCAAATACAACTCAACCGTTTCCTCAGAGCCGTACCAACTCCTCAAAACTCCTCCAAGTAAGAGACCCCGATTTCATATTCAAGAATGCTGGCAGTATGCATATTCTAAGACACTTTGAGCGTCCTGATTAAGCTGAAATTATTTTATGTGTTGCCGTCTGGGAACCTGTGTGGGTTGCACTGGGAGTTTCAGAGCTGGGTGACCTTTAGCTCCCCATCTTTTTAACGAGGGTCTAGAGACTTGGATGCGTCATGTTTTTCCTCCACCTTTCCATGTTTTTTTAAACCTCTGAGTTGAGGTAATTGAGTTAGATGCTCGAGGAGTTTCTATCCAGCTCTAACATTTCTTATGTGGAATTAGATGTCCTCATATTATTTGGAGCACCAGAAAATGTGTTTCATTAAATTTACTTACAATAATGAATATGTCATCCATTTGCCTAGGTGTGTTATCTAATAAGGGTGAGTCTCCCTCCAAACCTAATACCTGGTTTAAATCACTTGATTGCCTACACTTGCGCCCAGGCTTGCCAACTACTGGCTGTGGAAGTTGAACCTATAAGGTACGTTCACTATACGATTCTCTTATTTTTCAGAAGGTGTTGGAGAGAATAAACAAGACATCTCTGTTAAAACAGTAAAGTTATTGGGCTGGGCTTCAGTTCTTTTCAATATTCTCTCCAACCTACCCTCCCAATCTTGGAGCCAGGAAGATTTGGTCTCAGTTCCCTGCCTGGAACAGGATATAAACATCTTCGTTTTCCTAACCTAACCTTCCACCTGGAGACCTGGGGTTTGGTAGATGCTCAGAGCTATAGGCTCCCTCCTCTCCAACCACACTCCAGCTGCAGCTGGACTCCAGAGACCTGGGAGTTGGACCTGCCATAGCCTGAACTATTGTCACTATTTATTTTAGGAACATTGTAGTTACATACAAATTCAGTTCACTTGAACAATGTCCAGTCACCATAGATGGCTTCAAACTTCAACCTTTTCTTTAAACAAATTGAGCAACTACAGTATTCTCTTTCCTGACCTGCCAGGACACCAAAAGTCTACCACAAATTTCCATTTTAAACAAGCTTGTCTTGGATACTTTCTTGTCACTGAGATAAAATGTCCAATACCCACAATTTAAAGGAGAAAAAGGTTTATTATTGGGTTAATATCCCTCAGTTATTGCGGGCTGATCGGGTCTGCAATCTCCTGAATGAGTGTATAACAAGGGCTAAATAAAACGAGGCAAGTGGAATGATTTCAGGGCTTCAGGAAGACAGAATTCAAAATTCTTTCAGGGATAAGACCAAGACCTTCTCTGAGTCTCCCATATTTATTTGGTTATCAGAAGGGAGAGGAGTACTCAACAAGGGTGGAATCACTCAAACATTTCTCTAAACAAGGTATGAAATTAATCCACTCAAGAAGGGTGGAACCACTCAAGAATAAAATGCCTGAGGCTATAGTCTTTATCCAGTTGCAGTCTGTTCCAGGTGTCCTTGGTTATGACCTTGTCTCATCCTTTGAGGCTTTCTGGCTTCATCCACCACTATAGGTTTTAGTAGGGATTAATGATTCACAGAGGTTCACTTACTGTGAGTCCACCATTTCCAGATAAGGAGCCTACACCTTGGATAGATTCACAAGTGAACATGAAAAGCCAGTGGATTAATTAAGTCCTGCTCAGGTCTGTTTCATCATGCCTCCCTCAGTTTCTTCTGGCTTATGGCGTGTAGAGGTTCAGTCCATAGTTGGCTGGTCTGAGACAGGGCAGAATGAAGTGGCAGCAGGCAGATGAGAGCTGCTCACAGCGTGGCAGGCAGGAAGCAGAAAGGGATAAAGGGGACCGATGCATCAGTGAGAGCCACAGCCACACGACCCAACCCTGCCCCAGCGCGCCCTATGAGCACACGAGGCTCTGTGAGGACATCCGGATATAAAGCCTAACAAAGCCCTACCGCAAAGACACCCTAAGTGTCTACCTAATGCGTGATCAGTTTCTGAACCCACACGGATGACAGACAGAAGAACAAACCTTGGCACAGACGGGTCACGCGCTGGAAGGAGCCAGTGAATGGTAATTCCTAGGACAGCACAGTTTCCCCGTGGTTCAAGCCACATTGAGAAGTCAAAGAAGTGAGTGTACGGGCTTGAACTTCCTCTAGGAGTTCTGCTCTTCAGAGCTCTTAGCACAGCAGAAATACGTCAGATGAGCTAAATAATTAATGAATACAAAGTCTCAGCAAGTACAGATGTGGAATCAATCATACAAGTCAGGATCTTTTTTGGTCCCTCGCCTGAGTGTCCAAATCCCTTGGTAACACAGTAGCCAAAACACAGCACCAGTGCGGTGTAAAACGTCTCCACAGCACTGCACATGTACATGGAAGGCGCTGAGATAGATCAAGCAGCAGATGGAAATGCTTCCTCATTACCTTCTCCAACCGTTAGCTCGCCAGAGCACGAGAGAACAAGTGTCCTATAAAACCTGCTTGGGCTGTGTCACTCACCCTGTGTGTTCCAGAAGCCAGAGAGGACACAGCTCTCTTGGTGCCCAGGCAGAGGACAAGCTGTGTGGCCAGACAACCAGCCTGAAGAGGGCCGAAGCTCAGTGCAGGGAGTGATGTCTCCTCCACTGTGGGGCAGTTACACCTGAGATGGCTTTGGGGGACCACTCTTCTTGGAGCTGCCATCACACATACTTCCTTAAGAAAGGCACACTCTGCTTCATGCCTTGAAGAACACTGAGTCTCCTCTGGTAGTTCATTACTTTGCAACTGAGAGGGTGGAAAGTGTTTGAATGTAGGACTCTGACCAGGCTCTGGTTCCAGCAGTGAGGAAGTTTGGGTGCATTCCTGGGACTGTGAGCTGAGTCACCTGTGCGTCTCTCCTCAGCCCCTGATTCCTCCGCAGCCTTTCCACTGCCCTCCCAATTCCCATTCCTCGGGAAGCCCAGCTTCTAGTCAACTAGGGGCTGCATCTGGAGAGGCTGCTGGAAGAGCGCATCCCACAGACGTGCCTGGGAGGCTGCGGGGAGAGCTTGTGGCCATAATGCTCCCATGTCGGGTTCACCATTAGGTGGGCTACGGCTTTGGCCACACACTTGACCTTTCAGAGACGTACTGCCCCCTGTACAGAGGGCAAGTCAGTGTGCTGAGGGGTAAAGGGCCACATGCCCCACACTTGGTAAGAACCAGCACGGCGCAGTGTGTCTGATCTGCGCCCGGAGAGGATGGTACAAGTGCAACGTGAGGAACCCAAATTCAAGAAAATGGTACTTGGAGAATAGTCACAGTGCCACCTAAGCGTCCTCTGGACCCAGATGCCCAAGGCTGTGGAGACTGCTCTGTCATGAGGGGTGGAGAGCAGTGGTTTCTCCTGGGACAGCCTCCCACCTTCCCCTCTCTGTACACTTGGTACCCTGCATGGGGCTTGGCACCCAGACTGCTTGGTGAGTAGGCAAATTAGTAAAGGAGAGAGCCAGTGAAAAGACAAGGAAATGAAAACCCTGGTAACGGATGTGTGGCATTTACTGAACGCCAGGTACCCAGAGAAAGCACTGAAACCGATGGTGTCTCAGACCCTCACCTCAGCTCTGAGTGAAGCCTGGGGAGGCTCATCTCTGGAAGACAGAATGAGGTGCAGAAAAGTTCGTCCCAAGGTCACACAGGCGCAGAGTTGGAACCTGATCCCACGCAGCCCCACTCAAGCCTGCCCTTAACACTGAATGAATTATCTAGTTTAGAAAGAGAACTTTGCCAGTTCTTTTAAAAAAGCAATTCATGCTGACTTGGGAAAAATAAGATGAGAATGTAAAACTTTTGGTTTATTTCCTTCTAGGCTTGTTTCTATCCATACTTAAGCAAATACAACTATAGTTCCCATACAAATTTATATACTGCTCTAAAGGTACTGATTACATAATGGATTGTGCTATAATTTCTTTTTGTAAAAAATGTTCACAAAACAAAGACAAAGAACGTGCATCACTCATTAGTAAATTTATGCGACCCCAAAGTGAGAGTCCTTTTTGGTCCTTTGGCCACAGGGACTAACACAGCTTTCCTTGCAGAGATGAATGTGGAGCCTGGCAGCTGATGCTGTTTAACTGGCACCGGCACCCCAACTTCACATGCTCAGGAGTACCCCACTGTGCCATTGCCACCGACTATGCCTGCCACCCTCCACTCCTGGTGCCTCCGGGCAGAGTCTGTTTGGAAGAACTGCTGTTGCACACAGCGAGGGCAGTGAGCACCTGTTCCTTCCTCTGGTTCCTTGTCAGTTTATTCCTCTGGGGCCAAGGAGTTACAGTGTAGAGCAGCGGGCTCTGTGCTTCTCAGGAGCGGTTCATGAAACATTACAGTGGAGACTCTGCCCTTTCCATGGCTGCTAACCAAGTATAGCATTTATTAAATCTGCCTACCCGGTGAGGACAGCACACCAGAATGGGAGAGATAGAAACCTTCATTTTCCCTGATTTCGATCTGCAATGTCCAGAAAGTCCTCTTGTTTTCACCACTAATCCACTGCGAATTTATGGGTCAAAGCAGGGATCAGAAATATAGAGGATTGGTAGTGTCCCTGGTTACACTGAGTGAGGTTCACAGTCTTGTTTTTTTAAAAAAGCTTCCCTTCTGTCTGACAAAATTATTGACCTAAGTGGAGGTCCAGCCAAAGACATCAGCCAACTGCATTTCAGCAGAAATGTTAGCTTTTTACGGAATCAATGATGATACAATGTGCTGGGCATGATATCACATACCTGTAATTCCAGTTAGGAGGCTGAGGCAGGAGCATCAGAATTTCTAGTTCATCTGATCAATTTAGCAAAACCCCTGGCTCAAAATAAAGAAGAAAAAGGGCTGAGGATGTAGCTCAGGGTTGGAGCACTTGCCTAATGTGCTTGAGGCCATGCATTCAACACTCAGCACCACACACTATTAAAGAGAGACAATAATAATAGAAAGGTGTGAGCGAAAGATCTAAATGGACAGATCTAAAATAAACAAATGGAGAGAGCTCCAAAGAAGACACAGAAATGACCGCAACAAACGCGTGAAAAGATCTCCACATCACTAGTGCTCTGGGAATTGCAAATTCAACCACAAGAAGTTTCCATTTCATACCCCTGAGGGTGGCTGTACAGATGAGAACAGGCGCTGGGTGAGGATGTGCAGAAATTAAAACACCCATACGCTGATGGTGAAATGGAAACTGGCACCACCACCATGATATAGTCGGAGGGCCCTGCAAAAGGTTTGACGTCAAGGTATGAAACGGCCAAACTATCCCGCCCCCAGCTGCACCTAAAGAGAAACGGCGACACACCCACGCAGGGACACGCCTGCACATGCTCGCGGCAGCTTTAGTCTAAGGAGCAGAAAGTAGAAGCAACCTAATTACCCCCCAACTGAGGAATGAACAGACAAATCACAGTACACCTGTGTGATGCATTATTACTCAGCAATAGAAATAAAATACAGAAGATGCTACCACTCAGATGAACTGTAAAAGCAATATGCCAGGTAAGCAAAGCCCATCACAGAGACAACATGTGTTATGAGTCCATTTATAGGATGTTTTCAGAATAGACAAATCTTATGACAGAAAGCAGATTAGAGGTTGGCTACCACCTCAGGGTGCATGATGACAAGCAGTGCTGATGACTAACAGGGTTCTTGGGGGCCACAGAATGTTCTGAAATTGACAGTGGTGATGGTTTCAGATTTCAAATATGCTAAAAACTATTGAATCATACACTTTAAATAAATTGTGTGGTGTGTGAATTATACAGTTCAATAAAGCTGTTTTGAAAAAAATCAGTCAAGACAATCATCTGGCTTGAGATTTCAGCATGAAGATGGCTGGATTCTCCAACCAGATCATTTTAACCCAGGCTTTTCCTTTATTAGGATCTGCCAGCCATTCCCAAGCACAGTGTCTTACAAGGTCAAGCACTTGCTTAGCTCTGTGCTCATGGGTGCTTGGGCTGGCATCAGGCTGGGTGGATCCTGCCTGGTGTGTCCTGGGTCTGCAGGGAGCTGGATGGGCAAGGAGGGTCTCAGTAGGAGATCACCCTGTCTCCCAGCATCTCACTGCCCCCAGGCTGGCCAGGCTTGTTCACCTGGAGACAGTGGGTGCTCCACGTGGGAAGTGGAACTGGGTCATTTCCATCACATTGAACAGGCCAGAGCAGCTCATAAACCAGCAAGACTCAAGGACGAGGGTTGGGGAACTCACTGGAAAAATCACACTGCAAAGGGTGAGGGTGCAAGAGGTCTTAAAGAATTGAGACCATTTTTATAATCAACCTATCATTAGCCTTTGGGGCATTAAGTCCAGCTTTTAATTCACATTAGCAGTCACCTTGTAAGTGGCTTTGGGCACATTTATTACTGCTTCTTTCAAAAGAGATAAGGCATGCTTGACCTTCAATCAGATTTCTTACTTGAGATTAGATTTAAATCTTCTTTAGGCTACTTATTTCAGAAATATAATTTGAGGTTAAATACAGAAAGAATCTTCCATATATTAGCCACAAGTATTTTACAAGCTGTGGATATAAAGAAGGTGGAGTTCAATCTTGCCCATACTGAAGAGATCAGAAATGCCTGAGAATTAAAACCTGTTTAGATAATACCAGCTTGAAATGAAAGCAGAGTACAGAAAATTCTTCATACTCAGCACAAGTCACCAATTTGATTTCATTATGACCCCATGAAAGCTATGAGGGACAGAGGGCTGGATAGGCCCTACTCATTCATTTCTAGGAGCAGACAGAGGAGAGAGTAGAGAAAGAGAACCATGTCTAGGGTCCAGAGCGGGAGAGAACCAAGAAGGACAGATGGACAGTCAGCCAGCAGGCACCCCTGGGAAGCCACCTTATGTGACAGTGGTAGGGTGTGTGGTCCGGCAGAGCTCATCCATTCCACAAACACTAGTTGTGAAGTTGCAACGTGTAAGGGTTCTTGGACACAAAATTAATAAGGCTTCCCAGCCTCAGAGAGTGGCAGTCTCAGAGGAGAATGTGGCTGTGAAAATAGCGTGAACTCTTGCGTGAACAAGTGATTGCCAGAGCTCACTAGTCACCTTACAACACTTGGTTTCTGTGAATAGAGACGGCACATGCGAGATCGCTAGAGACCATGCAAGGGGTGAAAGACAAGACGGACAGGTGTCCAAAAGAAGGAAGCATCAGAAAGAGGCCAGGGGAAAGGTTGAGTTCCAGAGAATTCTTGCTTTGTTTTGGTCTTCCTATTTTTTACATGGACACCGCCAGAATGGGTCTGGAAGCTACTGGAAGAACCCAGTACACAAAAAGAGCTACAAACAAGAAAAAAAAAAAAAAAGAACAGTATTGATTTCCCAGGGGAAACTGAGTCCAGGGTGCAACAGGATGGCTTGCTTTGGTGGGGGCAGGAATTGGGGCAGGTGAACACAGCTCTCTCCCAAATAATGAACACAAAGCGTTTTGTATAAGAAAAAACATCTAGAGAGATTCATGTGGTATTAAAAATACTGGCATTTCTAAGGGTTCCTGAGGGAAATTCCAGGAACTCATAGTGGGGAAACAGGAACAACTGGTGATAACGGGGCATTTCCAGGAATGTTCTCTTTCAGAGATGGACAGAGTGGTGCCTGCGTGTGTCCATCTTCCAGCAGGGCTGGAGAAAGGCTGTCTGCTAAGACAAAGCAGGGTCAGGTGACAAAGCAGGCATGAGGGAGAGTGCCGGGAAGCTAGAGCACGTGACAAGGGGGTGGGAGAAGGCTGTAACTGGCTCTGGGTCTGCGAGGGCTACTGCAGAGGGGTCTGTGGGGTCCAGAGAGCCACCAAGGGGTCCTGCTGGTTTATAGGAAGCCTGCTCGGGAAAGTTGCTTCGACGCAGTTATCCCAGTGAGTTCCATGTGCCCCCAGCTGAAGAGTTCTGATCTGAGGATGCCTACTGCTTTGGACATGCATGCTGTCAGCTCTCCCCCACGTCTGCAGACAACTGTGTCCCTAGAACAGAGCCTCTCTCTGTAGAAACAGACAGGGCATGTCACACTCTCCTGGGTGCATCACACTTCTGGGTGCCTTTGCATCTGGGCCAGCTCCTCACTTTTAAAGCCACAATAGCACCCCGGCTGCACCTGGAAGGAGGCAACTCTGTCAGACACGGAGCCATTGGAGCCTCTAACAGCATGCAAATGGGAAATCGTGAGGCCATGTTCTCCCCAAACACCCCCTCTCATAATTCTATTAAAACCCGCTCTGCTGTTTGCTGTGGCACAAATGGTTAGGTGGATCACAGAGAAATGTGATGCTTTTATATGCTTTTTCATAATAGTGAAGTTTTAAACAACTGCTCTGAGAAAGAACCAAGACTACATTTAAATTTAATCTGGGTATAGTAAAAAAAAAAAAAGTCCACTTCAGGTTTTGGAACAGACATTTCTAGACTGAAAAATCAGATCTGCTTTCGGGGCAGACCATTGGAGGCTCAGTTTTATTATCTGTAGGACTGGGCTATGAACACAAGTGTGTGTGCAAACAGACAGGAGGTACAGTTGATGATTGCTGATGGACAAAGGTGGAGAGGCAAAGTGAATAACAGACAGACAGTGACGACATGGTGATGATGGAGATGGACAGACGTCTGTGAAGACTGAGGTGGTGATGGAGGAGGAGGGAGAAGCGGAGGGAGGGGGTGCCTGTGGCATCTGGGCACACTGGTTAAAGCTCAGGATCTGGAGTTAGAGTGCCTAAATTAACTCCAAGATGTTGCTGTTACCACTGGGGAGCCTTGGGCAAGGTCTGCCTCGTAGGATGGCTGTGGGGATTAATCTCAATAACCCTATAAAACTCCCAGCACATGTGTATTCATCGCCAGCAGTTACTCTCTGCCTACTGAGCGTCAGCTACCACCTGAGCAGTCCCTGTGTATTAGCGGAACTAACCATCCCATCCCAACCTTGGGGGAGATTCTGTCCCCATCTCCAGCCGAGCGGATGGGATGCAGGTGCACCTCGGCCCGAGGTCCATGCACCAGCAGACCCCAGGCTGCCATTCACAAGAATGGGTGGGGCTGGGCTATTTGGCAATTACACGACTTGCCCAAAGTTATATGGACAGCAAAGAGTAAACCAATTACTGACATCCACATGTGTCTGGCACCTAAGTAGGGGGTTTTAACCTAAACACATCCAAGAAGATAAGGCTAAGTAAAAAGTCAGTTTAGAGTTCAAACGGATAGAGGAGAAAAAACTGTTAAAGAGATGATCTTGACACATTCCCTTTCTCTCTGTCCCCTCCACCGCTGGTGCTGTGCAAATCCCATAGCAAGCCTACAAAGCCAGCTTACAGTGGATTTAAAACTCGTTTGCACTTAAGCCCTGGTTATCCCTGCTCTTGATTAGCAGGGTGTGGCTTTTCCTCTGCTCATCCACCTGCAAACACTGCTTCTTCCCAATAGAGTGCTCCGCCTACTGGCGTTTGGTGAAGACACAGAAGCCCATTTAAATCCTGGTGCTGGGAAATCTTTAATTAAGAATTAGTGTGCCATTCTTTTCCTCTTTCTTCTGAAAAACCTCAGCAAAAGTCATCAGGGCATGGGCACCTGCAGCCTTCAGATAACCTGGTTGGGGCACCCGAAGGCATCAGAGCTCCCTCGGGAGCTGTCTGCAGCACAGCTTGGAGTTAACACATCTGGACTGAAACAGCCTGGCCCTGTCCACGGTCCTGAAAACCTAAGCAGTGCCTCTTCCTCCTGTGAATTTCTCAGATTGCTGTCAGGTGTCTGCAAGGACACAGAACCACGCAAGGAAGAGATGAGCAGGCAGGGAAGACAGGAGAGATGGAGGCAGACACAGGGCTGCTGGTGGTAGGGAGGAAGCAGACCGTAGCCATCGACAAATGTAAGATTTCTGACATTATTTAAAAATAACTCAAGTTTCTAGGAAACAGCCATCACACACACACACAGACACACACAGACACACACAGACACACACAGACACACACACACACACACACACACCGTGAACCACCCTCACTACACTGAGCGAGGTCATGAATCCTTTGTGACCAGCAAGGACCACTAAATCCCTGCTTGTACCCCAGCCAGAGTCTGCAAGCAGCCCCCAAAGGTCGAAAACACAAAAGTCAGGTTAGACTTCTCTGTGCCACGTCATAGCCTTCTGGAGCGAGAGTTCACCTTTTTTCCTTCTCCTGATACCTGACAGATTACCCAGCACAGATTTGAAGCCAAATCCATTTGAGACAAATAAGCAAGCAAAACTAAGCTCAGGCCAAGAAGAAACTGCAAAACAAGTAAGACTGAGCTTGGTGGGAAGATGGGCAAGCCTGCTCGGGGCCACAAGTCACGTGTCACTGCTGAGGTCATGTTTAGGCTGACACTTGAGGTGAGATGTCAAAGCAGCTCATGAGAGCAGGTCCTTCACGGGTGAATCATGCTGGGTAAAGCAAGGTTTCCTGGGGAAACTAAGTGGCCAGATATTGGTGGAAGATAGAGGGGAAGATATGGCAGTGACAAACACCATGTGAGGAAAATTTTCTCTTCAGTGCTTGGGCTACATGGGTCCATGGCTCAGAAGAGAGACCTGGTCTGAAGACACAGACTTGGGCTTTATCAGCAGATTTAGGACTCGGTGAGTTTATCAAAGAGAATTTTGTGCTGAGGAAAGGTGACAGGCATGCACGGAGCCCTGGCACATGACAAAGTGCCAGCTGAGCATGCCCCCACGTGGATGAAGAGGAACAGCCCAGCGCTGAGAGGGGCCCAGCACAGAGGTGGTTGTGGAGACAGCACCCAGAGCCGCACGCATATGCCCTGGGAGGGATGAGATCTTCACAGGGAACCTCCAGACACGCATAGCTTTCAAGGAGCCTAAGTCCTGATATTTGGCTTCCAAATGTGTTATTTTGTAAAACTGATGTGCATGAGAAGTCACGTGCAGAGGGGCTGGGGTCCTCAGTGGTGGAGCACATACTCTGCTCACGTGAGCCCCTGGGTCCAGTCCCCAGCCGCAAATGAACAAAAGTCATGTGCAGAGATTTTTTCCATTTCCTTTTTCAGTTTAAAAGAAAGGCACGCTCCTCACTTCTCTTGAACTTTACCACACCACTTCCCCAGGGATGTAATAGCTGCCCAGGCACCACAGGGTCTAAAAAGCCAGCTAAATCAAGCACTCTGTTCTGTAAATATTTCTGACAGGAGCAAAGCTTAGGGTTTAAAATGAGATATTTGACCCATGCCTGAAAATATTTACACCAGAGTACAAAATATCCATTTATTGAAAAAATATCATTCTTACATATATTTTAGTATAGGATGGTAAGTTTCTAGTTATCAGATTTTAATGAATGCATTTAATCATAATGTGGCAGCTTTATTTTAAAATGTTAATATTTATAATTCACTGCAAATTACACCGTGGCAATTATTTAAACTTAAGATGACAATTTTAGATGTCAGTCTGAACGATGTTGAGGAGGGATATTATTTTCTGTAATTATCTTCAGATGTAATAAGCAAAAGCAGATACCACTGTTAAACCAAATAACTGTGGTGCAGGAAGAAGCTGAATGTGTAACACGTTTAAATAAATTTTTCCTTCAATGCAGCTTGCTTTTGAGCATCGATCCCACTCTCATGGTGTCGGAAATCTCACCCTTGGCCTAGAGGTGACCCAGGGAGACAGCAGCATGGCTGATGCTCTGTTGCAGTGCATCCAAGTGAGCGGCCAGGTGCAGGGCACGAGCCATGTGAGTGCACAGGCTCCTCTGTCTGGTATCAGGGACCCCTGCAGTGGAGCCAACCTCCTGTGGGGTGTTACGGTATGCTGCAAAAAGAAGGAGCAAGAGACAAAATGGCAGAGCTGCAGGGATCTGGGATGGTCAGCTGTTTGTGGGGAACAAAAGGCCCAGGAGGCCGCCAGAGCCTGCGGGGAGGGTTTAAATCACATTTATATTGAGGAGAATGATGAGGGGATTATCAGGTGCCTCGGAGGGTGGTGATGGTCTTATGATAATGAAGACTTTATGTTGAAGAGGATGGTGAGGAGAGATCCCAGGTGAGTAAGAAGTTTGTCCTTTCCTCTAGGTGAAACCCTTTTTCTATTACTACTGGGTTCTCAAGGAACCAGGATGTCTTCAGTGGATGTAATCTCACCCTGAGGCAACATAGCGTCATGGGGCCAGGACCACTGAGGCCTCAGCTGTGACCGGAGGCACACAGAGTTATGTTTCCACATGCCATCGCTGGCTTCCATGGCAAAACACTAGGCTTCAGACAAGCCCTAATCACAACTTAATTATGAAACGATTTCTCCCCAAAGTTATACAGAACGGCCCTTGACAGCCTGGTTTCCCTTCAAGATTCTCTCCTGTGTCACCCAGTTAGAGGCTGCTCCATGGGGCAAGAAATTCAAGAAGGAAGGGGTGGTTCAAAGGGTTCTTGCAATCAGTCACTAACTCAATCATCTTCATCAAGGATCTCTATCCTGGCCTGAGCCAAGCACGAAGAAGGCTTTACTGTGAATGAAACACTTGGACCATCACCCAGATGACTCCAGGGAATGAGCTATGGGAAAACCCTGGAAGGAGCATTTCAGACAGGGCTCCAGCTGGAAAAACACGTACTAAAGGTATAATCAACTTAGGATCTCGGAGGAAAAAGGAAAAGACTATCACACTAGCCAGAGTGATACAAGAAAATAGGTTGGAGTGGAAGGTAGGTACCAGACCAGGCAATGTCATCATAAGGAATCTGTATCAATTCTAAGGATAAAGTGAAAACCACTGGAGATGCTTATCTAAGGGGTAAAGCCTTTACAAGTTTAAAAGATCATTCTGGTGTCTGTGTGAAGATTACTTTAAATGGAGTTTGGGGTAAACACAATAGATCACACACGCAAAGACACATTTTGTCTGCCTCTTAAAATTACACTAAAATTATAGATAAGAAATTTTAAGACAATCATGCAGAATACGGAGACATGAGAATAACGAAAGTTGAAAGTTGGAAGTCACGTGAACAAAGAATAAATGACTTAGTAGACTCTTTGAACTGGAAGAAGGAATATCTGAGCTGAACTTGGAGATAATAAGAACCTCTGAAGTTTCAGAAGTAGGAGGCCTTAAATATTCTATAAACAAAAGAACATAAAGTCCAAGAATGTAAGAAATTAGATTAAGTTTTCAGAGGTACAGGTGACATTCCACACAGCTGAGTGATTGGTCTACTTTGAAAGGGACATAAGTTTTATTTCTCTGCAAAAGGTAGAGACATTCCAGTCCCAAAGGCACCAGTCCATCTAGCATGAGGATATTAAACAAAATATGAAAAGTCAAGTGAACATAAGCATTTCAAGTACTGAAAATCCCAGGCCTGATCCCCTTCTCAAATTCTAGAATTCTGGCATTTGTATCCTCCCAAAAACTCTTTTCAGAGGAAAATAGGGAGAAATCAGAAAGAATATTTAAAATATTTAAGTACTACTCTTGAAGACCTTATATTCAGATAATAACAATTCTATTAAACAACATGCTCCTGAATGACTGATAGATTGAAGAAAAAATCAAAAGAGAAATTTAAAAATATCTTGAGACAAACTAGAATGGAGACATAATATACCAAACCTTGGGATGCAGTAAAACTAGTTCTTAGAAGAAAGCTTATAGCGAGAAATGCCTGCAATAATGAAGAAAAATCTCAAATAAACCAGTTCACACTGTACCTTAAGGAAAACACCAAAATAAGCTGAAAGAACAAAACAAGCCTAAAGTTAGTAAAAGGAAGGAAAAAATAAGTATTAGGGCAGAAATAAATTAACCAGAGAATAGAAAAACTATTTTTTCAATTTATAAAATTAAAGTTAGCCATTTAAAAAAGTTGAACAGGACCAGGGATATAGTCCCACAGCACAAGCACTTGCTTGGCAAGCACAAGGTCTTAAGTTCAATTCCCAGTACCAAAAAAAATAAAAATATTGAACAAAATAACAAGCTTAGTTACACTAAAAACAGAGAGAGGAGATTGTGTAAAATTAGGAGTGAACATGGAGACATTACAAAGGATGCATCAGAAACATGAGGGGGTTGAAGGGTCTATAATGAACAGATTTTATGTACTGACCCATAGGATAAGCTAGGGAAATAAATTAATTCTGGAACCCAACATCTGCCAAGACCGAGTCGAGCAGAAACTAAAAGTCTGAACAGACCAACAACTGATGAGAAACTGAGGTGGCGGCCACCCTGCATGGATAAGGAAAAGGGGCTGGTACATTCAGTGGAGTGTTGTTCATTATCTTTTAAGGAAGAAGCCATCATTTGCATGGGTGCAGCTAGAGAACATTGTACTAAGTGAAATAAGTCAGACGCAGACAAATACTAAGTGGTGTTTCTTATATGTGGGATATTTTTAAACCCTGAAATGCATATAAATAAAGAAGAGTAGTGATTATCAGAATCTGGGGGTGAAGATTGGAATGGAGAAATATAGGTCAAGGATAAAAGTTTGCAGTTATGGAGGAGGTCTAGAAGTAATAGCTCTAGAAATAGTCACAAATATTTTCCTGTGTATATCTATATTCCTGTGTATCTAATGTGTACAATTTTAAATTGTATTTTATAATTTTAATTTTATATAATAGATATGTAATTTTAAAGATATTTTCAGAGTCATCAAAGTCATACCACAAAATCATGAGTATATGCATATATATATATATATATATATATAATATGTTGATGACTTTTAACTTTTAAAGAATTCTCAAGAAAAAAAGAAAAAATTAAAGGAGAGCATTAAAAATAATTCAGAAATATACATAGTTTCCCAAATTTGAAAATTTATTGAATGTCTAGCATAATGGATGAACATAAATCCTGATCTAGTGACACAATCATGAAATTTCAAAATATCCAAGATCTTTTAAACTCTAAAAAGAAAAAATGAAGTGGACACACCAAATAGTCAGCAACCAAAAAGTCTTCAGATTTAATAGAAACTCTAGGCAGTGAGAGATGGTGAGTGGGGCGTGACTTTGAAATTGAAAGGGAACGTGTTCCCAAGCCAGAATTCTACAGCTGGCCAAGCTAGCTGAACAACTGAACAAGGGCGGCAACGGGTGATCATTTCTCACACATGCAAAGGCTTTTTTTTTTCTTCAAAAATTATAACTCCTTTCTTGGGAAGCTACTAGAGAATATGAACAACAGATTAGAATGTGTAACTGAAAAGGGCATGGGAGATTAGAAATAAGAGAGAGAGACAGAGAGAGAGAGAGACAGAGAGAGAGAGAGAGAGAGAGAGAGAGAGAGAGAGAGAGAGAGAGAGAAAGGGAGAGAGAAGGAGAGAGAGAGGGAAATATGAAGGAATCCTGAGAACAATTTACAAGGAGTCTCCGGAAATCAAGGGCCTATAATCAAAAGTGGCTCTGCCTGAAGGCTCAGTTAGTCACAAATATTAAGTGGATAGAAAATACCTAAAATATCTGTATATTTAAGAAAAGAGATTTAGAAAAAAATGGAAAAGATTAGAAACCTGACCAAAAGGAAAAGCTAGTAATAGGAAAAGCAAAGTCATACATCAAGGGAAAAGTAGTTATAATGTGTTGTACCTCTCAGTCGTGAGTAACACATGCACAGTCATTGTACTGTAAATACTGATCTAATCGATGCTGATGTTTGGGAAAATCAGGATGAGAGAAGAGCAATGTGAGCCCCTTCTTAGATAATACTGAAAACTGAAAAGGCAACACATACCAATAATGCTAGTTATTTGGATACAGAAAAATAGAGATCAAAATGAACAATTAAGAGAGATTAAAATTACTATTTTGGGGGGAAGGAGAGCTGAAGAAGATGGCCACACAGCAGTTTTTTGGTGTAACAAATCTGTAGCATCTTACCCTTCAGATGATGTGCATGGATGATAGCACTTGTTAGCACTGAATGGGAGGGAGTACACTGACATGTCCTGTCCTGGGTATTATGTGTGCATCACACTCATTTAACTTCATAGCAACTCTATAATCTTTGCCCCACTATCATTTCCATTTTACAGATAAGACAGATGAGGTTACGGGTTTGGTGATTACTATATGACCACAGGGCTCATAGGCAGCAGGGCTGGAATATAATCCCACACACTAGCTCTAGAGTGACCGCTCCCAAATATTTCAAGAGTTCTTAAACTCTTCTAAGCCACTGATACCTTTGGCAATCTAGCTAAGCCTTCCTACCACTTCATCTTAAATGCTGAAAATAAAAGCACAGATGCAGAGTAAAATCAACTGAACCCAAAGAGTAATCAGAATACTTTAAAATATGCTATGACAATGTATTGCTTCTTTGTTGTCACTGCTCAGCAAGATCCAGCAATGGACCTAACACCTGCTAAAATCCCCAAGGATCCATGAACAGTAACATTAATGGAGTACAGGAATGTCCTTTTCTGTGGTTGGCAACGTCTCCCAGGCACTGCTGACACAGTCACAGTTTTCCGCCTCTGTTGGGAGTATAGGTAAATTTAAGGGGGCTGTTACTGAAAAGAAAATGCAGCACTTCCTTATCCTAGTGTATGCCTCTTGCAAATCCCATTCATGAACCCAAGAATATACAGTAGGCTGTACTACCACCTCTCAACTTTGATAGAGGTTTAACCCCAATTTTAAAAGTTAAAACTATAGAAAAAGAAAAATAAGACCTGTAGTAAGGCAAGAGGGGAAGCAGGGAGACCCATAAAGGGAAAGTGTCTGAGATAATTAACTAACAGTCAACTTGGAAAACCTAGCTAAACTGGCTCAGCATGGTGCCAGGTGTGGAGGACCCAGCTGAGGACTGCTGCCAACAAAATAAAAGAGAGAACTGGAGGGGAAGATGGTGCTGTTGATTCTCCTGTAGAAGAGTGTCACATTGGTTTTCCTGATGTGAACTCAGCCGTTCTCATCACCAGAGGAGCTTGGGTCCTTACTGTCACTGAGGATGGCTGTGGTCCTCTTTACAAAAGCCACGGCCCTTACCTTGAGAGTTGCTTCCCGGCTCCAGTGCAGACCCTTCAGCCCCCTGTCACAGATCCTTCAACCCACTGGTGCAGACTTTCTAGCTTCCACCACTGACCTTTGGGCCTTCCCAGTGCAGAGCCTCGGTACAGTCTTGCACGGGACATTGTCCTGGGCTCTAGGCCTCTGGTGGGACTCATGGATGACACTGCCATGGGCTCTAGATCTTCAGCTGTCTGCGCAGGACATCGCCACGGGATCCAGACCCTCAGCCGGATTCTTTGGGTCTCTAGTACATGGACAGTTTTCCTGCATACTTCTGCTTTTGACTTTTTGAGTGAATATTAAAAAACAATCCTACAAATATGTGAGAACCGTGACTACAACAGTGCCAAATAAAAAAAGACACAAAACTGCTGTTTCCCAAACTTGGCAAGTGTCCTTTTGCCATATCAAGTGCAGTTGAAGGATACATTAATTATCTGTCAATGTGATAATGCCTGGTATCGCACAACCACCCAAGCTCAGGATCGCAGAATGGCAGGATTTATACTCACACATCTTGGGTGTAGACCTGGACAGAGCTCCTCGTTCTGACTGGGTCCAGCCATGTGGCTCTTCCGGTCTCAACTGTGCTTGCCCACCTATGTGAGGGTCGCCTACTTGTCAGTTAATCTAGATACACCTGTTGGAGCAATGCAACCCATTTCTCCCACCCCGTAGGAAGAGACTAGCCCACAAAGCTCACAGGGCAGCCAAGCCACAGAAGCAAATCCAGTCTTTAAATCTTTAAATCTCATCCCGAGTCACATTAACTAGCATCCCACTGGCCAAAGAAAACGACATGGCTAAGCCTAGGTCAGAATCTGAAAGGGAGATGAGATAGTTATGTGGCTACTGCAAGGGTACAGGGCGGAGCGAAGATCGCAGACTTCAAGTGCTAACATCTACCACACTAGGTCTTCTCCCAAGTCATCCCCGCTGCATTCACCCAGCTTGCACAAAGTTGCCCTGTCATGTATCTGATAATATTGAGGGCTGCTCTGTCCTTAAAGCCAACCACAGAACTTCCAGAGGTCTGTTGGCCACAGTCTGAAGCAAGGATATAGGACAGCAAAGTCAAGTATTCCAAATCCCAAGCCCCATCAGCTGCAGCAAACCATGCAACAGGCAAGTAGAGAAGCTTCCCCCACTTGGTGCCTGCAGTTTGAACCTGAAGACCTCAGACCAGTTGATCTTGATTGCTCCCCACCAAACTGGAGACAGGTTTACTCCACACTAAGGAGAGGACGGACATGGTACTTTCTTTCACAGACCACCCACAGAGAAAGTAAAAACCTCATCTGTTTTGAATTATAGGAGTTTACCATGCATCTGTGTCGCTGCCATTCTTCTTACCTCTGTTTAAATGAAAATATTATGAAATAAATTATTAGCAAGCCAACAGAGGCAGAGGTGAGAAAAATTCCATAGGAGAGTAGCCAAACCTCCTCTCACCAGTGAACAAGTTCTCAATAGAGTCCGATAACAAAGCCAGGCTCTGTCAGCCCACTGCAGGAGCCTCAGACCACCCTGCTCAGACCCTTTACTGCACACCGAAATGTTTAGTCTGATCTTCAAGACCCTTCACAAGCTCACCTTGGGTGACTTTTCTGGTGCGATATCCCAACACTTCTCTGTGTGTGGCCTTCAGACAAGCTAACAGCACACACTGTGCATGTCTCTTGCCTCTGAGTCCACTCCAGAAAGTGCTCTGTCTACTCCACAGCAGCCTTTTACCCTCTACTCCCCAGGCTGACCTCCCGACCCTGTCCTTCCATCAAGGCCAAGGTCACATACCGACTCTATCATAGGCCTCTCGTTCCAGACTCTGCAAGGGAGTTAACACAAGAGAGCTCAGTTCATGTCTACAAGTGTGTCTGAACTCCGCTAGGAGTGGGTCAAACGGCCATGGAGAGACAAGGAGGGGCATTCAGGAGTGTCCTGGGAGGAACCACCCAGCAGAAGGCGGCTTAGAGGGCCATGAGATGGTCACTGTTTCAGACGGACTCATCTCTGGTCATCTTCCTCATGGCCCTTCCCACTCCACCACAAGTGGTGTGATCTAGCTGATTTGTAACCTTAGAATAGAATGGACTTCCTTTCATTTTTCTTGGAGTAATTTAAATGCAAGGAGTGGGAGAGCTGTAAGTGTCTGTGTCTTAATTACTTTTCTCATTACTGAGACAAAATATCTGACACCCAGAATTAAGGAAGGAAAGGTTTATTTAGCTCACAGTTTGTGGAGCTTTCAACCCATACTTGGCTGGCTCCAAGGCAGAGCGGCACATGGCAGAGGGCAACATGTCATCGTGGCAGAAAACAGCAAAAGCGGCAAGAGCAAAAATGGAGGAGGTGGGAGCAAGCAAGCCTCTTTCCCTCCCTTATACTGTATGCAGGCTACCCACCCCACTACACCCAGTGCAGGGTGGGTGCAGCACTCACACTTATAATCCCATTGGACTATAAGTCAACCAAAAACTTTAGAAGCCCACTCATGTCTGCATGAGGCTTTAGGAGGACATCTAGACACAGACCATAACGGTCTGTATCTTATTCCACACATGTAGGCTTAAGATGCCCTGGGCCTCCAATGCCTGAGGCTGGTGAGGACCTGGCCCAGTGCAAGGGCTTCTGCTCTCAGGTCCATGGCTCTCATCCAGCCAGTGCCATCTGCCCCAGCTCCTAGTCACCTAGTTGGGTGATGTGTGTCTCCATGCACCTTTGGGCTGCTCTTAATTTGTTCAAAACCCTGAAGAGGAAGGATGACCCTAAATGGACTCCTCAGCTACTCTAAAAATGAGCAGGATTTTAGGGGACCAGCAGGCATACAGACAGATATAGAAGTGGGGTGGGAAATCGGAACAAGTGACAGAGGAAGTTTTTCCCACACACAGAGTTCTGGCTTCCCCTTGGGATAGCACTAGACCAGCAAAGGGTTAGGGAAGGGAGCAACTTAGCCAGGTTTGCCTTTGTGGAATGTCTTTCCGACTACAGAAAGGACTGGAGCCCAGGGGGGCAGAGGGTGCAAGACTAGAAAATGGAAATGGATCTAAAGGCTTTAGCAACCAGTCCAGAAGTCAGGGAGGAAGTGCAGACAGAAACGGTGCTATAGTGGGAGGAGTCCCACCCACACTCATGCGCTGAAAGCCAACCCCCAAGGAGAAGGTGTGGGGCAGCAGGCTCACAGAGGGCCCCGTCATGAGACTGGGGCCCATAATCCTGCCACGCTGGGGGTTCCGCTTTAACATAGCCATCTGGGGGAGCAAGCTCAGATCAGCAGTATCTTCCCTGTACCCCCTTAGGAATTTCTTTGACTTTCCTCCAACACTTCTCTCCCACCCAGCCCCAGCCAGAGGCAGCCTCTGCTTCTCAGAGTGCCGTTTCCATCTACTCCTCACCTCAGCGGTCTTTGCAGGCCCTACCGCCGGCCGTTGTCTGCCCATCCGACCGGACGGGGGCTTCTAGACCTCCAGGGCTTTGATTCATGGCTAGCTACCCTCACCCACCTTGTTCAAAGTCAGCCACAAATAAATAAATGCATAGATTGGACTGAGTTTTATCAGAAAGAGACGTTCTGATGGAATAAGGAAAATAAAGCTGAAGAGAAGGCCGGAGCGGTTTCCTCACATAACAAACTGCTCTCAAACTTCCATGGTTTAAAACAGAAGCCGTTTTCTATTGCTTGTGAATTTCCAGGTGAGATGCTCTGTTATGCTGGTCTGGGCCACGCACATCTGCTTCTGCTGGTCGTGCTTCTGTGTCTGTGGTCCCTGGAAGGTGCCTGCAGGACTAACCAAGTAAGGCAGGTGTCAGCTGGGTGACAAGACCCCCTGGGCCGCACCTCTCATCACCAGAATACTTGTGTGGACTTGTTCTTGTTGTGCCAACTCATTTCCAAGAGGCCCACAGCAGCACACCGTAGCCACCAGAGGCCCAGACTCAGGACCAGAGCATCACCTCTGCATCCTGTTGGCCCAAGCCAGTTGCAGACCTGCCCACATTGAAGTCCGAGGTGAGCAGAATCCATGTGACAGGAGAAACAGGAGCGTCACTCTGATACAGGAACACAAACAGTGACGTGGAGAGTTGGAGCATTTCTGGTCTCTCTATCGTGGGGAATCTTCAGACAGATTTGGCTTGGGCAAAATAATCTCCTCACCACCAGGCATTGAGACTTGTTGATGATTCTGGATGATGACAGTGATGGTGGTGACAGATAACACTTCCTGTGAGCCTGCTCTGTGTTCTCCACAACACATCTACTGCGTGGATACTGCTGCAGTCCCCATGCCACAGCTGTAGAGATGTGTTCTCCAGTGGGACATATTCCACTCAGGTTATCCACCTATAAGGCAAACAGCAGCAAACCGGAAATCGCCAAGCCGCCTCTTGGAAAACTGGCCCCAGCCCCAGCCACAGAGAAAGTGTGCCAGAGGATCCCTCCCTTGCTGCAAGCTGCAGAAAACTTTTCTGTCTCGTTTTTTCATCTTTCCTGTTTTCCCTATTGCATCTTTTTCCCTTTTTGTTCCTCTTGATTATCCCTCTTCCTGTGAAGTCTATTTTTCAGATTTAGGCCACAATGTTTTATAATAAAAGACTTTCTTCTCTGCTTTATAGACACATGGAGAGGATTAACAGTTAATTTAATGTCTGAAGAATGCCTTAAGCACCTTGGAATTAAATGTGCCGTGTGCAAATAAACAAATACAGGAGTTAGCGTATGGAGACATCGGTCTTCTCTGATCACACGCTCTGAGCGTCTGAATGCATGCGTGCACACAGCCAGCTGGAAATCCACCAGTTCCGCCAGCCAGTGCCAGCGACCTGGAATTTGCATTTCCATGTGTAGTGTTAGGAGGAAGAGATGAAAGGCAAATTGCCAGGACCCAGAGCCTTCGCCCTTTCTGTGGAGGGAAAGAAACACAGTGGAGAAATCTTCATGAGCTCAGTCAGCAGGACTCATCCCCAGCACTCAGCCCTCTACTGCTCTGTCCCGTCCCCTCCTAGGTGACTGAGCAGTGGGAGATGGAAGGGTAGGCTCTGCAGAAAAGGAAGCCAGCAAGACAGCAGGAGTTGCAGCCCCTGAACAAAATCTAGTCCATCGCCTTGTCCTCATGATGGTCACTGGCTTATCATCATTCTGTCTCTGCCTCTGCAAGTGCAGCCTCCACACTCACTACCTGGTCTCCTCACCCCTCAGCCAAGTACCCAAGAGCTCAGCGTTCACAACAGCCCGGGCTCAGGGATCCTGGCAGAATTCTGTGCTGTGTCTTTGGAAGTTACTCTGAATCAACCTACAACATCTTTGAAAAACATCACAGCTGTAACAACTGAAGCATGGATGCATGTTCAGAGTGCAGTGTATGGTTGTTGGGGAAATGCAGGTCTACAGTCAGATGAGAGAGAATCTGCCCCCCAGGCTCACCTGCCAACCTTAGGGTATATTTCCGTGGTGCTCTTGATTTTCATTTTGAGCAGATGTGGGAAGAGGATAAGTCCATGAGTGTGCCTGGCCTCCATGTGCTCTGGAAGAGGCACTGGATAACAGGTCAATACATAGTGGGGTCCAGGCTCCAGCTTAACCCTGCTTCCTGATTCTCCCATTTAAGGGCTGGGGATATAGCTCAGCAGCAAAAGCGCTTGCCAGGCAAGCATGAGGCCTTGAGTTTGATGCCCAGTTAAAAAAAAAAAAACTAGAATGATTCTCCCATTTAGTCATGCTACTCATTAAGGGCATGAGAAGAAATGGAAATGCTGCTCTCCCTTCCTAGGAAGTGAGGGAGGCTGAGGGCTTCTCAGTCACCCCGAGACTTCAGCAGCTGTGGCTCCTGGCCCAGTGCAGGACTCACTCACCTCACACGGGACCAGCAGGAAGCAGGCTTGAACACATACTGACTGGAGGAAAATGAGGAAAGTGCAGAAGTGGAATGGGAACCCATTGCTGTCAGCTGCCAAAATCTAAGCAGCCTTCTGTGGCACCTGAGCTCCGCCTGTGCGAGGTCACAGAGATTTGCCCTGGAGTGGGAAAGCCCAAAGCTGAACACACATCAAGCTGTTTCTGGAGTCCTCCCCAGAGGCAAAGCATCCCTGGGGCACATCTATTAGATCCCACAGGTATTGTTCCTTCTTCTCACTTTGTTTTCCTCTTCCAGACAGGCTCCAAGCTGGAGAAACCACAGACACCCTGTTCCAATGGGGAGATGTTTTCCCAAGACCTTGGGATTCTTGCCAAAGCACCCATTTAACTTTGGGATCTACAGGTGGGTGGGAAATTCTTATTTTAGTACTTTAGAGCATTAGATCCCCTTTGCAGCCTTGGGCACCTAGGTCAGGGCAGCCCTAACTGCCCACCCCTCTGCTCTGTCGTCAGTGTCACGCTGGCCTCCTCTGTGCTCCATGGACCAGTGTCCTGTGTACCTCCCCCAGGACCTCAGCACCGCTCCTTCCTCTGCCCGCCTCTCTTCTCATAGAAAGTGCATTTCTCACTCCTTCAAGTTCTCCATGTCACTGCTTCAGTGTCCCTTACTGAGATGTCCTTTCTGACCACATGATCTCAAAGTGCTTCCCACCGCATGGCTCCCCTGGCCAGCCTGTGCTCTTCCCAGCCCTGGGCGCCACGTGTGCTGGGATTGCTTTGTCCTTGGTCTCTCCCTCCCATGGGAACACGAAGGCCTCATTCTGCCCACAGCTCCATCTTCAGGACCTGAAGCAGTGCCCCAGGCCCCGCAGAACTCAGGATTTTCCCTACATCCTCCATGAATGCATGTACAAAGCCTCCCTGTGCCCTTCTGCTCCCCTGTCCCCTCCCTGGCGATCACAGCCACCACCTTACTGAGCCCAGACAGCACCAGGAGCCCCCAGCACCCAGTAGGAGCAGCCGACCCACTCTGTTACCTTTGCGAAGATGCTTATCATGCTGAGGCCAGTATCTCCTACACTGGCAACTAAGCTGGGCCACATTATCTGGCCCAAAGCCAAGCCTAGACTGAAGCTAGGTGGCCTTGATTCTGTGGGGACTGTGACCCGATGCTCATGCAGCCCAGGGAGTCCCTGGCACTGGCTCAGAGTTGGCCACAGCTTACCCTACAGTGATCAGCAAGGGCCTAGAATCAGGGCCACCCCACCTTAGCTCATGGCTAAACCAGGACGCCCCTCCTCCTTGGCTCTCTGTGTTGCAGTAACCAGAGGAAGAATAGAAAAACATATCCAAAGGAATGTGTCTAACTTACCAAGTACAGAGGAGGATGCTGTCCTTGGGCCTCCTCCCCAGCCCTCAGTCTGGTTTCTGTCTGGCCTGGCAAAAGGTGGAGGCAGGACAGGGGCCCCTGGAACAGGAAGTGGTGCGGGTAACATCGGAGGCAGAGAGAGAATGAGGTGCGGAGAAGGGCTATTAGCATTTCTCCTTCAGTGAAAAGTCAGCCTGTGCTCCAAGCAGCTGTGAACACCTGGATGGTGGGTTGGGACATCTTCAGAGGCCCCAACCAGCCATGCCTGTCCCTGTGTCTACTTACACTCCCTGCAGTGGGTCACCCAGGATACTTGCAGAAACTGCCACTGGGCTGGCACTAGCCCACCTGGGCTGCAAAACTCTGAAAATGGGATGCAGAAAAGTGCCTTCCCTTGAGCAAATCGAGACTCAGGAGTACAAGTGACTGGCACTGGCCAGCAAGAATCAGGTGTGGCCCCAGCCAAGACAGCTGTGGGGCCAAGGGGGGCCCTAAAATCTCCAGTGTGATAGAGCTCTCTAGGTGATTTTGATGATGGCCAACTCGAACTTTGTGATCCATTTTCACCCCTTTTCCCTCCAAAAGATGAGTTCTGTTGAAATTCCCAACTTCCTAATCCACAGCAGGAAATCTGGTCCTTTCTTCAAATAAAAACCACTGAATAGGCAGTGTCGCAGGAACTGTGCAGAGCGCTTTGCTCAGACGGTGTCATTTAATCCAGAAAACCAGCCACAGACAGAGCTCCCAACCACACAGCCACAGATGATGCTCTCATTCTCTTTATAGAGAAGAAGGTAGAATCTTGGAGAAGCCAGATCACATGGGTGGGGCCAAAAACCTAATACAAAGCAAAGTGGATTGTTCTAGACCTCATGCCTTCCTCACTCACTGACTGCCTCCCGAACACTCTCAGAAAAAGATAATCATTTATTTAAATCTTATTGAGCAGAAGTGTTAAAAAAAACAAAACAAAACTCATTCTGAACATCTCTCCAAAATGCCAAATTCTGCCTTTCTGGATTTTCCTCCTGTAGAAGTCTGAACTAGCTAAGATAGATTTGTATGGGCAGAACACAATCGGAATAATTGGTTTGGAGAGAGCCAAGTAACCAATAAATTAGCTCGAACAAGACCTTTCAGAGGCAGGCTCCCTTCTATTTTGTTCCTGCTCTCTGGCCCCAGATTGTTGTGTGTTAATTGGTAGTTTGTTCTCTAGTCGGGCTGCCTATTCTTGACACCAGCTAATGCATTATGAGATAATCCACTTTCTGTGACTTCATGTGGTTCCCATGGCAACCGTCAATGCCATTTTCCTGCAGAACAGCTTCTTCGTTTGTTCCAAATGTGTAGCAGAAATGTAAACATCTTCACTAAAAATGTCCAGTGAAATGAAAGTCCAAGCCCATGATGACATTTATATAATTACAAAAAAGAAACAACTATAATTACTCCAGACCCTTTCCAGAGATTAAAAAAGGAAGGTACAGAGTTGGGGGTTAGTTTTTACCTCTTTCACTGGGGCGTAAGACATAAGGAAAAGATTTGTTTGACAAGACATACTGGAGGAGATGCTATGCTTTGGGGGAAGACCTTATCTATGAAAGTGACAGGTCATTAGCTTCTAGGTGGCTGTGTTTCTGGAGAGAAGCAGCCAGATTTATCAACCTGACCAGCACAGGCATAGGTGCGAGGCAAATGCTGACCTGGAACATGTTCAAAGCTAATCACCAAGCTGTCCTGGCCAGGAAAAGTGAGCTTCGCTTTTCATTTTTGCTGGCTTCGCTCTTTCCTCCGAGTGAGCTCCTGAGGAAACTTCTTCTCTTGGGATGGGACCTCAGAGTAAAGGAAGGCAGTACCTGGATCTGCTGCTGGTCCCTACCACATCTGCTTGGGTCAGCTTGGCAGTCAGAGTTCGCAGACATCCCTGCCACTGACGTTCATACCGCACATGACCCTCTTCCCTCAGAGGGGACAGCAGGCAGTGCCGTGAGGTCTCCTGGGGAACGGCTACCCAAGGTGAGGTGGTTACAAGTGTGCCTGGCCCAATCTCTTGAGGTGTTTTGGGGGCTGTTTGTTTTTAATTTTTGCTGTATGTTTCCAGTGCTGGGGATTCACCCTGAGCCCCACACAGGTACAGCTGTTCTGAACCCTCAGCCCTGGCTTCAGATGGTCTTCTCAAGGATGTTAATATCAAACCACCAGGTTCAGTTCAAACACATCAAGCACATGAAATTTTCGGTTCTCAACTTTACACTAAAAAAAGCCAGAAAACTTAAAAATTAATATAAGAAAGATTTGGATTCATGACAGAGTTGAGGGCATAGGAGAAACGAGGCTCTAACAGTGGCTAGACGTCATATCTCGAGACACGCAGCTGAGCTCAGCTGCCTTCATGGGCAGAAGCCTCTGGAGGGTCAGTGCATGAGGAAGACTCTGGGTGGTTTTGACAGATGGCTGGGGCTGAGTGTGGAGGACCATGGGAGGGAAAGCTCTCCCCGTGTGGCCTTCATGTGGAGGAACCTTACAAGTCTCACAGAGAAAAGGCCCCAGAGAGATACTTCAGGATTCTGGTAGCGGGAAGGAAAGAATCATCTTGCTCTTCAGAACCTTCCAGAGCCTTCCAGCTGAGGGGAGCGAGTTCCTCTCACTCCAGCTGATCTTATGCTAGGGGGAGAAACCAGGGCAATGCCAACATGGAAGACATGGAGGAAGCAATTGTACGCCTGGAGAAATGAGCTTGTCCTTGGTATCCATGGAGGACTAGCTCTCATGGCCACCCCACCAATGGGTTCCTCAGTCTCTTCCATAACATGGTACAGTGTCCTCCTCTCTACCTAAAAGCACCTCCCAGTACAATGCACATGTGGTATAAATGGTTCTTCAGGGTAAAATAATCACATTGTCTAGAGAATAATTATGGTAAACAGGTTTGAATGTGTGTGAAAGGGGCAATTTTAAAAATGCTTCCTAATGACAGTTGGTTGAATCCACAGATACAGAGCTGCTGATATGGGGGATGGCTGCCCCCACAAGGGTCATGGCTCCAAGCTCACACTCAAGACTGAAAGCTGACTGGAAGGCTGTAGAATGCCCCCTGTCCTCAGGCCTCAACCCCACACCAATGAGGCTCCAAGAAAGAGCAGCAGTGACCCATAAGCACTGAGAGGCATAGCCTCTCTTGGAGGAGGATACTCACCAGACGTTGGGAAGGGAGAGAGCAACAGCACCAGGACACTGAGACATGGCAAGCAAGTGAATGCAAGTCCCTCTGTGAGAGGCATGTGGGCCTCAGTCCTACCACCTGACCCCACATGTGTGGCTTCAAGGGAGTGTGGCAAGACACGCTATGAGGGGAGGCAGTCACCACAACCAGGCTGGGAACGATTCAAAACTCAGGGTCATCTGATGGAGAACTGAAGAGGACTCTGGTTGACACGGCATGGGATATAAGGTAAAAAACAGGAAACATTCACAGACCCCCAGGCAATGTGGGCAGAGACCCTAAAATCAATCAAAGGAATGTTAAAATCAAGACAGCAGTAGCAGAAATGCAGGAACCCTGAAGCATTCATCAGTGGCTGGACACAGCCAAGGAAAGAGGCAGTGAGCTTGAAGGTAGGGGGCAGAGGCTTCCACGTGCAATGCAAAGAGAAGGGAGAAGTAAGAAACAAAGCAGCCAAGAAGCGTGAGGCCAGCTCCAAAGGCGCCATGTGCGCAGGAATGGGAGCACAGCAAGAATGAGACGGAGCAGAAGAAATGCTTGAAGTGTTGGTGGCTGAAAATCATCAACACCTAACAGCACAAAATCAAACCACACATCCAGACAGCAATAATGACAAATAAAAACAAAAGCAAAATTATCCGGACCCAGAGCATTCAGATTGCAGAAAGCCAAAAACAAAGGGCAAGGTCTTGGTAGAAGCCAGAAGAAAAATTCACTTTACCTATGGAGCAATAGTGGGAGCTGTAGGGAACTTCCCCACAGGAGCCATGCAAGTGATATGTCAAGAATAAAAGGAAGAAAATCAATAATGTATCAATTTATATCCAGCAAGATTGAAGAAAGTAATACTTTCTCAGACAATAATGCGGAAGAGCCCTTTCCTACAGTAAATGGGAAGGGAGTTTCCTAAAGTATATGAAGAGAAAGAACAAAGAATAGTAGCAACATCCTGGGTGAGTGCGTGAAGTAAATGACGCCGTGTCACAGGGGTGGGGGCGGAAGTGCAGGTGCTCTGCGACAAGGGAGGGGCCCGACTGTGGAGTGGCGTATGTTGTGTTAAAGTGGAAGAGTGGGGTACAGACTATAAACTCAGTGTGTCGTCCTGGATGGGAACTTGGAACAGGAAAGAATATTAGGAAAACACGTGGAAAACCAGGTTTCCCCCCACCGCCCACAACCAGTGGGGGCAGGACTGAACCCCAGATTTCTTCAGGAACCCTGGCGAGTCACCCCTCCCCCGCCCCCACCCGCATGCAAGGCAGGCTGAGCCTCAGACACTGTCTGGGGCCTTGATGGCCACTCCCGTCACACCCATGGCAGCTAAGCTGAACCCCGGACAGCATCAGTGACCTCTGTGATTGTGCCCTCATACCACTCCCACTGGCGTGGGGACCAGTGGGCTCTCAAGCAGCATCTCTGGCTTTGGTGACCACAGCCCATCCCCCTCACCCTGGGCCGACCCTCGGGCAGCTTCAGGAACCCTGGGGAGCCTCCTCTGCCCTTCTCCCGCTGGCCTGGGAGCCAAGTGGATGCAGAAAGCTCTGGGAACATCTGCAACAGCACCTAACCCCTACACACCACTATAGAAGCCACACAGAGCACAGGGGACCGTCAGACCCGGGCCAACCACTCCCACAGATCCAGAGGTTCCCTGGAGCTCAGCCCGCTCCCACTATTGTTCTGTAGGTAAAGTGAATTTTTGTTCTGGCTTCTACCAAGACCTTGCCCTTTGTTTTTGGCTTTCTGCAATCTGAATGCTCTGGGTCTGGATAATTTTGCTTTTGTTTTTATTTGTCATTATTGCTGTCACAATGAAATTGGAAATTAAAGACAAAAGAAACCACAAAAATTCCATAAAAACATGGAAATTAAATGATACCCTGAACAACCAATGGGCTATAGATGAAATTCAAGAAGATATTAAACACTATTTACAATCAAATAAAAATCCAGATATGACTGACAGGAACCTGTGGGATACAGTGAAAGCAATCCTCAGGGGGAAATTTACAGTGGTGAATTCTCACATCAGGTAAACAGAATGAGCAAAAATAACCTTATGCTGCACCTCAAGCTTCTAGAAAAAGAAGAGCAAGTCAAGCCCAAAGCCCAAAGAAGGCAGGAAATTAAAAAGCTCAGAGCAGAAATTAATGCCATGGAGACTAGGGAAGCAATACAAAGAATTAATGAATCAGAGTTGGTTCTTGGAAAGAATAAATGAAATCAATAAGCCTCTAGCCAACCTTATCAAAAAAGGAAAGAAAAAACTGAAATTCATGCAATAAGGAATGAAAGGGATGAAATCACTACAGATCCTATAGAAGTTTAGAAGATCATCAATACCTACTGTGAAAGTCTTTATTCTCACAGGACGGAAAACACAGAAGAAATGGATCAATTCCTGGACACATATGAGTTACCAAAGCTGAATGAAGAGCACATAAAAATCCTGCATAACTCAATATCAGCCAGCAAAATGGAAAATGTAATTAAAAAAAGTTGCCAAGAAAGAAAAAGCCAGGTCCTGATGGATTCACAGTTGAATTCTACAAGAAATTTAGAGAAGATTTAACACCAACTCTTCTAAAACTCTTTAATGAAATTGAAAGGGAAGGAATTCTCCCAAACTCATTCCTGGAGGCAAGTATTAGCCTGATACCAAAACCAGAGAAAGACAAAGCCAAAAAAGAGAACTAGAGAGCAATCTCCCTGATGAGTATAGGTGCAAAACTTCACAATAGAATACTAGCAAACAGAATGCAACAAATCACCAAGAAGATTATACACCATGACCAAGTGGGATCCATCCCAAGAACGAAGGCATGGTTCAATATACACAAATCAATTAACATAATTCACTGTATCTATAGAGACAAAGACCAAAATCACATGAACATCTCAATTGATGCAGAAAAAAGCTTTTTATAAAATCCAACACTCATTCATGATAAAAGCCCTACAGAAAATAGAAATAGATGGTCTTTAGCTCAATTTGATGAAAGCCATCTATGACAAACCAATAGCTAACATACTAAATGGACAAAAATTGAAAGCTTTCACCTTAAAATCAGGAACAAGACAAGTCCACTCTCACCACTCCTATTCAATATAGTTCTGGAGGCACCAGCCTGAGGATTCAGAAAACAAAGAGAAATAAAAAGAATAAGAATAGAAAAGGAAGAAATGAAATTGTCATTATTCACAGATGACATGATACCCTACATAGAAGACCCCAAAAATTCCACTAAAAGTCTTAGAGATTTAATGACCAAATTCAGTAGCATAACTGGATACAAAGTCAACACTTAAAAGTCAATAGCCTTCCTGTACACAAACAACAGACACACTGAGAGAGAAATTAGTGAAACCATACCTTTCATAATAGCATCTAAAAAAAGAAATACTTATGAATCAATCTAAAAAGGAAGTAAAAGATCTATACAGAGAAATTTACAGTACTCTGAAACAAGAGATTGAAGAGGATTTTAGGACATGAAAAGATATTCTTTGTTCATGATAGGAAGAACCAACAATGTGAAAATGGCCATGCTCCCAAAATTGTTGTACAGATTCAAAGCAATTCCAATCAAAATACCATTAATATACCTCACAGATGTAGAGAAAACATTTCTAAAATTCAAGGGGAACCAGAAGAGGCCTAGAAAAGCAATAGCAGTCCTAGGCAACAAAAACAAGGCGGGAGGTATCACAAGCCCTGACTTGAAATTATACTGCAAAGCTACTGTCATAAAATCAGCATGGTACTGGCAAAGAAATACAGACCTGAAGATCAATGGAACAGATCAAAAGATGCAGCCACAATCACAAACACACTCAACCATGTTATCTTTGACAAAAGGGCCAAACATGTTCACTGGAAGAAAGACAGCCTCTTCAATAAATGGTGCTGGAAAAACTGGCTTTCCATATGGTGAAGACTAAAACTAGACCCATGTCTATCACCATGCACTAAACTGAAATCAAAGTGGATCAAAGATTGAAATATTAAAATACACACACTAAATCTACTGGGCAAAAAAGTAGGTAGAAATCTTGAAGACATAGGGGTAGGCAGAGAGTCTATAAACAAAAAACCAAACTGCATGGGAAATACTTCAAAGAATAAACAACTGGGATCTGCTCTTATTGAAAAGTTTGTGCACACCAAAAGAAATCACCAACAGAATAAAAGGAAAACTCACAAATTGGGAAAAAATTTAAAGGACTTCTATCTAGAACATATAAAGAATTTTTTTAAAATAAGGCCCCAAAAATTCAAAGACCCAATCCAAAAATGGGCATTTGAGATGAATAAACACTTCTCAGATGAAGAAATATTCATGTCAAATAAATACATGAAAAAATGTTCAGCATCATTGGTCATTCAAGAAACACAAACTAAAACAACACTGAGATTCCATCTCACCCCAGAAGAATGGCTATCATTAAGAAATTAACCAATTTGGGTTGTTTCCAAGACTTAGCTATGAAAAATTGTGCTGCTATAAACATGGGTGCACATATATCGCTGTGGTGTGATGTTTTTAATTCTTCTGGAAAGACACCTAGAAGGGGAATAGCTGGGTTAAGTGAGACCTCTACTCTTAGCTTATGATTATTTCACAGTGGTTTCACTAATCTACACTCCTACCAGCAGTGGAGAAGGGTTAGTTTTTCCTCACAGCCACTCCGGCATTTCTTATCAGGTGGGGCGAGGGCCTGAGTAGGTGGTCAGCACAGGTCATCTCCAGAATCAGTCTGGAGAGGTCCCTTCTAAGGCACTGTGCCTGGGAGGTCCATTGCTGACAGTAATGGGGCATATTTTGAAATAGCTAGATGAGAAGACTCTGGATGTTCTTATGACAGATATATAAGTGCCTAAGGTGCTCGGGGCCAGTGACCCTGGTTTGATCACTCTAGGAGTGCACAGGCATGAAGCCTCTCATGCGAAGTGTAAACTGGTACCATCATTACAGTCAAAAGGAGGATTTATATGGAATTTTTAAGCTTGATAAGACAGGTCCTAACGAATCTAACACACCATGATCTATGCTGAATTTAGAGCGGGGAATGTGATGTAGCCCTTCCCTTGGAGCTGAGAATATGGCGCAAACACAAACAAGATGTAAATGCTTGGTTTGCAAAGTGTGATAAGCTCTATAAAGGGAAAGCAGGGTGTCTTTGGAAAAAACCTTTGTAAATACTGCAGGATCTGAGAAGACCTCATTAAGGAAATTCTAAACAAACTAAGACCCAAGAGGCTCTTGTCCACAGGTCAGATCGTGGGTGGCAGTGGGTGTTGCATGCCAAGATCCTGGGGAAGCAGAGGGCTAGGAGTCTTCACCAACGCAGAAGGGCAGCATCTGGAAAGCCACCAGCAAAACAGGCAGCACGGGGAGCCTGGGAGAGACAGGACGCCACATGGACACGGACATGGGCAGGTGAACAGTGCAGGTGCCAGGGCCACAGAAACCCCTTGGGTGCAAGCAGCAGATGCTCAAAGCCCTGGGGAGGACATTCTCTGGGGCTGGCGAAGCTCAGATGGAGTGGACGGAGGAGGTAGGGGAGGCACTGGTGAAGGAAGGCAGGAAGGGCTGGATTGAGAGCCCTTGGAGAAGATGAGCAGGCGTGAGTTGTGTTGATGAGGCGTGAGAAGGAAGCAGCCATGCCAAGGAGGGCTCCCAGGTGCCCAGCACACTAGGCAGATGCACCTTTTGCCAAGGTGAAAAAAACTAGAGAAGTGTGTGCTGGCCTCTTCCAGTAGAGCACTTGTGTTGCTGTTCCTTTGGCTTCCCAGTCCTTCCCAGCCATCTAGGCCTAGCCAACTCTTGTTCTACCTTTAGAACCCAACTCAGGTGTCACCTCCTCCAGAGAGCCTTCCCTGACCACCAGCTCAAGTTTCTGGGGATCCTTCCCCATAGCACAGGGTGATTTGTGGCAGAACTGTCCTGCCTCATCCCGCAAAATCAGGAGCTCCTTAGGGGGAACCACCCTTCAGAACGCTCCATTTCCAAGGAGAACACACTCAGCACAAGGAAGGGCCAGAGAGAGATCTTAAGCGAGAGCTGCTACCCCTCCGTCTCTGAGCCACAGCGCACACACCCCGGGTGCAGGCCGTGGACCGAAAGCCCCGCCACGTGGACATCATGGCCGGACGCAAGTTGGTTAAACCCAAAGTTGGAAGGGTTTTGACTTCTCTCTGCAGTCTCCATGGGCAGCAGTTACCCCTGGAAAAGGAGTCCAAAGAAGAGGGGCTGCCTTGGTCAGATCCCAGGTGCCTGGGTGCGACACGGCTGGCCCTGCGGACACAGCGAGGGGAAGATGAACGACCTCGGAAGGGAAGGTGAGGAGGTTCTGATCGCCACTGTGGGCAAGACGCCCAGGAGGAGGGGATGGGGGCAGGGAACACCCCTGGGGTCAGATGCTACCGCTTTCCTCTCCAGAAATATTTTAGCCGCATCACACAGACCTCGATGTGTGCTCCTGTTCATTTAGTTCCAAATGTTCTGCGATTTTTCTTGTGATTCCTTCTTTGACCCATTCACAATTCAGAAGTATCCTGCAGGCTTTTTGAATACCTGGGTACGTTTCAGCTCTCTTCACGCTACCGGTTTCCTGCTTAATTCTGTCAGGGACACCGAGACGTGTTCGTGCTCATCTCACTGAAAGTCCCGGGTGCGTTTGGAAAAAACATGGTCTTGCTATTGACAGATACAGTGTTTTATAAACACAATAAAGGCAAGCCAACTGACGGGGTTGTTCAGGGGCTCTACACCCTTTTCAACTCTCGGGGAGTTGGTTCTACCTACCGCTGGTAGAGAGCACTGAAATCTCCAGTTATAATGTCCCTTCTAACTTCACCACGTCTGCTCGCTGCATGTTAAGCTGTTACTAAAGACATAGACAGTAAGAGTTGTCACATCCTGGTGGGTCGGCTCCTCTTCCATTTTGAAATGAGCGTGTGCTTCCTTGCTCTGACCTCCACGGAGCTGACACTAACGCAGCCAGCTCACGCCAGCCCCCCTTTTTGTGCTTAGCATTTATGGGGCATGTCGCTCTCCGTGCTTTCGCTTTTAACCTATCTTTGTGTTTGTATCTAACATGAATTCCTTGTAGGCAGTGTAAAGTTGGGTCTTACTCTTTATCCATTCTGACAATCTCTGCATTTTAACCAGAGCGTATGGCCCTAGCTTCTTTAACTTGGATCTCTCATAGTTCACATAATTACGGACATGGCTGGTTCTGTATCAGCTTGCAGCTTGTCTTGTGGGGCTCATCTGCTTCTTGTTCCTGCTCCCTTTTCCTGCCCTCTTTAGGGTTAGGCATTTTCTAGTATTACATTTAATCTCCACTTATTATATACAGCTTATTGTGTATAGCTTCTGTGCTTCACTGTTCTGCAAGTTCTATAATATGAACCTCTAATTTATTATGATCTACCCTCAAATAATATTACACTACTTCACATAGAAAACTTTCTTAGTAGTATACTTCCATTTGTCCCTCTTGTTTTTGTGTAAGTTGTCAAGTATTTTATTTCTACATGTGTGAAAAGCCCCAGGATACATTGCCATTAATTTATTTGAAACAGTCAATTATCTCTTAAAGATCATTTTTTCAAATGTTCCCCAGTTTTCATTTGCATTATGTTAATGTGTGCCTATTTGCTATTTGGTTGTAAATATCAGTGAAATTACAAATATCAACCCCAACTTTTCGTACAAATTGTTTTCACGAGGAGGGAGAGAGGCATTTCCATTTACCACACGGTGAACCATTTCTGGAACTCTGTGCGTTTGTGTGGGGCTGGCCTGGCGCCACCCCTCAGCTTGGGTAACTGCCTTCAACAAGCTTTGCAGTGCCTGCTTGCTGCTCCCCAGCTGAAGCCCCTTTGCTTTGCGTTCACATTTGCAGCTCCTTTTCTCAAGCGTGGCTTTCTGTGCTTGCATCTGAGCTCTGACACGTCCTCGTCAGCTGAGTCGCAGGCCTTTGGAACAAGTAGCTCAGGCAGCAGACGGTGCTCTTCCAGTGCTCAAGGCTCAAATGTAAGGCACAGGTCCGCAGGGCCCTGGTTTTAGTCCTCTTCTGGGCTGCGCCTCCTCTGGAGCGAGGAAGTGCTCTGTCTTCCTCCCTGAACACTAACGCTGCCCCACATACAGGTACCTGCGCATGGAGGGTCCTAACACAGGACTTGGGTTTGGAGGTGGAGGTGGTGGAGGACACCTTCAACCCGGGCGGTAGCTTTCATTTTATCCAGCATAAAGATGCAGATCCCCGTCCCCTGCTTTGCTCTGCTCCGTTGGACCGAGACCTTGCTCCCCGTCCTGACAGCCCCGTGCCCCCTCCTCCTGCCTGGCTGCAGCTTTTCTCTTGACTTCTCCTTTCCAGCCGTTGGCTGGGAGGTACCTGGTGGTCTTCTCTGCCTGTACCACTGGAGGTTTGGTGAGCTTCTTGGACGGGGATGTGTAGCTTCCAACAAATTTGGGGATTTTTCAATCATCCTTTCTTTAAATGATTTTTCTAGGCCAGTTCCTGTCTGGTGGACTTGTGCCACTCGACACCAGCCTCACCACATGACCCGCACCCCAGCCCCAGGCTCAGCTCAGGGTTTTTGGTCTTCCCCCTTTGATTCGGGTTATTTGTGTTGCCTTGTCCTCAAGTATCTTCGATGCTTTTCTGACACCCAGAGAATGCTCATCCCACGCTCAGAGCCGCTCACTTCTGATGCTGCGTTTCTCATTTCCACGGGTTCACGGTTCCTTTCTTATCTTCCTCCTTGCCGCTTGGTCCCTTGGACTCGGCATCGTATTCACACAGCGCCTTTCTTGTCTTCGTCTGATAATCCCATCTTCTCAGTCATTTCCAATGTGCTTCCCCTCCTTGGTCCCCCACGTCACAGTTTTCTGTCTCCTCGCACATGGTTTCCTGGTTGGCCTGGGTCTCTGGGGCTCTCCTGAGGAGTCTGGGCCTTGCTGCGGGAAGCACCGACTCCCACCCTGGCCTCCTCCCTCCACACTGGGCCAGGGCTGCTGTGGCCTCCCAACTCCAGGCTGGCCTGGAGCCCTGGCTTGTATCCCCATGTTCCCAGCCTCGAGTTCTGAACTCTGAGCACCCGCTGGCTCCTAGCTCCCCAGCTGGGGCGCCCAGCCTCAGGGAGCTTCACCCTCCCCGATCCAGCTCCAGTCTGAGCTGGCCTCTGGGGGTTTCCCACCCTTGCTCTGGCCCGAGGGTTCACTGCCAGTCTCCTGCAGCTCGCGGGAGCCGGCCTTGCTCCTCAGAGCAGCAGCATCTCCAGTGTTTCCTGTGCTCTGTCCTATTTTCCTGCTGCTGCATACGGCGAAAGAGCAGGTCCCGGCCCGCTGTTCATCGTGGCTGGAAACAGCATTCTGGCCTTTTCTTTGTTTTTCTTTCCAGCCCTGGGGACTGAGTTCCTGGCTTGTTAACCACTGGACCACACCCCTACTGTTCCTGTTTTATCTGACAGAGTCTCACACCGTTGTCTAGTCTGGATTCAAACTAGCCATCCTCCTGCCTCAGCCTTCTGAGTGGCTGAGATTACAGATGTGTACCACCTTAGCTACTTTTGAAACTAATTTTAGGAACAAAATCTTTTTGAATGAAATTTGTCACATAAACATAACAGGGGAAAATCTGAGCCCTCCACAGTTTCTCTAAATTCAAATCGCTATTTTTTGCCATGATTCTCCATTATTTATGTGCTGTTTTATGGTTCCTCCACAGGCATCGGCTTAAAATCATTTCCTGGCTCAGTCTTCGTGGCTCTGGACCAGAGAGGGAGCCAAATAACCCTTCCTAGTGCCAGAAGAAAATACCCAATGCTACATTTACCTTCAACTCACTTTTAAATGTTTGTGTGGGTGGATGTTTTGAGTGGAAAGGGTACCGCAGCGGTAATGCATCTGGATGCTTTATAAATCAGGCAAGGGCTCACAGGCGGGGAGGAGCCACTTTGTCTTCTATCAGAAAGGCATCCAGCAGCCTGAGACCACCAGCCGTGGTCAGAGGTCAGCAGACTGACCCTGAGAAGAGCCCCAGCAAACATCGCAGGTCTGGAGCAAGGCGGGCTCTGTGGAAACACCTCAGCCTAGAGGGCACCGTGTCCCGTGTCCTGTGTCCCGTGTCCTGTGTCTCGTGTCTGGTGTCCTGACACAACTTTACCCATGAAAGCAAGAGGCAGGCCAGGGTTGGCCCGCTGGCGTCATCCCAGTCCAGCTGGGTTCTGAAGACTCTCAGTACAAGGTCACTGCTAAGGAGAGGGGCACAGCAGATGCTGCTTACCTCTCTCTGACCTTCCTTGCACTCGCCCCCTTCCTTAAGGGGGTCTAATGCAGTGAAATAGCTTCCAAAATCAGAGTGACGAAAAGGGCCCACTGCCCTAAAGCGGAAGTTAAAGCCTAACCTGTCTGCGCTGAGCAGGCTCCGTTTCATCACTGCCCTGGCCCTGCACGGCTCCGGGTACGGCACGGGGACTGCACAGCCCCTTAGCATGGAGTGTGGTGTGCAGCACTCAGTGCTCAGTAAGCGTGGGATGAACAAGGGGAGAAGCGGGGCAGGAAAAGACGGAGGACGAGGTTTTATCCTCCCTCTCCCTCCAGTCCTTCCCCCCGACATTCCGCCTCCTGTGCTGGAGAGGAGGATCCACTGCTCTTTCTCCCCATCCACACCAAGGGCCTCCCTGAGGCGATGATGGAGGACAGGAAGGTGGGCACGCTCCTGTCTTCAGAACAAGCCCAGAGTTTCACAAAACAACCAAGGGCCCAGGGTGGAAACACTAAAGCTTCTGTCTTATTTACTTTTCATCTCTTCCACTTAAAATGCCACTCGGGGATGTTTTTGTACTGGATACAGGATGCTACAGTGAACACACGCTGCCTCAGCAAGCACCACAGAGTCAGTGATGCGCTCAAACCTTTCCTGAGAAAGAGGAGGGGAAGTCGGGTACCTCTTCCTCAGGCTGCGCCTCTCCAGTGCACAGGCACATTGGGGACTCAGTGTACAACAGTGTGGGTGGGGCACCTCTCCTGAGAGTGTCCATTTTGTGCAGATTCTTTCCAAGCTAGTGTTGTGGTATAATCCCTGTAATCCCTGCAGTTTAGGAAGCTGAGGCATGAGGGTCACAGATTGAAGGATAGTTTAGGCAATTTAGTGGAAACCTGTCTCAAAATAAAATAAAAAGGGCTGGGGGTGCCTCTCAGTGGTAGAGGGCTGGCCTAGTATGTGCAAGGCCCTGGGCTTCATCTCCGCTCTTAAAACAACTTTTATTCCCCAGAGAGTGAAAAATCTTTATTATCAATAAAATAAATGCTATATTTTAGAGTTGAGTCCTAATCTCGCCTGATTTACTGTGAGCTAATAGCCCAGCATGTGACTTCAAAGACATGTGTAAGCCATGATAGGCTTCTGTAGATACCCAGCAGACCAGTGAAGTGCCCACACACCTTTCTCAAGGTGCACACAGTTACTGCTGCATCCCTCCCAGACAGCTGCTGGAGGAGCTGGCTCGGGATCCACCTGGCCAGCTTGGGTCTGTGGCACCGGCTTCCAACCCCGGCATGCATATTCAGTGGATACAGCACTCTTATCTCTGGACACTGACCTTGTCCCCTGCCACACTGCACCGTATCCTCAGGAAGGTGGGTGCTGGTCCTGTGCAGCACAGTGCTAACCCTGTAGAGACAAGTTCGCACTTGCCAGTCCTCGCAAGTCTGGAAGGGATGGGTGGTCTTTATTTTATGCCGAAGACATGAAGCTCAGGGAACTTTAAGCACCCTTGGGGAGATTTCCTCCAGATCTGCCTGACTCCTCCACGGAAGCGCCGAGCTTCCATTTCCACAGTAATAGAAGAGATGTGGTGGAGGAATAAGCAAGACTGTGGTCGAAACTCTCCTGGGCCATGGTGGGGCCAGCACAGGCCAGTTTCCTGGCTGCAGGATCACAGCAGGCTTCCTGAGGAGAGAGGCCCGGGAGGGGAGAGCAGATCGGAGACCCCTGGAGCTCACAGCCCTTCAGTGCCTCCAGCCTGCCTGTGCCGGGCCTGGCACCTTGGGGACCGTGGCCCCTCCCCCTCTTGCTCCATGGAGCAGCATTCCCCTTTGACATTTCATGGGCGTCCCGGTGACAGGAGCTGCCAGAGCTCATGCAGCCGCACTGCAGGAGGAGGTGTGCACTGTCCAGGGCAGGCACGCGGGGTCCGGCCCTTGCTGTTTGGGCCCCTCCGAGGTGCCGCACCTTGAGGCGCCTCCTTCTTCCCAAGAAGCTCGCCAAGGACTCCAGCTTCCAGCTTCCACGCTCTGAGACTTGCATGTTTTAGCCCACACCCACGGGAGCCATCTTGGTACAGTCACCTCGGAGCTGGGTCCTGTGTGAGTCACTCCTCAGTGCCTCTGGGCAGCCTTTCAGGCCACCCCTTGCTTTGTAGAACATGGCCCCTGCGGTAGATGCACTCTCCTTTGCAGTAGTAGTGGTAATAAAATGAAGAACTGATAATGTATATCAGGCATTTTCTGTCTGTCAGGGAGTGCCCAGGCGTTTTACATATAACTCATTGTATGCCTCAAATTACTCTAGTGTGCTGTTGTTCCCATTTTACAGATGGGAAGACTGAGGTACAGAGCTTTGGGTGATTTGTCCAGGTCTGACTCATAGAGGATGTCCCAAATTCAAATTTAGACTTAGAGACAATATGTATAAAGATCCAACTTCTGGTCAGAACAAAACCAAGACATTAATGCCAGTTATTTCTTGGCCGTGGAAATGCAAAGCCATTTAATTTTTGTTTATGTGCCCATCTAAACTCTCTACAGTAAAAATGCATTCACTTTCAGTGTGAAAATTGACATGAGCTTATATTTGTTATCCTGTGCATACCTGCTGCACAAATTCAGATGTGTGTCTTAATCTTGTTGAGGCTTAGGGTCATCATCTGTACAGCAATTTTTATTTTCAAATTGAAATAAGCTATTTTGTATTAAGCAGATAACACCATGTGGTTAAAGTAACTGGTGCCAAAAACATTGTCTTTATTTCTTCTCCCCTACTCCTCGCTGACCCCCAAAAGACACCGTTATCTTATCTGCCACCAGAGCCGAGAGCTGCAGCTGCCACCAAAATTGAGAGCTTTCCCGCCCCAGTAGGTTCCAGGACCAACAGTCGGCAACCACCAGGACCTAGCGGAAATGCGGGACTCAGGGTCCCCAAAGACCTACTGAATCAGAACCTGCATAAGATCTGGAGGTGATTGTCATGGAAACAGGGGCTGGAGAACTGGAAGAAAGAATCAGAGCTTCCATTTACATTCATTCTTAATCTCTTTTGTGAATGTCTGATGTGGCAGGTGGACTGGACTGCCGGTGTGATTGGCCAGGCAGGTCATGGAGCACTCTGTTTCGCTGAAGCTCTCAACCTCTGCTCTCAGGAGGAAGGCACGGTGTCTTTGCATGGGAGATGGGTGGGCCAGCCTTCTTCCCTGACTGCTCTTGCTAAGTGCCTTTCCCTGTGCTCCTTGCAGATGTTCTGGAGGGGCAGCATTGTCCAGCAACGCCTTACCTTCTCATCCTCCACTGTGCCCAGCTGGCAAGACCCAGACCTGGTGACTCCACACTTAGCAGGCAAGCACACACACAGCAAGTGACACTAGGCTCTCTGAGTTAGCGTTCAGAACCTCGTGGGGCCTTGATCCAGCCCGAGCCAACAGCTATGTCCTCCACTCTGTCCTCTCCTTCTCTAAACCCAGAGACCTTCCTCCATCCCTAGCCTTCAAGGCTCCTCATCCTGCTCCACCTCAGCTTGGGACCTTTGCTCCTGGGTGTTCAGAAGACGCTGTCCTTTGCCAGGGCTTGCTCACCCATGTTTTGTGTTCAGATACTTTGTCTGCTGGAGTGAAATCAACCCGCCCTGGCCTCATGCTCTCCGCAGCACATGCAGCAGCAGTACTGGCTCACTATCCACATTCAACCTCAACACTTTGTTCTTAGAAACAGCCCTTCTTCATCCTCAACACAGCTGTGAGCTTTAAAGACACTGCCATCAGTGTGGGACATGTGAGACACCATGACTTGTGTGCCCTAGTTTCCAGACCTGGAAAAGTGGGGCCCTCAGCCAAATTTCTGGCCCACCTTCATCAGCAAGTCCAGTCACAGCTGGAGGGGTTTGTTCCCACCGCAGAGCCCCAGCCTCTTCAGAACCATGTTCTGAAGGCAATTCTGAGGGAATTGGCTCCAAAGTTGCAAAACATGAAGCTATCTCCCCATCCCCAAAATAATCTGGTGTTACAGACACAGGTGGCTTCAAGGTCTGGATCCCAAGCACTAGCTGGGCCCAGGGAGAGGCCAGATTTTACCCAATAAGATCTAAAAGAGCAGAACTGACCCAGAGCCAAAGGACTTCAGTTCCTTTCCAGTTCTTAGTGCTGGCAATGTCCGGGGCTGGATCTGCACATGTGCCTTTCCTTGCACATGTGCCTTTCCTAACAGCGCTCCTGGTGCATGGTCAGGCCACGGAACCCTGTGTTCTCCTGATTATAAATCTGTTCCAAACCTAAAATGGCAACGCTGGCAGGGATTTGGAGATAATTCGGTCCAACCCTCATTTTCCAGATAAGAAAGCCGATTCGGGAAGCAGATATGAGCTGTCCGAGTTCCCAGCCCAGGAGGCATCAACTATGGTCCATTTAACCTGAGTTTCAGTCCCAAATCAAATTTCGGGATCAAATTTGCACCACCGCAATTCACTTGAACCTGAACTTTTCTGAAGACTGCAGTGCAGAGCGGCTGCTCATTTAGAACCTTGTCTCCAACAAAGTAGGGGATCTGAGCCGCATGAATAGGCATCCAGGCTTCCCACAGGACTCTGCTGAGAGACCCCCTCTGGGAACACAAAGGAGCGGGGCCTCACACAGGCCTTTAGGTGCTGAGCTGAGTTGGTCTTGAGATCAAGTCTCGGGCCCGGGGGAACATTTCCTGCCCCTTCCCTCACTGTCCCACCCTGTTGGGTGCCTGTGGCCGGCCTGAGTCTTCCAAGGCTAGCACAATCAGGTGACCTCCTTGGTTGACCTGAAAAAGTCCAAATGGGCCCTGGGCCCCTCTCCTCTGGGCATAGAGCTGTGCTTGCTCCCCGGCACCTGCTCCAGCTCAGGACTGAGTCGCTGGCCAGGGAATAAAGGCACCGTCTCACAGTTCTAGCTGTCTCTATCCCAAAGAAAGTTGCGGCCAGCTCTCTCCCTCGAAGGGTGGGAGGCGCACACGTGGAAAACCACATGGGGAACTGGTGGACAGAGACTTGGATTCCCTCAGAAAGCTGTGCAAAAGTAGAAAGTCAGAAAGGAGGCAAGAGACAGAAACAACTGGAGAAGCCCAAACCTCCTCAACAGGAAATCTAGACGAGAGAACGGAGGAAACACAGAGAAAATAGTAGATGGATAAGAGGGGACACTTGCCAGAGCTAAAGCTGGACAGGAGGCTTTGGATTCAAAGGACACAGAAGTACTGAGCCGCGTGAACAAGAGGCTGCCAGGGCTTGGGCCCTTGGTCCTTAAGGGCCTCAGAGACAGGTGGGTCCACCTCCCCCTCAACACGTGGTGCGAGGCACCTCGTTCCGGACAGGACTCCTTTCCCACTCACGGTCCATGGATCTTCTCTGTTTTCCGAAATGCACTGAAAACATCAGCTCAGAATTCATCTCTGGTTGTGGGCCAGTGTTTGCGGTGTGTGGAATTGGAAGTGCCCATTTCAGAGTGGCCCGTGGTGTAAATAGAATTTATTAGTCTCGGAAGTATGTGTTCATCCATTTTGACATAGCCATGGCCTGTGACAAGCTAAAGTTTTAATCCCTGCCAAATTAGAGGGGGAATCAGATAAGGAGCCATCTCGAGATTTTTTTATTACACATAAAATATGCAAAATGGTAGAAAAATCTCATGTAACAATCTGTTTGGGTAAATATTATTGGAGATGTTGACATTTAAGCAGATAATTATTGTCCATAAAATGAAATGGAATGAAGATTGTAAGAATCTCTGACCAGAGAGCAAAATTAAAGAGCTACAGAAACCAGTCAATTTTTAAAATTAAAAGAGCATTAATCTGAAATAAGAAATATTTTGCAGGCACAATTGAGGGCTGTCATTGCTGAGGCCCAGTGTCTCTTGGTGACTGAGTGGCTCATAGGATTATTTTGCTAAGCAACTCTTAGGAGAGGGATTTGGACAAAAACATTTTACTTAGTAAATGAGATATATTTAATTTGTTGTCTCATTCCAAGTCAGTTTGTCATTAAAGGAACTTATATCAAGACTTATAAGAACAGCTTTCAATCAATAATTGTTTGACAGTTACTATGCTACCAGGGGGACCTCTCAATTTTATAATTAGGGAGGCTTGGCAGATGGGATGTGTGGATCGATATCACAGTCAATTTTCTATTATGGAAATAAATTGATATTTCCACTGTAAAAACATTCTTTCAGTGCCTCTGAACAACACTATTTCCAGCAAGAAGGTAACTAAGAGGAGGTTTAAATGTTAGACAAATTACAGAGGCGCGTACCAATTCTCTCAGTGCCTTTCCGTTTTCCCTGTTCCAAGGAGCTGTGAGCTTGCTTAGCACCTTCCTCAAAGGAGACTTGTCCTCAGAGTTCTGCCTGCACTGTGTACTGCTCTTCCAACCAGGTTCAAGGTGACCAGTGTCACACAATGGAAGATCTGGAATTTAGGATCAAGGGACCTGGAGAGAAATCTTGGCCTGGCCTCGCAGGCATGGTTGGGGCTCTCAGAACCTTAGCTTCTTCACCCCCAAGTTGGAGTGAGCTAGGTGCAGCCTCCAGTCTTTGCTCTTCTACTCATGAGGAAGGTGGATTTAAAGAGATTACCAGAACTCTGCTCTCCTCAGGGGGCTCTTTTGAAGGTGATGTGTGTGAATCCTCCCACAGGGGTCCCAGGACCTACTCTCAGCCCACAGAACGCAGCAGAAATGACTGTAACTTCCAGACTAGTTCAGGCAAGGGCAGGCAGCTCCTGCCTGGCTTTCCCTGGGTGCGCAGGCTGGGAACTGCTCTGGGAGATGAGCGCCTGCTGCAAGAGGCTGCACCGTGGGGACAGTGGCACCGAGGACCGGGTGAAAGCCCCAGCAGCACACAGCGCTGAGTCATCCTGGCCCCAGGGCCAGACAGTAGCAAGTGCACGAAGGAGGCTGCAAGGACCCCTGGCCCAGTGTGAGCCACAGCCACCACGAGTGTCCCCAGTGAAGCCACCCTTTGTCCCTTGCCTGAATTACAGACCCACGCGCTGCAGTCTGTGATTTAACGAGAGGATCATTGGTTTATCCCATTCAGGGAGATCTGTTACATAGCATTAGTGCCTAGCATTACTGACCCCCAACACGCTTAATGGGTGTGCGTGCACCCCCATGTGTGCACAGCCATGAGGTGGGGGCAGATGCTGGAGCAGAGCGATCAGCTCGCTGGCGTGTGCTCATCTCTATCAGGTGGTGGCGGGAGTGAGGCCCTGTCTTCCTGAGCCTCCCGCCTACCATTCACTGGGAAATCATCTCCCTGAAATGTCTCATTTTCTCTGGGGCACACATCACTGACAACGTCCCAGGACTCACTGCACTTTAGACAGTGTGTGTCTCCAGGGAAAGGAAAGAAGTGCTATGGTAGCACCTCAGAGCCAGTGGGTCATTTTCCACAGGGGGCAGAGGGCGGGTGCCTGTCTCAAATCTTGATGTCGCTGTGTCATCATGCACGTGAACTGGGTCATGCGCCGTGATTGTTACTACTGCCCAGCATGTTAGTGCATGTCATGCTCACTTTGAACTTCAAGTTCAAAGGGTTACTGTGTCACCCTGCCTAATCTTACAGCCAGGAGCCTCACTCCTCGGCCCTGCTGGCCCCTGTCCTGGCCCCACTTTGGGATTACGAAGAGCAGTGTGCCATGGGAGCGCAAGTGTATCTGGGACTTCCACACTGTGTTGATTTTCGATCTTCCTTGTGCTACAACACTTTTTCCTGTCAGAACCAAGGTGTTCTGATAAAACTGAATAAAGTTAACTAATTTGCAGGGTAAATATGTTAATGTAGACTATTTTCAATTTTCCTCCCATAATTTTTGTTCAAAACTGTTGATGTTCATCACCATTTAATGGCTCAGAAAAACCAGTTCTGGCTCAGCAGAGAGGCAGGCTTGGGCTCACTAATGTGCGACCTGAGTTCACAAAAGGAGTAGAATGGATGTCCCTTGCTGCTGAGTGACCCGGCAAGGCACCTCGCTGCTCTGAGGCGCACTCTGTTCTCCGTGAGGAGGGAATGAGGACAACCTCTCCACCAGGCTACATTTGGAGTGAAGGAGACTACGTCAGCATAGTGCCGGACACACACACAGTTAAGGAGAATTCTGCTGCTTTTGTTAACAGTCCATCCCCAGACCACTGCAGGCAAATTCAGGAGAGAAGGGCATTTTCAAGGTGACTTTAACCTGCCAGAAGCAGTCCTAGGAAAAAGGAGAGTTGTGTATGTGTGCATGAAGATTAGAGCTTTTCAAATTAGATAAATTCTTACGGTAATATTTCCAGATTAGTTGTTTAACTTTCTGCTTCTCTTTTCTAATATAAAAATGCCCTAGAGAAAGGCAGCACACTCATCAGGGACAGTAGCAGAATAAGGATGGGTTCTAATCCTGAATACATTATTCATCTTCTCTCAGACTTGGTACAGGCTCGCATAAAGTATTCTGTAAAAATTTGTGGAACCAAATTGTCAAAATTGTTGCACTAATATTACCTTTTTCTTCCGGGGATTAAATGAGCTATCAAGCAGAAGTACCTAGTTCACAGTTACTGGTTAGCAAATGTTAGTTTTCTTTAGCCATATACTTTTTCACATGCCTCACATGTTTTTATTAAGAAACCCCAAATTTGATCAGTGCTGTTCATTCTGAAAAATTGCAATTCCACTGTGTGCCCTGCGGATAGCAGCTTCAGCCCCCAAGCTGATGGTAGTGAATATGCATGCTCCGTTTTAGTCTCTGACAGCAGCAGGCTGTGTGGATAAAGCAGTGTGCTTCTCAGAGGAAACCAACACACTGCACAGAAGTTAAGGTGTTATTTTTATTAACTGGAAAGGGAGCCGGTTTGGTTTGATCATGCACGCACGTGCCTGCACATAGACACACTCTCCTCTTGAATACGGTATCTGCTTATAGCCATGAATTCTGAGATAGTCACGGAATCATTCCATTCCCCTTCACTAGAAGTAAATATAAAAATCCACGCTGTCCTAAAGAAAGTCATTGCTTAATCTGTACCCTGGGGAGCAAGGGTGGGAGACACAGTGCTCCTTTCCTCATGTCTAGCAATTCTTACTCTTCCACTTGGAAGCAAATGAACTCCCACCCCCGGACTCACCTTCCTGCCACAGATCTAGTGATCGATGTAAAAGCCCGGTTGGCCAGCTACTGCCTGGGTAACTGACCCCAAGTGACTCTAATGGACAGCCCATAACAGACAGAAACCGGCAAGAGGAAAGAAAAGTCTGTCATTTTGTACTTTTTTTCTCAATATGCTTAAATAATTAAAGAACCATCAAGAACTAATCCATACAAAGATGAGAGATAAAGTATGTTTGCATAGTGCTTTCCCATTCATCGATTTGTTCTCGAGAAGAACCTTTTAGTCAGGCACTTGCTTGTCCTAAAAGAAATTTCCCTGATCTTTGATGTCCTCTTGGAGCTCTCAGCCCAGAGTTTGTTGAGTGAGTAGTTTACAAATGCATGAGCTCAGTGTTGAGGCAGTAATGACCTCTACACTCCCTTTTGATCTGGAAGTACCATGAAATGACTCTTTTGAGCATGCACAAATTTTGGATGAAAATTAGTAACTCAAGGAAGTTCAAAAGCTCAAGCACCTACTCAAAAATCAGTCCTTGGTGGATCCTCGGCCCTCACATACGAACTGCATGACCTTTGGAAAGGACAAATAACCTTGCTGGGCCCCCTTTTATCCTTCTAAGAATGAGGCTAATGAAATTAGCTGTTGCGTGATTATGGAATGGCTAGATTAGGTAATGCAAGACAAAGCAACGCAATCTAGCCATGGAGGAAAGGGTTAACAAAGGTCAGAAAGAAACGAGCAAAAGAATAATCACCTTTTTATACTGCTGTGCTCCTGGCAGCAGACCACAGTACTCACACTCACAGTAGTGCTGAAACAATGAAGAGTTAAGTGGCTCCTGGGTTGGAAGAAGGAACTTGGCTCAATGATCAGGTGGAGCATCCTGAATGGCAGGTACAGCCAGCACAGCAGTGGCAGCTGGAGCGGGACAGGAGCACAGGGAGCCCTGTTTCTATCTTCAGTGTGTGATCAGGAAAAGCAACCTCTTCTCCCCTGCAAACTGGTAGGTAGGTCCCTCAGGCTCACACTTGCTCTCCACAGACATGGACTTGCAGAGCTGACCGCGATAATAAGTTATTAGAAATCCTGGGACAGTTTCAGAGTCAGTGAGAGCCTGAAGGACAGGTATGGAAAAGGCAGACACTGGTGGCTCTGTGGGAAGCCCATGGTGATGCTCTGGTTGGAGCCACTGACACTGCCGCTTTGTATCCCACCACCTCCAGACCCTGCAGCCTTGTCTTCGGGTCACTGATGTGGGACTAAAAGCCCTAGGTTGTGAATTTGTGTCACTCACATGCTGCTGTCATCTCTGCCAGGCCAAAGAGGCCTCCTGGGCCTCCATTGCTGGAGGTAGGCACAGCCTCCACCATGGCTACACATACTGAGCAATTCCAGAAAGGACAACAGGGTGCCCAGGCCATGAACAACCCACTCTGATAAGAGTGATGACATGAAATAGTGCGAATTTATTTTGAGAACAAACTCAAGTCTTCAAAATGTATGTTTGAAATACCCAACACTCAAAAACTAGAAGCTACTAGTATTAATAGCTCAAGGTGTTGTATCTGGAACAGAACCAGCTTTCACTGACCACTTGTACAGTGCTGGACCTGACTAGGCTGAGGACACACTGAAGAAGTCAGCAAGGTATTACCACGGCTCAGGATGGGGCTGCGCGCAATGGGGAGGCAGGCAAGTGAAGAGTGATTATAAATTGTTATAAATTGAAAGCGCTGTGATAAGGGCCTTATGCTCGAATTCAGGGAGGAGGGCTGTTTCTTCTGACTTAGCTGGAAAGGAAAGGAATTCCTCAATGAAGGACGGCATTTGTGCCTGGGAGACGTTCTCCTCCCACTCTATCCTGACTTTGCACATTCTGTAAAGTGAGGCTTCTAAGGAAACAGCTTTGCTTCTTGGTATAAAATGTACATTGCAGGATTTTAATAGAAAAAATGTCAGGATTGAAACCCGCAGGTTGGCAAAGGCTTGCCAATGAAAGGTGTTGCTCAGGTAAATTTTTTCTTCATTATTTCCTTTGTCACGCCACATCATGCCCAAGGGGCCTTCTCCCCCCCTCCCCCATAATTAATAGTCTGGCTGGAAGGAATGGTTGTTCTTTCATTTACCCGTTTCTTATTTCAATCCATGGCCTCCATCTCCTGAGGATGGCAGGCAGGCTGCGCTCCTCACTGAGGAAGCCATGGGGTGCCTGCCGGAGGTGGTAGTTTATTATGGTGAGTAGACATCAAAGTTAGGCAGACCTGGCTTACCATCTGGGCCACTGTGCCCTGAATTTTGTAATCCTGGGCTACTTACATTTTGGGATTTCAAAATTCAGTGAATGTCTGACAGCAAGATGGGCCTTGAATGTAAAAGGCAGTTATAGCTAAATCTCCCTGACTATTCAAGAATAATCATTTTATAGCATTCTCTCACATTCTGAATCCAAATGAGGCTGATCAAATCCAGCGGGTCACCCACTTCATCGGAACACAGCTCTGCTCCTCCTGACACATGGTCTGCGGCTATGGTCACACTCCCCTGTCAGCACTGCCCAGCCACAGCAAATGCAGTGTGGCCTAGAGAACCTGAAATATTTACCATCTGGCCCTTTGCAAGGAAAGATTTTTGGCCCCTGGTCTGATCATCAATTAAATACACTCGTGCACTGTTCGTGCTGCTGATCATCGCTCGTTACGTGCGGCCTTCTCCTGCATACTAAGATCTCATGTCTCTGAAGCTCTACCCCTGATGTAGCTTTTCCCTAGTACCTTTCCACAGTCACCTCCCCTTTTCCAAAGAACTCTGGTGTGTGAGCTTTCACGTCCCACAGAGTCCAGGATAGTGTTGAGCAAGCAGAAGATGCTCAAAAAATATTTGACTGATTGATTGCTTTTCTCTGATTTATTTCAAGCTCTAAGCAATTGGGCCAATGGTTATTTTTGTGGCTGATAGAAAGGGTCATGAAGACCATCACAAACCCCTGTATCAAATGGGGACAGACTATTTCGAACCATTGTATAAAATAGTTTTTTGTAACATTTCTGATTGTCACTCATTTTCATCCAATTCCTTTATACGCATTATGTGATTCTTCCCACCAGAGACAGCACCATTGCTGAAGAAAAGAACAATGTTTAGGATCAGACTTAAGTTAAAATCCTTGAATTTGAGGCTGTGGCCACATGGCTCAGCTTTCAGGATCATTCAGAACCGAGACAAGCCCACTTCTTCCTTTCATTCATATGTCTGAGTCTCACTTTACTTCCTGTCAGCTCTGTAGAAACAATGCTTTGGGATTTGCTAGCTCCCGGAAAACCCTATTATGTGAGTTGCCTCTGACAGTTGTAGAAGAATGCACAGACCAGTGTGAAGTCAGGTAGTTCTACTGAGAAAAAACAATGATGTGACTCAAATGTCCAGGCAAAAGCGAAGCGCAGTCATGTGTGTCTGCGAAGGCCTGGAGTGAAGTCGCTTCTGTGTCACTGGTTTGACCTTTACGCTCGCACTTCTCAGAGTTACAAATGGCAAAGCACTCAGTGCTAGTGGACATTCAGTTTGGGCTCAAGGTATAGTTAATCCTAATGATGCTTTCTAGTTATTTTGTACTTGTTATCATATGAACCAGGAGGACATCTCTTTTGTTTAATAATTGAGTTTACCAGGGAGATCTCATTACAAACTCAAGCTGAACATGATCCAACTATTCAGTATGTGGCCAAGGCTAAAACAATGTTGAGATTTTCAAATGGGAGATTTAAGTGTGTGATTATTTTGAGTGGATTCTGTCCTTATTCCAGGTACAGTACTAGATGCTTCTTTGTTGGGATCTTACACATTTTCTGCTGTATCTTGTTTAAAAAACTGTGGATAATTTGTATAAGAGCCCTGATGGGAATTAATTATATAGCTGAAAAACAAGACCAAGTATGAAATTAAAGAAAGGGAGCTGGAAAAAATGGTTTTCAACTCCCTGAGAAGGCAGTGTAGTCAGTGCCATTCCTGCTAGTCACACCGTTGCAGGCAAACAGAGACGTGAATTACCTCCTCCACGGTCATTTATTCTGCAGCAAAATGGACTTTTCTGTTTATATTTGACTATGGAAACATCACATACCAGGAGAATTCACTTCAAATTAAATAACAAACATGAATAAATAACCAACTGCAGTTTGGATTATCTTCAGAACCTTAAAAACGACTGGATGAGAGATTACAATAACCTCTGCAGGGTTCCTACCTTACCTCATTTGATCATCACAAAGATACTATAAAGTAGGCTGGGCTGATATTAAAACTCATATTTTATAGAGAAATACGTCAAGCTTCAGGAAAAGCCACAGCTTTCCACGTGCTTTAAACCCAACCTGCCTCCAGCCCCTTTGGGGTCCCTCCTTCATGCATAAGCTGTCCTCTGTCAGAGGAGAGCCCACCTGGTTCTACACGCTCCTGCTCTCCCTGCTCTGCCCCAGAGCCCACCCAGCACCTGACCTGCCCTTTGCTTTCATCTCAGCTCTAACCTGCATCTCCTTCAGGAGCCATCACAGAATTTACCTTCCCTCTGAGCCCCCACATGTCTGGCTCCTCACTGTATCCAAGCATCTCCCTAAGTAGTTCGACTCAGTTCTGCTCCTAGAACACAGTCCCTTCGTCTCCACCTTTGACAGACATGGCCTGCTCCCACAGTGCGCACTGTCTGGCAAAGGGCCTGCGTTACTTCATCTGCTCTGGAGCTTCTGCGTAGAGATGAGTGCTGTGGCCTGGAGCCCTTGCTGGGCATGGAAGCAGGAGAGGAAATGAAGACTGACAGGGGAGCTCCCCCCTGACTGCCCAGCGGGTGGGTTCAGGTCCCAGTAACAGTCTACAGGAACAAGAAAGAATTTTTTTTCTCACGAGAAATTTTGTGAGACAAAGCAAAATCAAAACTGCTTCGGGGCTTAGTGTAGTTATCCATTCAATAAATATTTAATGAACAGTTGCTGGGTGCTAGCTCCTGTTAACAGACACCAAAGACTTACCAGGAAAGGAAGTAGTTCAAAGAACTTACATTGTAGTGAGAAAAGCAAAAAATAAATGTATAAATGTGAGCATATATTCTCTCAATTTTTGCATGTGGTATATATTTCCATGCATTTGATTATTTTTATCTCAGCAATGTTTTATAATTTTCAGTATATCTATCTTGATTTTTATTAAATTTAGTTTTAACTATGTTATGTTTCTAAGAACTTCAAGTAGAATTCTAAAATTTAATTTTCCCATATTCACTGCTAGTATACACAAGCAGCTGAATGTCTACCATGCAGCCTTGTTAAAGTCACATACTGATTCTGACAGCAGCTGTTTCATAGATTCCTTGGCCTTCACAATGTCGACATTCAAGACATCTGCGAATGTGACAGTTTTACTTCTTCCTTTCTGATCTTTATGACTTCCATTTCTTTAGCCTGCTTTATTGCAAAGGCTCTGATACACAGCACAGTGTGCAGTAGCATAGTGGCAGTGGCAGCTTTACCTTATCCCTGGTCTTAAGGACAAAAGCGTTCATGACTTCCCTGTTCATCATGATGTTAGGTATCAGTTCTTCACAGCTGAAGTTTGCTCCATTGCAGTGCATGCAGTGTTTATCAGGACTGGGTGTTGAGTTCATCCAGTGTAGTTTTGTATCTTTTAAGATGATCACACCACATCTTATTTGCACTGCTGTAACAAAATACTAGAGACTGGATAATCATAAACATTAGAAAGTCTTTCCCACTGTCCTGGAAGATAGGAAGTCCAAGATCAAGATGCAGGCAGAGGTGGTGTCTCGAGAGGCTACACAATGCTTCTAAGATGGTACCTTGTGCTGTGTCCACTGGAAAGGAAGACAGTGCCTGGGACAAGGGGAGAAAGGACAATTGAGGGCTCTCTGCAACCCTGAGCCCTCTTCTGCAAGGGGTGTTCATCCTATTTGTGAGGCCTGAGCCCCTGTACCCCAAGGCCACCTCTTAATACTGGTGTGTTAGAGATTAAGTTTCACTGAGTATTTAGCAAGGTGCACCATCATTCAACCCAAACCATGTGGCCTTTCTTACTCTGTGTGATAGTAGCATGTGCTGCACTGGATCTGTCACCACAGATATCTAAGAAAGTCACAGCATAAATGCTGTGAACAAAAGCAACCAAGTGAAAGGAAATAAGAGTGATGAGACATGGCAGCTCAGGCTTCTCTAAGGAGAAGATACTCAGGTAGAGACTTCATGGAGCATCGGAGGAGGCTCTGCAGAAGGTTGAGAAAATGTCACTCTGCACCCCACCTCAGAGGAGATGGGTTTGGAAAGACAGCCAGGGACTGGTCACACAAGCCTCTGGGGCCCATGATCAGCAGTCCAGGATTTTGTTCTGGAAGCCATGGGAAGTCATTAGTGGGTTTTAAGCAAAAGATCACCGTGAGCTGATTTATGGTTTTAAAAGATTATCCCGGCTGTTGTGGGGAGAATTGAATGCAGGTGGCAAGAGTGAAATGGGGAGATTAATCAGGAAACTATTTTATTATGGCACAGGGATCAGAAAGTGCTGGATTAGAATGGTAACAGATGAAGTAGTAAAAGAGTGACCTTTCTTAGGGGATCAGTTTTGAAAATTCAGTCACTAGGACTTGCTTTGGGTTGGATTTGGGCTTAATGAAAAGGAATGATGCAAAGAAAGCTAGGATTTGTTATTTTTAATTTTTATTTTATTAGTACATGTTGCAATCCACACAGTTTGCAGTCACCTTGGAGAGTGATTACAGGTATACATACAGCTTCTTTCTTTTTTAAGGTCCCATTCCCCTTCCCTCTCCCTCCCTCTCTTCTTCAATTCCCCTATCCCATGTTTCATTCCTGTTGATATCATGAATCTTAGCTCTTGTTATGGCCCATAACGTTTCCATCAACTGGGGTCACTAGGTTCCTGTACAAGGCACATCTTTGTTCTACTTGCCCTGCCCCCCTCCTCAGGGCCCCTGGCCTTGTTCCCTGGTCCACTTCTCTACTGCAAGAGATCCGTGCCCTTGTTCCGTTTGTCCATTCAGCATTATTCTCTTTGTCTGTACTTTGCCTCACTCAAATGAGAGATACCACATGGTATTTAAGCTCACATGTCTGGTTCATTTCAACACTATCTTTTCCAGGTGCACCCATTTTCCTACAAATCTCTCAAATTTGTCAGTCTTTATAGCTGAGTAGTATTTCATTCTATATAGATATTACTTTTTCTTTATCCAATTATCTGTTGATGGGCATACAGGCAGCTTCCAGGATTTAGCTGCTCTGAGCACTGATACGCATGTACGGCTGTAGTATGATGTCTTGAGCTCTCTGGGGGAAGATGCACAGGAGGGGGATCACTGGCTCATGTGTAATTTCTAAAAATAAAGCTAGAATTAGAACTCCAAGCATGAAAGCACTGCTTACTGATGAGGCAGAAAAGGACCGAAAGACAGCCATTGAAAGAAATCTGCTCTTGAAGAGTAACCTCTTTCAGTGTACCCCTAAATATGCAACAACCTAAATGAGATGGTGGGGAGCACCACCTGGTGCTCAGGGGAGACATGAGAACAGAGAAAACAATATTGGAGCCACAGATTTTAATTCCACAAGTCTAGATGAGTCCAAAGAGGAAATGAGTGTAAGCAGAACTGTGCATGGGAAATTCCAATGTATACGAGTCAGGAAGTAGAGAAAAGAGTAGCCCAGGAGGCTGGGCAGGAGCACAGTGGGGTGAGAGGACAGTAAAGAGTGGGGCGACTCCAAAGCCAGCAGGAGAAGTCTGGAGCACAAGGAACGGCAGGAGACGTGTGTTTACTGGGAGGCCCGTCCAGTGAGATGGAGATCAAAAGTTGGCATGGAATTTGGCTGTAAATCTCTGGTGGCCTTAAAAAGAGCATGTTGGTGTGGAGGGGGGTGGGCAAATAGAGTGCACTGGAAAAAGAACTGCAGAACAGCTGGCTGAACTCAATCACAGGGTACAAAACAAAATCTTTTATGTTTTATTTTAAAGGCAAGCAAAGAACTCACTGAGGCCTGGACCGGAACATAAAGCCTAAGGACAGTGTGTTTCCTTTTGTGCAATACTGTAGGTGTTTGCTGCATTTGTGTCCATGGATGGAACACAAGGTGCTTAAGCATCCAGGTGCCAAACGATGTTTCAGTTTGAGCTGAGATGTCAGCCAGGTGAGTTAGAAGGTGGAGACACCTGGGCTTTCACATAAGTAGATATTATTATGAGATAGAATGATGTCTCAAAATACTATTATAAACATTGATTCTTAATAACAATAAGAAAATTACTCTTTTTATTGTAAAGAGAAAAAACAGTAAAAACAGTGCAGAAGTTCAAAACAAGATAAGAAATTAACAGTGATTATTATATTGCATATTGTTATCTTCAAAGTAGTCGCTCAGATTACCTGGTACAGGCATGAAAAATTGATCAAACAATCAAGTACTGTTCCTTTCAATGAACTAATAGAAATTAGTTGTATAATTATCTTACCTATCTTGTGTACAAGATATGTATTTACATATCTTTTTTCTCTTCTTTTTTTTCATCTTAAGAGAGTTATTCTTATGATAGATGACTAGCAAGTCACCCCACACTCGGGCACCCAGACCAAGGACCATCTTTTAGGAATTTAACAAAGATGGTACCTGGGCAAATGGCATCCCTAAGCCAGCAGATGTAGAGGCAAACTGAAGGGCATTTGCTGCAGAGGCCAGAGTCCCCTTTATCTGCCTGAGGTGGGAAGAGATGGCTCTCGTGTGGGAAGGGAGATGCAGTTTGAAGATAGGGAATGAGGTTGGTTATTTGAATGGCTTCAAGGGATCTTAGAGAACAGCCCTCAACCTGCCCCTCAGAAGAAGAGTTTACGATGTTGCGGAGGTTGTGCAGGTCTCTTCCAGACTGGTAGTATCTTTGTTTCTGTGTCTTCTTTCCCATTCTGAGAGGCAAGGTCACAGTCTTTTCATTGTTGTATTCCCAGAACTTGGTCAAGAGCGCACACCCAGAACACATTCACTAGATGAAAGACTACAAAATACCATAGGTTATAAGGTGAAATTTCAGTTCTAGGACAACCCTGAGTTCAGTACTGCAAAATCAGAACAGGTACTAAGTATAACTGTCCGTGACTTAGAACTCTGGGTGAGACTCCTCACTGCACGTCCCTGCACATCACTCAGCCTGTCACAGCATAGTTCATCAGGTAGAGTCTGTCTTTATCTCCTTTTAAAAATATCAATAACAATAACAATACATAGTGCTTAGTATGGCAGGAGCTGTTCTAAGCACTTGGACCCCTATTAATAATTTAATGCCCCACCAACCTGTTCAGTGGAAACTATTATTGTCCCCAGGAACCTGATTGCAAAGCTGAATTATAGACAGCACATTTAGTAAACAACAGAGTTGTAACCTGATTGGCTCCAACATACTTGTGATTAACCAATAAATTTTATTGTCTCCCCATATGCTCTGGTCAAAATAATAAGCCTACCAGCATCTTCCAAAATATCTCTATTGATCATGTCCAGTAACCAATATTGGTTTGGCTCAATCCCAAGGAAGCATTGAGGTGAAACACGCAGCCAAGAGTTGGGAACTGTGCCTGCAAATCCTGGCTGCACCCCTCCTGGGGCACCATGCCCCTCACTGCCGCCAGCCCAAGTCTCTATTTCCCACTCGGTCATTACCACCCATCATCTCAGTCTCCCTACAGACTGCCACATTCACTTGTGACTGCTCTCAGCACTGAGACAGGAGGGGGGCAGGATAATGAGTCTCTACAATGTATAATTATTATAAATGAGCAGAGATAAACTGCACCTGTCAAAATAAACGATCAGCATCCTAAATCACTTGGTTTCTCCATTTACTGTTTTGTAAACTTGAGTTATTCACCCTTGCTAATTTCTTTCACTGCTGTTCTTGGAGGACTTTTTTCCATTTTGATCTGAGCTCCTAGAGTTAGCTCAGAAGGTGCCTGTCACCTCCAAATTCTTCAGAGGATGGGAGAAAAGCTTGAGAAAATTGCTTCTGCAGGAAATGAATTACTAAATCACTAGAGTTCACTCTGAGGGTGTCAGACCTGGGCTGGCTCATTGTGGTTGCATCTATCAGTGTTCAGCTGTTCAATAACACCCCCTTCTCGTTCTTTTCCTGAGGGTCTGCCAGCTGACAGAGACAATGGCAATGCAGCTTAGAAGTCAAGCTTATTTCAAGTGTGACTATATTTAAGGAATGTTCAGCCAGCAGTATTTTGGATGCAGGAGTACTTATTTCCATAGTCTGAGAAGTTCAAGTCCAAGAAACCGAACTATCGACTGGGTCTGTGTCTCTGTGCCTACACCTGAGTGGAGTCATTATGGAAGTGGGTTTTAACAATAGCATGTGTGTGTATTTTCCCTGAAAAGATACTTTCTTACTAGTTAGGTATCCTGGTCAGAATTCTTAGGATGTGGAACAGAAGTAAGAAAGGTAGGAAAGAAGATGAGGTCACTCAGCAAATCATGGATGGAACTGAAAAAATCGGGAAGGACTGAGCAATTCAGCATGTCAGAAGAAAGCACACGGCCCTTCCACAGGGACTCAGTCAGGTGAATGGAGAATTTTATCACCATCCTCTCCTTTGGGAGAAAGTCTGACTGCCTTTGGTGGAGTCCTGTGACCACCAGAGAGGCTGAGGGGGCCCAGGGCTGGGTCTGCCTGTGTCTGTTTGTTACCCCACACATGAAATGCTCAGCCTCCCAGTGCAGCCCCTGCCCCTGCGCTCTTTGGGCCAAGACACAAGTGTGCATTTCCTGGTGTCCTCGGGTGACAGCAGACTTTTAGAGCAGAGCCAGGGGTAGTTGGTAGCCACAGTTGTTTGGCAGGGCTGAGCACAAGATCTGCTGCTTGTTGCGCTGGTCTGGATCAAGCAGAAGGAAAAGAAAGACTCACTGTGTGGTCTCTGTGTAAGAAACACCACATGAAACTGCTTGTTTGAAACACCTCTTGCATACCTGCAGTCTGCTGATGGTTCTATTCTTGCTTTTACCTTGGGATGAATGCAGCCCAGGGTGTGCCACTCGCAATCTGTAATAACCCACATGACACAGCTCTCCTCCCCCGGAGTAGGCCCGGTCCTACATCAGGCACTAGGAATTGCCTCTTGGCTGGAAGGTCTACAGCACCAGGGGAGAGGCTGGGATGGCAGGGTTTGGGCAGGAGCGTACAGGGCTCAGCACAGTCACAGCTAGCCAAGCACAGAAGAATGTCCCACGTCTTAGCAGTCATGTGGCTGTCCTGGTGCATTTCTGGATATCAGCCTGGTGCAGAGCCCTGGGAAACCTTAAGCCTGTAAATCCTTAGTCCTTTAAACAGATAAAAATCTGCTTACGAAGAGCTCTAGTGATTGGAAGTTTTGATTTAGGGAGAGAAACAGAGGAGATTTAAAACACTGGGAGGGGTATGAGGAAAAGAGGGAGAGGCAGACATTCCACACAGTCCGGATGCTTTGTCCTTGTTCTAGATGAGGCCTTACAGCCCAGGGACCTGTCCTGTTTCCCCACAGCCCCTCCCCCTGCCCATCCTCTGGAATGCCCTGGGACCTGGACATTCAAGCCCTTCTGCTGCCTGTCAGATCTGATGGCCGCCCCAGCGGGATAGCTGGGCTCCAGCCCTATGCTATGTCTTTAACCTCCTCAGGGTAGCTGATGGAGAGATAGGAAACACGTTTTGTGCTCTGTTGTTGGCCTTTGCTCCAATAATCCACTTCGTATCTTGTTTCCAGCCCGTGGCTGGGCATTGCTTGTTCTGCACCAATTTGTTCTGCATCCAGTTCCCCACCAGTCGCCATAAGTCCCTCAGCAATGCTTCTCAGGGTTCCAAGATTCACCACACACAACACCCAACCTCAAGAAAAGTCAGTCCTACCCCTGAGCCCCACTTTGTGCCTGGGGCTAACAGCCTGCGGGGGGGCCTTTCTGAAAGCAGTCACCCGCTTGATACCTGCAAAGTACTGGACCTGAAATTGCTAAAGTGACCCTGTGCCCCACTTTGTTGCGTATCTGCACACTGGGAAGAGCTGGATGTTAGAATTCATTCTTCCTTGAGGTAGGAAACACTCCACCCCGTGGGTCACATTGGCCCCAGCACAGTGACTCGCCTTCCCCGGTCTAAGTCACCAGGCTTACCCGCCATGTGCCCTTGGATGGAATCTGAAGTGCTTCCCAAGTTCTACCCACCACCTGAGGACTCGGTTTTCCATGCTCTGTAGGAACATCAAGGCCAAGAACTGCATTGATCTTCACTAAATGTGGACAGAGAGCTTTCTCCAAAGCTTCTGCCTTCAAATAAAAGTGTGACATGAACTTAGGGAGGCCACCATAAAAACATCACCAAGAATAGTTTATTAATTTCTAAAATGCCTGATTTTGAGATATCCTACTTCATTAGCCTAAATTTTGGTGATTGCAGTTTCCATGTTTGATTATCTTTTGGTTATCATAGTGCTTACAAAATACAGGAAATTTAAAGTGTTGTGGGAAGAATGGAGGGTATGTTTGTCCTTCAGAGACAAAATGACACCAAAGGGCAAAATGTCCCCCACAGGTCAGGAACACATTGGCTTTATGCTAAAGCAACCACGAGATCTAACTCAGGATACCAAGCAGGGCCAGGAAGCTTTCCTCTGCTGGTTTTACACTGAGCTGAAGACTGCAAAGGTGAGTGGCACAGCTGGGTGGGCCCACAACAGCACCTCATCCATGTCCCAAGATGTGAAGAAATGTTTCCAGGCATCAGCCCTGCATCAGACTGTCTCCCTGGCTTACCAACCTAGGCCCTAAGTGCCAGCATCATCTGGTCTAATCCTCTTTCCCAGGCTACTAAACACATTCATCCCATCCTAGTCCTGTTCCCCAGGCTGCCAACCCTGTGGCCCTCCTCCGGGAAGTGATTTTGATCAACTTTGAAGGCTTCAAGTTCAGTCCCTCTTTTCCAGCTGTGATCTTGACTGACATTCAGAAGCCCTCTATAGCTCCACTGCACTGGACACCCTGACAAATCAGCATAGTGCCTCTACACGACTAAAAAATACAGGGGTTAACAGCCCAGCATGGTCACCCTGGGGAATAAGCCAGCATTTGTCTTTCCCATTGAGGTCGGCAGTGACACAAGCCCATCATCTTCAGAAGAAGCCCTGAATTCTACTGCTTTTGTTTCTGCCTTGGGTTTTATGAGGTTTACTACCAAAAGAAAAAAAGAATCAGAAACCTGATTTGCTGCCTCAGAACCACAAGTCTTGTGGGCACTGTAGGCTGGACAGCAGGACCTCCTGGCTGACTCTTCCTGCCTGGTTCTTAGCTGTTGATGTCATTTCTACAAAGGATGATGACCACTGTTAGCTACTTGGTTTGCTGAAATAATTAGCTGGAAGTTTAGGTGATGGACAACAGGGTTTTAAGAACATGTTTCTTGTCCTGCGTCCTGGTCAGAATTTCAGGACTTCACTGTACTTTCAGAACATTATTGCAAGAGCTGAGTGAGGGTATGAAAACCAAAATAAGACTGAGGGCTCCACAGAAGCTTCCAGAAAATGCCCCTCATGTGCCGTATGATGGGATGGGACTGTTCAGAAGGCTGTTCAAAAGCAGAAGTGACCCCCAGTTCAATGTACTCCGGAACTTAGTTGTTTATAAAAGCAAGCACTTTCTAAGCCTTTCTTTGAATAATATAAAAATTACTGACTTTGATCCTTCTGTGTAAGACTGCCTAGAAAGAATTCTAGCCTCCGAATTCTAGACTGATTCTGCCCCAACATATTGTACGACATAGAGCACATACTCAATCACTCCCAGATATTTACTGAGTATGTGCTGGAAAACTATACCGGCACCAAGAGCACTTAAGTAGCTAAGTGGACGTGATCCCCATTGTCAAGAGCTCATGCAAAGTGAGGATTGGATCCTGCAAAATTGGAGGTCACCGCTGACCTGTGCAGAGCTGTCTCCTGTGAAGCAGCAGCACCAGAGGATTCAGGAAGTGAGTTACAGACTGACTGACAGGAGCACTGTGGGTAAGGAGGGACAACAAAGTTTTCTAAACTTCTCCAGGAGGGAAAACACCTGACTGGCTTGCTCTTGGAGGACAGGACTGGCTGCTGCCCTCCTGGTGAAGAGATGAAGAGAGGAAGACCTCCTTCCTGGGCACATATGTGAAGAGAGCCAATGCTGGCCACTGCTGGGAGGCTTTCTCCATGGAATGTAAATTCAGAGCCACTCATATTCGACTCTACTGGCACAGGGTGACTGCCTTGGAGCATAAAGCTAATTTTGTCATTGAGGCACAGAAGCATGGGTCTGTCAGACCTATGTGTATTCTTTAAAATAGTTCTATTGATGAATTATTTTAATTTTATGAGTTATTATATTAAACAATGAGTAGTTAATAGGAAAAACTCACAAAAATAAGGTATGGAGTTTTAGTATTTATTATTTATTTAAAAAGCATCAAAATTTCCAACATCAACTGGTTTTTGGTGTACAAAGTCTAAAAATGAACCACATAAATAAATTCATACATAAACTACAATGAAAATACCAATAGCACTCTAGATAAATAAACTTTATTTTGGTTATCACACTTAAGGCAGTCTTTATACATGACAACAGCCTGTTCTATACCCACACATCACTTACACTGACAGCACATGTCTTTTGCTTTCCTGGTCTTTTTGTACAACACATGTGATATCTCAGTGGTCTTTACTGTTTTTTCAGGAGGTTCTTATTATACAGCGCTAGTTAACAGGAACATAAAATATCAATAAAGTATTAGTTCCTAGTAGATATTGTGCCTTTAGAATACTGTAGGTATCAGCATTTTTATTCAGTTACGTACTTTGTTATAAAATCTAAAACGTAATATCAAAAATAAAAAGCTGTGTGAACTACAATGTAAACACAAACAAAAGACTGCCACAGAAATAAGGTTTGTTTCAACCATCACATCCAAAGCAGTCTTCACACTCGACAACTGCATGTTCCATACACAACTATCGCTTACACTGATAGCACGTATGTTTTGTTTTCCTGTACTTTCTTGTAGGGCACAGTTGACATCTTTATTTTCCTGTTGTCGTGGCGGGTCTCTGTGATGCTGTGACGCCTGTTCACCTGTCAGCTCACGGGTGTGCTCCACAATTTTTTTGCATTGTTCCCTGGGCAGAAACATTTTGTTTTTCCTCTGCTATAAATGATCGCTGATGAGCTCCAAACCTGATGCTCTAAGAAAATTTCTTCATGGTATTTTGTACTTGCTATTTTCTTTGTAAGCTATCAAACTATTTATGCTGCATATGGTTAGGATTGAATTAAACAGAATCATTGGCCAATGCCTTGTGTTTCAAATGACGTCATAGTTACTGCATAACTGACCAACAGCATCCACTCCGCCTTTGGTTTTGCTGTTGAAAGTTTCCACCTCAGGCTTCCCTTCTGTCCAGGTTTCCTTATTAGTATTTCCATCATGGTGCGATGTTGACATCAGTAGTACCAGTTTGTTTTCCTTTGCCATTTATGAGGCCAATGTTATGTCTTTCTAAAATCCAAATACTGTACTATACAACCCTCTGTTTTGAAATTGCAACATTTCATTTGGAATTTCTGCTTTGTTCCTGTGTACAGTTCCTGTACTGGTCAACTTGTACTCTGTTAGCAAATGTAATATCAGTTGGAAACTGGTAAACCAATCATCAAATGTTACATTCTAATTAGTTTGGGAGATGGGAGCAACATCATTTGGTTTATTACTATAAGAATAAGGACCTAATGGCTGAGTTCCAGGATAAATGTCTAAATTGAAAGCCTGATAAGTCTTCGCATTTACAAGGGCATAAATTATGACATATTTTGACCCATTGCTTTTCATAAGTCTTTTATATACCTGTGATTACTATGAGAAATCCCTGCAAAGTACAGCAGACCTGTAAATGTTTTCAGTTTATCTAGTGAGGTGTCATAATAAATACATTTTTACGTATGGCAGTTGGTGCATACAGAATGTTTTATTTGCAGTTCAACCTGTGCATATTTCACAGCGTTGTGTAGCATTGCATCTGATACAATTTCCAGTACTGAATAGCAGTGCTGGCATTCTGTCCAGTACGTTTCATCTCTGCCAATATCTTCACTATATTTTCAGACCTAGTTTGAACATGGGGTCATTCCATTTGGTTGCAGGGCCATTTTGCAACATTTTAACTACTCAAATATGTATGCACGTTGCTGTTTTCTTTGTCATCTGAATCAAGGAGGTCTGCATTCCCTGTGGCTATATACATTGATTCTTGCTCCATTTCACTGACATAGGAACTTTGGTTCACATGGCCAACGTTAAGTCCTCACTCATCATCATGGTGCTCCGTGTTACTTTTCTGTTATGAAACCGAGTTTTAACATAATGGATCACCTTCATCATCATCCATGCCTGAGTAATCTGATGGTTCACTTTTGACCGCTCTAAAACTTGCAAATCTGATTTGCCGTGTGCCATTGTACAGAACTGGGTTACTTCTACCAAAAAAGTCAAATGAAGACTTTTTCTTTAACAAATCCTGGAGAGGTGTGGGTCTGTTGGACCTCTGTGATGCTCAGGTAAACATACATAAAACCAGTTAGACGAAGCATAGAGGAGCATAAAGGACCAGATCCTGTTTTGCCAATTTTGTATAGTACCTGTCCTTTGTTATACCAAGTGGGTAAACACACAGATTGCTTCCTGTATCCCTTAGGAAAAAGTAATACTGAGACACACAGCCAGCTACTATAACACTGAAGTACAACCATACAGTACAAAAGTAAGGGATGTGTCCACCGGACACGGGCTTATGCCTCTACTTCCTCTTCTGTGTCCACTGATTGTTTACTATTGTTTTGCAACAGTAACATGAGTTCAGACTAAGGGTCAGCCTTTTAGAAGACAATTTTGCTTCAAGTAGATGACTTAAGGGCTGAGGACTGACATATCCTTAAATTTTTTGGGTGCTGGGCTGGTGCTGGGAAAGATGTATGAGTACCAGTAGTGCAGCATTCACTGCCCTCAAGCCACTGATCTGTTGATCTCTTAGCAGCAAACTTCTCCAAAACACATGGTACAAAGTAGCTACAGTGGTAGTTGGAACACACTCAACATTCACAGTTGTTGTTTGTTGGAGACCACTACAAAGTGGCTCAGAGCAGGATTTAATATTAACCAATTGGCTTTCTGTGTTCTCTTGTGGATCTGTCTAAGGCCTAGGCGCCTTATCTGGAAATGGTGGACCCATAGTAAGTGAACCTCTGTGAGTCACTAATCCCTACTAAAACCTGTAGGGGTGGATGAAGCCAAAAAGCCTCAGAGGAGAAGACAAGATCACAGCCAAGGACACCTGGGTCAGATCTCAACTAGATGGAGACTATAGCCTCAGGCATCTCATTGTTGAGTGGATTAACTGCATACCTTACTTAGAGAAGTTCTTGAGTGATTCTGCCCTTCTTGAGTACTCCCCTCCCTTCTTCTGATAACCAAATAAATTGGGCAACCCAGAGAAGGTCTTGGTCTTAGACCAGAGAGAATCTTGAATTATGTGAGAAGCCTTTGATCCTCCTGGAGCTCTGAAATCATTCCATTTGCCTCTTTTTATTTAGCCTTCCTGTACCCTCATTCAAGAGATTGCAGACCTGATCAGCCTGCAATAACTAAGGGCTATTATTAACTCCATAGTTGTTGTTATTTCTAGGAGTTAATTTCCTCACATCTACAATTAGAACTTTGATGGTGCGAGATCCACATGCCATTGGGTATTTTTGAGTGCTAGTTGGAGGTCATAGAAAACTATACATACAAATACTTCCTCATAGAGTTGAATTTGGAAAAACCATGAAGTTGACCATTACAGCTCTGTTACTGGGGGATTACAGGGCTGTATGATCTTGAGATATGTGTGCTGGGACACATTCAGCTGCAAGTAACAGAATACACTGACTCTTCCCTTCTTAAATTTAAGAACTTTGAAAATTTAAATTGCAAGCATCCAGAAGGGAGATAACTTCCCAGAAGTTTGGATTCAGGAATATCACCCAGAACCCACATTTCTTCTAATTTTCAACTGCACCATGGTGTTGGCTTTGTCCCTGGTAAAACTATGGCCACAGAGTAGCTTCTGCCACTCCAGGGATTACATGCAAATATCACAGCGTCCAAAGGAAAAAAAGGGGCCAACTCTTCCACTGTCATCTTTTGTAAGTCATGGAGCCTAGCCCCAAGTGCTCACATTTCTCTCATGTCTCACTGACCAGATTGTTTTAAGTTGCATCTCTGAACCACTTTCTAGCCAGGTGGGTTTGGCGTGTCCAGGTGGGTTTGGATGATGAGAATGAGCTCAGAGGCTGCAGAGACAGCAGAACTGCTGCATAGCCAGCATGAAAGCCACCGACACTGGCTGCTGGGCTACAGAGTGGAGGGTAGTCAGGACTCCTGGGATCATTTGCAGTGCAGGGTGCCCAGAGCAGGCAAGGATTGTTTTATTTAACAAACCTGGGCTGGGGGTGATGCAGGAGTAGTTTGTGGAGCTTGGGAGCACTGCACCCAGGCACTGTCTTAGACCTTCTCACCTGGAGGGTCATTTAGGTTCAGTTGTAGTGAGGTTGGACTATAAAACACAATCTTCATGGAAACCAACCCCAACAAGCAAAACAGCCATAGCAACTTTCCCACTCCAGGATTCCCCAGGAAATGGAACCGGAAGAGGTCAAGTGGAAATGGCAATGGACAGTTAAGATGTTCCTGAGATGCAGGTAGGGCCAGAAAGGGGCAGAGGCCCCCAGCAGCGCACACTGAGAACCAGGCTCCTGCCTATCAGCACCCTTGCTGGGAAAGCTCTGCATTGCACTGTGGTGATAGGTCCTTGGCAAGCCAGGCTGTAGTCATTTTAGGGGTTAATCATTGCATTAGGCACTTGGCTCAACAGAAGTGACAATAATTTATTTTCCAGTTTTACTGAGGATATTTTTCCCTTTTCCCCCCTTTAACTGACTCATAATAATTGTATGTGTTTATGGGGTACAGTGTGATAATTCAATTCCAGTGTATGATGTCTAATAAGCAAATCAGGGTAACCAGCATTCCCACTGCCTTAAATGTTCATCATTGTTCATGTCGGGAGCCTCTGAGTGCCTCTTCTAGTTCTTATAAAATGTACAATGGAGTCACCCTGCTCTGCAGCAGAGCGCCAGCACTCGCTCATCCCACGGAACCATCTTTTGGTGCTCATCACCCAGGGTGATTCCGCACCTGCTGCACACCCCTTTTGGGCCTAGGAATCACTATGCCACTCCTCCTTGACATCAACATTTTTAGTTTCTGCGAATGTGTGCTAAGCTGTGGTGATTGTCCTTCCATACCTGATGTAACAGCTCAGTCCATGTTGCTGCAAGTACTAGGGCTCCTTCCTTCATGGCTAAACAGCACGCAGGCATTCACATAAGCCCCATTGTCCTTGTCCACTGCTCTGAGATGGACACTTAGGCTGGCTCCATGCTTTGGCCTTGTGGACAGTGCTTCAGGGAGTAGGGGCCTCCTACTTTACTGACATCCTTTACCAGCCCTACTTTGCAATTTCAGAGCCATTGCAACTCCGTGTTAGGTTTCATAAATTAACCAATAAGCAATGAAGCCTTCGGCTTTAACATAGAGAATAAAATTGGAAGCAGTGCTGAGATATCCATTATTATTCTTCAGAGTCTTAATCAAAATGACTTTTAGAATTTTAAGTAGAATTTCTGAATGTTGGGCGCAAGGTAGATCACTTTGAACCATCCAGCCAAAGTCTCTGGCCCAAGTGTCAGATGCTACTAGGTTTCTCAAGTTAGTTCTGAAATTTCTGATTTTGTTAGTTCAACAAACTGATGGAGAAGGGCAGGCAGCTTCTACAGAGACACTGGGATGACCACGTGACTGGAGGAGCTATTCCCAAACAAGTTAAAATATAATCATACTTGATGGGAAGTTTTTATATCAGTTAACAAAATCATAAAGATCAGGAGAGAGAGTCACTTCTATTTTTAGTGTCCTTTTTGTGTCGAGCATAGCTCAGTGAGTATTTCCTTAGGGCAGAGTTTGGGTTAAAAATGGCAGAAACCATTTCCGATTAAGCTGGGCAGAGAAGGGCATGGGGAAGGAAAGGCAGATGAACTCCATGTCAAGGCCAGCAAGAAGTATTGGTCCAGAGAGCCGAGGCCACAGGCAAGGACAGCAGGAGAGCCAGTCCTATTGACCAGGAACCTGCACTGCTGGACAGCTGCACCTGTCTCCCTTGGGCCCTGTTGCCTCCAGCTGGCCACACTGGATCAAGTGGCCGTGGTCTAGCTCCCAGACAAAGAGAACATCTGTCCTTGTCATTTCTTTAATGGAAGCAGAATGGATCCCACTTTGGCTCCTACAGTAGGAAATTTCACTGTCATAGGAAAGATGGTCATATCTGTATTATCCATATTTTAAAAGACTTTAAAAGACTATCACTCACTAATAGAATGTCTTTTAGCACTGAACACAGGCTCTCTGATATCCTTCTCTGAATCCTGCCCATGGTACAGTGGGTCCCCTGCACTGTCCTCGAAAGCCACAGTGGTGTCAGCCTGGGTTTCTCACATAGAGTAGACTCATGTACACTGATCTCATTGTGTTCCCTCCTCTGTCACTGGAAAATCCCATGATACAGTAGATGCGGCCTGAGAAAAAGACTGTAAAGTGGAAGGAATAAGCATCCCATCCTTGAAGTTTAAGTAAATTGTTGAGGCCTTCAGGAACATTCTGGGGGAGTCTATGCAGAGGTACATGTGTGTGTTTGTGTGTGTACAGACTTTCTTATTTTTTTAATCAGTACATAATGATTACGTTCATCTTGGGTAGTTGATACATGCATAAAACACACCTTAATTCTTTCTTCATTCCCTTCCTCTTCCTTCTCTCAACCCTCCCTCCATCTCTTGGCATCTTCTCTTTTGCAAAAGACCTGTTCCCTACTTCCTATTTTCTATCTGCTATAAAAAAGGACAAACTCGATTCATTTGTAAGAAAATGGCTGCTCCTAAAGACCATGATGTTAAGTGAAATAAGTCAGATGCACAAGCTTTAATATTATATGGTTTCTTCTACGTGAGAAACCCAAAGTGTAAATGAAAAGCAAAATAAAAGGTTGTGTGTACATCTTGGTCAATCAACGATGCTATCAATTACGACTCATTACAGGTCCTTGAGCTAGCACATTTATTTGGTCTCCAGTATGCACACCTATATCAAAATCACCATGTGAGAGTCTTTTCCACTCAGATTTGAGCTTTGACTGAACTTTCAGCACAAAGCACTCCGGAATAAGAGTCTATTTAAAGCTATGGCCCCCATATACAGGACTCACTTCGTCTTCAAAGACATTGGCTTTCAGCAAGGCAATTGCCTTCAAACCTGAGGTAAACCTCTTCTGAGGACTGGGAGTTCCCAGCATTCTAAATCTTCTCCTGTATCCCATTCCAACTTTAGGGACTATTATTTGAATATTAGCCTAGTTTATACAAAGTACATGTGGTGATGCTATCAATTCCACAGACACTGCTTTCCTATCAAGCCACAGGATCAAGCTTTTCATTGGTTTTCAGCTGCAATAGATAACTCTACATAACTGTAGTCAGTCAAGTTCTCTGGTTCCTTGAGTTCTGAGCAAAACTGTTGGAGATGTAAGGATGTCATCCCATTTCTTCACATTTGCATCCGTAGTCCCTGAATTTCTCATGCTCTTGTATTTCCAAAAGTTTTTCTTACCAAAAATTTGTTGCCCCCTTTAGGGAAAAAGCAACCAATCATGAAACCAAATCTAAGCATCAGTGGGACCCACTTTATTCAGTGGTCAAAGGATGAAGAAGCGAGTGCTTAGCTCACGAGTGAACATCTCACCACACCTGGGGTTCAGGTTCACAGGTATAGAGGAGCAGCAATGAGAGGAGGGAAGGGGCTAACAAGGGGGAATGTTAGGACTCCTGTCTAGATGTCCCCTCAAAGCCTCATGATTGTCAGTGGGCGGTGTTGGAAGTGGCTGGATCACGGGTATGTGAATACGGATTCAAGGTGTGTGGTAACGAAGTCCACTGATTGTTTGAGCATAGCTCTGGGTGTGGGTAATGGGAAGGCCCACCCTCAGGGTGGTGGCACCAATCAACACGCTTGTAGCATAGATGGGTTAAAAGAAAAAAATCAGGCTCTTTTCTGCTTCTGCCTGCTGCCCTGCCATGGGCCGTTTCTCCTCTGTGATGCCCCTCTACCATGCTGCCTTGCCTTGGAAGCAGCCACCCAGGGAATGAAGCCTCTACACACTGTGAGCCAAAATAACCCTTATCCATTTCACTTATGGGTGTTGGGCATTTTGTCCCAGCAATAAGAAAAATAGCTAAGACACAGAGGGATCCATACCTTTTCCTGAAATAGGTGGGGACTTCTTGGGTCTTGGATACAATGTATTTTCTCTTTGTTTTATGATTTGGTGTTTCTGGCCAAGGCAGTTGTAGAGTATGTTGTTTGGCATGGAAATCCTATTCTAATGAAATTCTGTAATGAATTCTGTTTTAATAAATGCTAGGCATGGTCTAGAGGTCACTCTGACAGCCAGTTTAGATCCAGCCAGTTTTGGCCAGCGTACCTAAAGAAGGACTTCTGGCCTTCAGACCTCTGTCCTCAAAGATAAAGAAGATTAGGGCAGGGTGGAGATCAGCTTGGAGAGAGGCAGCACATTATGCAGCTTTCTATAATTGTTGCCTTGTCCAATTGACTTTTTCTTTCCCATGTCATTCAGTTTTAAGCTTTCCAAGCCCTTCTTTCCCACTGCAGTGTGAACTGATGCGACCACATTTCTTAGGGATAAACCCTCCAATGACAGAGAACTCAAGAGAAAGAAGGAGATAAAATGTTCTCTCCTTCCTTGAGCCATAAAAGAGCAGATATTACTGTGTATTATGCTGTACATATTAACATATTTTCATCCCAAAAGAGTCTCATGAACCACTCAAACTTGAGATGGCTGCAGTGGTCTGAGAAACTCATGCTTAGCCTCCAAAAAAGCTCCCATTGTCTTTGCCATTTTAATTACTTTCTGCCTATAAATAATATAGAGAGTGATGCTGTCACTTTATAAAGGCTAGAAATACTTATAAAGTTCCTATGATAAACCAAAAGCATTGTAATGGCCTTCCCCTCTCTATCTCATATGCATGGAGATAAAATAAACTAAAAAAATTTTTTTAGCTCTGTTGGATTTCTTGCTTAAGCAAAACATGCCAGACTATTTCAGCAATTCCTTTCATGCCGCAGCAGTGAACATTCTCAGGGACCACTACATACCTGAGTCTGCCAGGTCTCACAGCTCCAATTAGGCCAGGAACAGCGACAGATTATTCCCTTTCCCCTAACGGTCGGCAGTTGCCTGCAACCCACTTGTTAGCTCAAAATTCTGTACCAACAAATGTTCTTGGTTGCAAACATGAGGCAAAAATGATTTTATTGGAAAGTTACTACACAGCTTCCAGGATGAATAACTGGAAGCCAGAGCAAATCTGGCTTAAGCAAAGGAAGATCATAGAGGAAGCTAAGACTGTAAACTGGTCCTGGTTGTGGCTCCGGGAGAGTCTGACTGGGATGCTATGGGTACTCTCATCCCTGGGAAGTCCAGGCCGCTGCTCCAGATTTGTACTTGCACCACAGCCACTGAGAACCATCTGTAATTGATGCTTTACATCTGCTTTGCTTTCTCGAATGTCAAAATCCTTATGGGGACAAATTAGCTCAGCCTTGGTCAATGCTGCTCATGCTCTAGCGCTGGATGGCACACAGAGGGAGCATTCACCCTGTCGTGGATATCTGGGCATTTGTTTTTCTTTGTACACCCTGTAGTATCACAGTAACCCATCCTCCTGCCAAGTGGGTCCACCTTCCCAAGGTAAAGTCTCTCATATCTTTCTCCAGGTTCATTTGCAGCCTGGTACAGACCTGTGGCCTCAGCTTTAGCCACTAGGGGAGACAATATCAGGGAGAAGGTCATGGGGGCACTGGTGGCCAGATTTGTTAGGGCTGCTAGACACAAGTGGGTTCCTCATACAGTAGTGGCATCTGAACTGTGTCCCTGATGGCTGTAACCCCAGAATCAGCACCTTGCAGCAGGCAGGACTTCCCCAGCAGGCCAGTTCCCAGGCTGGTATGGGCCATTGTCCCTAATCCTGGCCTTCAGCGATACCTACAGTAGCCCTTTTCTGCTATGTCACCCAGGGCCAATTTTTGTTGTCCACAGTTAAGAGCTCCAGCTAATGATGTATATAGTGCTTTGGTTTCCATATCAAAAGTTTGGGGCCTTGCCTCCCACTAAGACCAAAGTAATGGGGAACCCCCTACACTTCCAATAGGATATTCAAAGTTCGCTAGAAAAAAAGCTACATTACTACTATAATGACATTTTCATTTTTCACACATATCATGTCCAACACTCACCATGATCTCTTTGCTTATTAGTACCATCTCTACTACAACAAGTAAGAAATAGAGACTCAGAGATAAAGCAACAAATCTGAAGTCACAGACACAAGCATACAGCAGAGCTGCTCCCAATCCCTTCTGGTTCTGATTCCCAGCACACGTTCCAAGGCAGATCTTTCTAATTCCCAACTGTGGTTGATTTTCACTATGACACATCTTTTCATTAGCTGAAAGTCAAAAGATAATATGAAACAAAAACCCAACATTAGCAACAAACAACTCTTTCCTCTGAGAAAACATGTTATTGTCAGTAACATATTTTGAGAGACTTCGCCAAAAAGAGGCATTATACAGGAATATTCTGCATGATGACAGACAATGCCCTCACCATGAATCTCACACTGGACGCTGAGGTGAGATCTCCAATGCTCAGTCTTGGGCAGTAGGTGGGCTAAGGGTCTGAGGCCTCTGGAATGCCAGCTATGGAGTCTGAGGTGACTCCCTTAACCTCTCAGAGCTTCATGTTACTCCTCTGAAAAACAAGGACAATAATAGAACCATGTCCCTCATCATGGGAGTTGAAAGATAAAATGCAAAGCACTTAGGGGGCACAGCGTCGGAAATACATCAAACGCTCAAGAAAAGCTGGCGATTATCATCCTGGGATGACCTTTGATAAAAGGCTGAGGCCTTCCGTGGAGGAGCAAATCTGCTGAACACTGGGGCGGGGGGTGAGTAAAGCCTCAGGCAGGTCCAGCTCAATCTTACATCTCCACTGGGGTAAGTCAAGGCTGAGTTGTGTTTCATTTTTTTCTCCAGAAAGAAAATACCATCCATCCTCCCTAATTCACAGAGTCATTAAGTGGACACAAATAACATAATGTATGTACAAGAAAAAGCACTGGAAGACCAAAGTTAAGTGCCATAAAACGCAAAGAATTGTGTCCTTGATGCTGGTATTGTTTTTGGAAATCTTTTACCCTAATAAATAATAAAACTCACCTTTGATACCCCTTTAAATGTACAGGTCTTAAATATGTGGCCCAAAGAAAGCATTCAGGGATTTAGTCTGGCAAAAGGAAAGTTGAACAGGATGATTTGATTATTTTTTATACTTTGAATATTGCTTACCTGGGAGGGTCAAACATGGCAAAACCATGTTCCCTACCAAGGCCTAAAGAACAGGAAATTCATTTCAAGTGCACCTAGAAGAGAATAGGTGAGCTCTAATAAACACCCACAGACATTCTATTGGAAGGACTGAAGATGTCTCAGGTAGGTGCTATCACTCAACAGTTGAGACCTTCAAGAAAGAGAAATCCAGGTGTAGGCCTTGGATGAATAAAAAAAGGCAAATGGTTTGACAAGCAAGACAATGGCTTTGATTCTGAAGGTACTCCGGATGGGCCCTGGGTCTCCCGGAATGGAGTCTCTGCTGGTGAGGGGTGGTTCCAAGTGCATGATCATGGAAAGGCCATCCCATCTCCACTGGGAGACAGACGGAAGAGGATGCAGAGAAGGAGAGAGGGAAATGGGGAGAGAGGGAGAACAGGAGGGAGTGAGAGAAAGACTCAATTCCAAGTGGTGTGACCAGTTTTCAACTCACTCTGCATGGAGCACAGGCTTTCCCAGGCTGCCCTTGTGCTCCGGGGGCGGGTATCTGAGGAGGTTGGACAGGTTAGGGAAATGCAGCTGAAGGGTACCAGACGGCCCAGTGGAAAGTTAAACTGGCCTTCCCACGTCTTCTTAACAGAGGCAAGAGTGAGGGACAAACAGAACGTGGCTGGAGCAAGCCCCAGTGCGGCGCTGACTTGGATCAGCATTAATGGGTGCTCGGGTCAGTGAGACCACACCGTCCTCTGGCAGTCACTGCTTCACCTCTCATTGCTTCCCCTAAGGGCCCTGAACAGCTGTTCACGGCCATTCTCCTCTCAGGACTCTCCCTCTTCTCAGGGAGCTCCAGCTACACTGGTGATCCTTTAGTCTCTTGATCCCGTGAGCTCTTCAGCCTCATCGCTTTCCACTCCCTGTCCCTTCCAGGCTGGGGATATAGCTCAGTGGAATAAGCGCCTGCCTAGCAAGCGCAGGGTCCTGAGTTCGATCCCCAGTACTGCAAAAAAAAAAAAAAAAAAAAGGTGATAGAGTGCTCCCTGTCCCTTCCAGCCGGAGTACTCTGTCCCCATGACCTTCCTGGACTTCCATGCCTCTTCCTCACCTAAACTCCAGCTCAGATTCTTTCCCAACTTCCGTTCTCTCCTTTGACTGCAGCGTTTTCCCCAGTTGACAATTGTGGGTATGTTTAGTGTTTTCTTGCTTGGTCTCTGTCTCTCCCCCCGGATGACACCCTCTGTTGGAGATGCCAGCTGTCTCCTCCGCCCCTTGGTGCCCATGTGATGAGTGGGCCCTCAGTGTGTCCTAGCTGAGTGAGCTGATGTTAAACTAGACCATTGCCTCTATTAGATCCCACAGCTTTTGGCATGGGACTTAGGCTGGGCAGAGAAAAGTGAAGTCATTCCCACATTAGTCTCCATGGGAGGGTGGCTCCCAAGTGACAGTGCACAGAGGCTAATCTGCAGGCTGTGGTAGTCTCCCTGTTCCATCTTTCTGGGCTCTGTGGGAGCAGACAACTGCCCCTAGAGAAAGAAGCAGCACCTGCATTCTTGTGTCCCACACAGCTCTAGTCAGCTTCAGCTGGAAAGCTGGAGTATGGATTTTTCACTAAAAGGACACTATCAAGCAGATCCTTCAGCGGCCACTGCTCAGGTGCAAATGCCCTAGAACCATAGTGCAAGGAAAAACTAGCTGCACCTCTCTCCTCACAAGCATGAAAGAGCCTTGGCCAGGCACACCTCGCCTGCCACGATTCCTTACTAGAACACTCTTCCCATGCGTTTATACAAGAAGCAGCAGCACAACACAATAACAAGGCCCAGTGGGCTGCCAGTTGAGTCAGGATTCCTACCGATGACACGTTACCTGAAATTTGTGGGCAGCCTCACCACCATAGCTCCACCACCTTCCCCAGCATGAGAAACTCTCAGTCCAGGCCCAGCAGGTTCTGGAAGGCATAGTCCCACTGGTAGAGCAGAAAAGGGAACCATGGGGAGAAGAAGGCGTGGCGACCTGAATTTCACACACTCCACTTGTTCAAAGCCTCAGAGAGCTAGATGTCGGGGACAGAGGTTTGACTCCCAATTCTGCCAAGCTGTACACAATGCAAGTCGGCTATGGAGAGGCTGTGGGCCAGAGCTATTGTGTGTATAAAACTGCTGTCCAGCTGCAGATCTGGAAAAATTGCTCAGAACTACCACTCTGAGAATTGGGCCAAGGGACATCCATCAACTCAGTGAGTTAGTAAACACTAGGTGTGAGTGGATTTGCTCTTAGATGAGGATAAATGAGCAGGAAACAGCCAGTAAAAAACACTGCAGAATAAGGAAAAGGAAAGAATACCCTAAAGATTCAAGGAGAAAGGAATTCCTTCAAAATGATCTACTACAGGAAATAAGGTAATATGTTAGAGTCTGCTTGACATCAATAAAACTGGAGCAGAAAGGCCAAGATGTCAAGCCAAAGAAAATGAAATTAAAATGGAGACAGCCGACAAAAATAAGGGTTTTAAGAAAGAGAATGAGAAATGAACTGGAAATAGAGAAATTAAAGTCCACAATAAGTCAGTAAAAAGTGGACAGGAGTGTATGTGAAGTTGGAGCAGTGACTAGGAGAAGAGCCAGGTGGCCTTCAGAAGGCCCAGATGGAGGGCAAGGGGTCTAAACCGTGCGGCGTAGGTGAGGTTTCTATTAGACATCTAGGAACAGAAATGTAAGAGATTCTTCTGCAGCCTTATGTATTCTCTGCCAGACTGCTGGCCACGCTGTGAGCTACCTTCAAAAAGCCTCTCCAGCTTTGGTCTAGTGGCTCCGAGATGTATCTAAGAGATGTCTGGTCCTCTGTTACGGTCTTCTTGATTTGTTCCCCCTTTATAGGGGCGATGTGGCATGGCAGTGAAGGGGACCAATTCTAGCAACACACTGTGGTCTGGAATCCACTCCTGCTGCTACTAGTTGGAACCCGGTCTGCTCTCTGTCCTGGTTATGCAGCCCATGAAGAGGTCACAATGCTGCTACTGCGGTAGCAGCTTTGCAGGGTGAATACGATCAGTTGAATTGTTTTGTGAACATACCTGGCAGACTGCGATGCCACCATAAGTCACCACTCAGAGATTCTGCATCGTTCTTGGTCTCTTCCTTTCTCCTCAACCCTAGTTAGGTCCTCAGGACTCATACATCATTGGTGGCTTCCAAGCGCAGCTCTGGGCTTTGAGTTTTCCTTGGCTGTCTTTTCTGGAGTCTGCAGAGAAATCCTCTCTTGTCCTCTCGGACACTCTGCAAATGCCAGGCTGGGGCTAACATTCTACAGAGTCCAGTTAGAATCACTGGTGTTTATGGAAAAGAACTAGAGAAAATAAAACAGGAGTAAGCAGAAGATAATAAGAGCAGTGCTGAGGTTGACTTTGTGGAAGGAAATTGTCTAGTTAGCACTCCAACCTGGGAAGAGCTGAGTATCAGGAGGTTGCAGAAAGGCAGGGAGGTTTGCTGAGGGAGAAGACTCAGAGAGAGAAAGGGTCGGAGACGAGCTAGGGCAGTAATTTTTTTGAGGAAGCAGAAGGAATAGGTTTGAACGCTGTTTTGAGGGTAGGAAGGATGGGGTTGGTGACTGAGGAGATGCAGTAATTGTAGTGCATGCACAGGTAAGGTGTTTCCTCCATTTCTGCTTGACTGAGAGCCACTGGACAAACAAGAGCTGTGTTTGGTCAGCATAGTAGCTGACACATAGTAGGAACACTGGCTCTCTTTGTCAAATAGTCCCAGGCCTAATCTGCTTTCCAGACCTTTAAGGAGATGCTGCACCTTAGCCAATGACACCTTTGACTTAGCATCTCTGCTGTTTCTCAAAGCCTGACACTCCTTCCCTTCACAGGTGGTGGTTTTGATGCATCCTCCCAACCAGAGCCTCCTCCTCTTTTAAGCCTTCCAGAGACCAGGTGAACCGTGGTGGTGTCTCTTCCTAGTTTGTGGCACTGAAGCCCTGGATGCATGCTTGAGGATACCCAATGCTACTCTGTGTTTCTTTAACTCTGGGAGATCATTCAGCTCATCAAAGTCAATGCTGTGTCTCCTGAGCTGGATCTGAGACCAAGGGTTGGGACCGTCCACATTTCTCTCAGTCTGCATCCTCAGCAGCTCCCACAGCACAGGCCTGACAGGACACGTTCTGATCTCCATAAGAGGGGAGACCAATATGAGACTTGGGTTTTGCAGTTTAACTAGGACAGAGTGATCATGCTGCTCCACACAGTGATCATTAGCCCAAATTCCCCAGTCTGTGAGCACTACACACTCCAGTCAGACAACAGACGTCAAAGCCAGAGGCCTCAGTTCCCTGAGGAAGACGGGCACTGCAGCAGGAACCTTGACCCATCAGCACTTGCTGGGCAAGTTCCTACCAGAATGTAGAACTGCCAGGGTGAAAGCCAGGTCTCCTGTGGTGGAGACACTGGCAGAGAGTACAAGCAAACAGGCTGGCTCTCAGGTTTCAGCCCCAGACTCTGCAGGAAGTTGGAATGATAATCAGGCCAAGGGATGTGGGAGTTGGAAGAACAAACCACCTATGGGTGTTGGGAAGAGGGTGGGAACCACGGCTCCGATGCTCAGAGAACATCCAAGCTCTCTGTTCACAGCAAGCATAAAACAGCAGATGATTTCCAGATTGAATTTCACTCTCTGGAGGAGAGGGAGCTCCCTGCGCCCTTCCAGGATTGGCTGCAATTTCACCCAGGATCCAGGAATAGGGTGGATCTTTTGGCAGTAGGCTTTTGTTTCCTACTGGTTAGGATGTTTTTGAATGCAAGTAAGAGAAATCCCAGCTAAAATGTACACTGTGACTTGGTAATTTATAAAAAAACAATATTTTTCTTATATGTTTGGAGGCCATTAAGTCCAAGGTAGAGGTGCTGGCAGATTCATTGTGGAGGGGTTGTCTTCTGCTGACGCAGTTACAAGGGAGAGGGGTGAGTGCTGTGTCCTCCTGGACCAGGAGACTGAAAACACTGTGTCCTCAAGGGTGGAAGAGCAGGACAGCGAGCCCACTCTAGCATGACTTTTTACGAAGGCCTTTGTCCTTTATAAAGCACAAGGGCTCCAACCTTCTAATGTCACCTCCTAAAAGTCCTATCTTTAAGTACTAGCACATGGGGGATTAAGTTTCAACACAAAAATGGGGGGTGGCTTCTAGTCATAGAATTCTGCTTTCTGGAATTACTTCCAATTAACCTTCCCACCTCCAAATCCTTGTCTCAGGGTTTACCTTTTGAGTCATCTTAATCCACACAGTCCTCTTTGGATGGGAACCAGAGGAAAGTATGCTGCCGACTACCAACGAGTGTCTTCTGTGTCCTACTGGGCCCGTGATTGCAACACACCTACTTGACTGGATTAGGAAATACCTACGAGGTCAGTCAAACAGAACTCTGGGCGTGTTTGGGTGGGTCATGGGGCCATGGCCTTGGGTCTATATCAAGTCCCTGCCCCTTTCTCTCAGGTGCTGTTACCTGGCCTGCTTCTAGGCTGTATGATGTAAGTATCTTTCCTCCTCCAGGCCCTGCTTTCACAATGTTTCTGCCTTGAGCCAGCCAGCCATGGACTGAACCCTTGGAACCATGAACCAGACTCAGCCTCCTCTTTAAGTTGTGGGCATCAGGTGTGCTATGTCAGCAATGGGAAAGGGACTCATGGACCTATGAAGAAGTGGCCAGGGGCAGGAGCTGATCAAAAAAGCAGACTCTTGGGCCCCACCCCAGACCTACTAAAGCAGTTTCCACATTTTAACAAGTTCCCCAGGTGGTCTGCCCATACATTATAGTCTGAGATGTCCTGTGCTATGCTTCTTTTAAATATTAGAGAGGGGAGGGGGAAAGAAAGGTAGAAACTGTAAAAAGATCTGTGCAGTTATACTTACCCTTTAAATAGGGCTTCTTACTTAAAAGCTCCAAAAGGTATACACTGTCATTTTCTATTTTGGAAATTTGGTGTCTTTACCCAGGCTTGAGTCATTTTTCACTTCTATGTTGGGGTCTCATGCCTGAGCAGCTCGAGGTCCCTTTTCTTCCTGGGACCAGGACCTGAGGGGTAGAGCTCTCTTTGCCTTTTGGGTTGACCTCTTTCGAATTGACTTTCTCCTGCCTGCCTCCCCATTTTGGCATTCTATCATAAGGTGATTAGGGAGCTGTTGACCTCACTAGGCTTTACTCAGAGGGGCCTTCAGAGCCCATGAGTGGACAAACCCTCTTTCCTAAAGACAATGGGCTCTTCCAGGTGCAGGCAAATCTGCTCTAATTAGCTGGCTCTGAGGTTGGCGGTGGCAAGTCTTTTGGAAATTAATAATGCTATTTTGAGAACACCTGTATCCAGCCCGGGTAATGAACATGATGATGTGAGCATAACATATTTTCCATTCTACAAAGAAGGATGTTACCCACATTCCCCGTTTCACGCCACAGCTCTGGACTTGCTTTGTTTTCAGATAAATTATGTTCAGATCGCACTTCCATTAGTGCTAATTTGGTGGCTTTTGCAATGTTCGTTAATTCCTCAGCTAGCAAGTGGCTCCTTTCCTACTCAGCCCTGATGCAGATATTTTGTTTTGTTCAGGAATGTCTTTTGCTTATTGGCCTGAGTGACAGGGGAATGTTCCATGCCTGGTGCTTAAATTTTCACTTGAAACGTGTCTAGGTAGAATATCTTTGCAGATAGTTCTCCCCAGAATGGGTTGTAGGGAAATTAGGCTGCTCCCAGTCTGTCCTACTTCAGCACTGTTTGCATTCTTCACCCTCATAAAGGGCATCTGAACCTTACTAACCGCAAAGATGTGGGGAAGATATTATGCGGCTGTGAAGGATTCCAAAGCCCTGCCAATTTGATTGCTGGATATTGAAGCCTACAAAAACATTCTGGGCAGCCTTCTGAAGGATCTGCTCTCATACTTAGTTGCTTTGACAAATACAGCGTTATTGTGAAGATACTGCAGTCCTTCCATACTGCCTGAGCAGCCTTCCCTGGACGCTCCCTGTGTCCACTCCCATCCCTCTGCTCTGCAGCGCAGGTGTCTCATGGCCCCCGGAGCCACTCCCCCCTGCCGCCAACACCGGCCACCTGGCAGGCCCCAGCACTAAGCAATGGGCACTTGGTCAGGCGGGGCCATCGGCGCTCTGCTCAGGCGGGGTCTGGCCCAACCTCACCTAAGTCAGCAGGAGGCACTCCGTCATCTACCCCGAGCTCAGGAAGATGTGCCAAGCCTTTGGCAAATAGCCCCACGCCGTAGGAAAGCAGGTCCTGTCTGGAAAGGTAGAACTCATTGCGTTGGCTTTATTTCTTTTTTTTCTTTGGAGATGAGAAAAGAAACTCTTGGCTCCTGAAACAAACTTGGACTTACCAGGTGTTGTAAACATAAAACCTGATTGTCTCCAAATCACGCTCCTTATTTATCTTCTTACCCTACTTCCGTTAGGGGCACAGAAAATGGGATCATATTTCCCCCCCCATCCCGGGTGAGCGCGTTTTCCGGCTTCCTCTTTGCGATGCCTATAGGGCCCCCTAGTGGTTATTTTAAGACCTCGTGTTTCTTAGGATTAGGTCTTTTTGATCCTAATAAAAAATGAGACCTTGGTGCAATGTCTTCTGCATATCTTCATGAAGAGATAAATAGACAACAGTTGGTCTGGAAAGGTCAATATTTTTTATATTTCTTGGTTCTTAGCAAAACCTGTTCTGATTCTTTAGAAATAACAGATATATCACTGTGCATATTTTATTCTGCATTCCTTGTAGTATAGTATGTCATAGCTGAAATACTTTTAAGACATTTCTATCTTCGTTTATTTCAAAAGGCTATAATTCCTAGGCAATCCATATCCAACCTAAGGATGAATATATATGATTTGCTTGGGCCAGGGAGTTTAGAAGCTTTACAGGCTTCAAAGGGAGTTTTACAACGTGGGCTTTGACATGATACAAACTAACCAGAGTTGGGTTTGTGGAGTATTTCAGTCTGACAATGTTCCTACCTTTTGCAGCATGACATATGCCATTGACTTAAAAACTGCTCCCTTGAATTGATGGAGCAAAGCTTTTCCACATCCGAGGTGCCAACTGCCCCAGGCTGTGGGATCTTCCAGCTCCCCCAGGGAAGCAGCCGACTCACTCGCACGGACCCCACCGCACCTGGCCAGCAGCGTTTTCCTAAGACACAGACTGCGCTCACTGGGGTGACGGTAATGAAAACGTTTCTTTCCCACATGCTTATGTTTTAGTTCGTGATGCATTTCAATTATTCCAGCGTTGCTAGTAAATTCCAAGTCCCGCCTCCCTCCCCTTATTAAGATGCTAATGCCTTGTAATAACGCATTTTGCACCAGGAACTGAGGGAAGCTAGGCAATCAATAAAGAGAAGGCACAAATTCTGGGTTTAACTTTACCCGGTTCCGGGGCGGGGGCTGGAGTGGGGAGGAGGAACAGTTGGAAGGAGGCACACGCGGCCCACAAAACAGAAAAATGATCCCTTGTTTTCGGCGTCCAGCCGGGCTGCTGCGGGAGGCGGCGCTGAGCGCAACTTGCACACTGCGGGTCCCTAGGATGTCGCCCGCTCTTTCATCCCCCGGCCGCCTCCTGCACGCGGCGATGCCTGCGGAAGCAGCGGGCACCGCGCGTCCCGGCGCCCGCACGGTGAGGCCCGGAGTCCGGAGCACCACTGTCTTCCCTCGGGTGCGCCGGGGCTGGGTGGCCACGCAGCGTGGTTCCGGCGGGGTTGGGGTGAGACCGCTGAATAAAGAGCTGAGTGCGGGTCGGGGCTGGGTCCCTAATCCTCCCGGCTGTGCCAAGAGCCCGGAGGGGTGGTGGCCTGGGAAGGTGGGGGCTCGGGGAGGGGGCCCGGAACGCTTGACCCGGATCGCGCGGCGCCGGGACCCCCATCAGTCCGCCCCACCCCTCGGAAGCCCCGAGCCCAGTGCACACGAAGAGCTCGCGGGAGCCGGGGAGCGGAGCACAGGGCGCCGTGCATGCCCGGGGCGGGAGATGCAGCCTCGGGCGCAGGGTGGGTAGGGCCGGGCAGCCCTTTCCAGCGTCCGGGAGAGCGTGGGGGATGTTGGCTGCTCTCACGCCGCCCCCCGCGGCAGCTGCGCCGCGGCTCCCCCAGCTAGCAAGGATCCCGGGTGGGGGCGCAGGCCTGGCTGCGGCCAGCAGCCACTCCGCGACCCGGCCCGCGCTCCGGCTCCGGGTGTTGCTTCCGCCCGCGCCGGGAGAGCCGAGGTAGGGGGCGTGGCCAGTTAGGGGCGTGGCCGCAGCGGGGCGGGCGCTCGGGCCGCGCGGCTGCAGCGTCTTGCATTGGTCGGCGGCGTGGTCACGGGGTCGGGGGCGGGACCCTCCGGTGCCGCCCCGCCTCCCCGGCGCCCGCTCGTCCGCTCGCGGCCGCGCAGCACAGACCGGACCGGAGCGGCGGCGCCGCAGCTGCCGAGCTTCTCCCGGCTACGCGGCGCCGACCCGTACCAGACCGCCCGGACCGGACCACACGGCACGGCTCCGCCCCGACCGGACCCAGGCCCCGGCCGGGCACGGCGCGGCTGAACCCGGCCCTGCACACCGCCGCGGCGCCCTCGGCCGGCCCGGCTCGCGGCCCCGGGACGCGCGCTCGCCAGGCCGGGCTCCGCGCTCCGCCGCCGCGCGTGACCTTCCCGGGCCGCCCGCCCGCCGTGTCCTCGCCCAGGCCGGGGGCACGGCCCGGACCTGCGCGGAGCGGGGGCGCGGCCTGCCCTAGCCCGGGGCGGCGGGCGCGCCCAGGCCGGGTGGCGCCCGCTGCAAGCGCAGGCCGGGCGGAGCGGAGGCGGAGGAGCGCGGGCGCGGTGCGCAGCCCGGGCGGCCGGACCCTCGCGGCGTAGCCTGGCCGCGCGGAGTGGCGGCGCTGCCGCTTGGACGCAATCTCGGGCTGCACCTGCCCGAACCCGCCGGACCCTCGCCCTCGACCAGGCTCCTCCGCGGGCTTTTGCTGCTGGGGTCGGTGCGGCCAAGGTAAGAGCCTGGGGCGCTGAGCGACTTGTCGGACCTGTGGCTGTGCCTTGCTCCGGACGCGGGGGACCCGCGCCTGCCCTGCCCGGCCGCCGAGCCCGGAGCCCGGGGCCCGTAGCCTCTGGGCTCAAGCGGTCCTTGCGCCCCAGCTGCCTGTCCTGGTGCGGAGAACTTTTCCTGGCTGCTGGCTGCAGAGGGGGCGACCTGGGGTGCGCAGCCTCAGCCCGCGATCACTCCTGTAGGCCTGAAGGCATTGGTGTCTGGGAAGCCCGGGCATTGTCGCCGCTGGAGCGGGCACCCGAGTTGTGCGTCCTGGCCTCCGAGCTGCGCCTAGTGCCTTGATCCCGACGCCCCTCTGGGGCGTCTGCCGCCAGCCCGTACTTTTTGAGTCCGAAGCTTCCCCCAGCAGGATCTGGTTGTAAATGGGTCACTTCTGAGGGAACAGTTTGTCCCACGCCCTCAGGCCAGCTCTCAGTGGCTCTGTTTAATCGGGGTGGGTTTTCCTGTGCCCGTGTGGATGCACCTCTCTTGGGCAGGTTTCTGCTGAATTCTGAATCCATGAATTTTGTCACTCAGCCCCTTCGCATGTTTTCCGGAGGGAGCAGAACAGCAGCTTGCGTTTTCTGTGAATGTCACGGAAGTTTTACATGGCCTTATGTAAGGGCCCCAAGGGAAAGAACCCTGCCTGACTGCCTTCCAGGGGATCTCGGGGGCGGGGGGAGGCAGGTGGGGGCGTCGCATCGCCTAGAGCCTGAGCAGACCCAGCAGTGCCTTTTCACTAAGGGGGGTACTGCTCTGGGCTAATGTTCCTCTGACCTCTCCTGGCCTCCCACTCATGATCAGCTTTGATAGACTGAAGATAAAGGAAAGCTCTGAATCAGAAAAGGAACAAGCTTTGGCTTCTTTTCTCTGCTCTCACAAATGGTGACATGAACTGTTACTCAGGGCATCCTGAGGCCTCACTGGGGAAAAATACCGAAGGAAAAGGAGGTTTCACACTTCTCCTAGCACATTCACGTCTCAAGAGTGTCTGACTTCAGTGAAAATTGCTTGTGGAGAACACTTATGGAGCCTGGTCTGCTAATTCCATTCCAGGAAGGCGAGGAGGTCATCCAGGTGTGGGTCTCTGAGGGATTTTAAGAGTGCTGAGGAAAGGCCAGAGCCCTGGGTAGGGTAGACAGGTTTCCAAAGGAAAGAAGGAGGGAGGGCCGGAGTGCAGCCAGGTGGGAGCTGCCTGAGTAGGGCCTCCTGGCTCCCTGCGATGGGCTGGGTTGTGCTCAAACTTTGTCCTGAGGGATGGTGCAGATTCCTTTGGCTTCTCCAGCACAGCTACAAGAGATGTAGGAAGGGAAGGAGAGGTCCGCCCAGCTCATCCTGGGTCCTGGAAATATTCTTCTGGGGAAGTGGCCAAAGCTCCCTGGGTTCTGGGTTCGGAGCTGTGGAAAGCAGCAGGGTGCTGTCTGCAGTTCTCCAGCCTCAGCCACCTTCAGAACACTAGGGGGACTCCTTTTCTGCTCTGCCACTGAGGAAGAAAACATAGGGACCGAGAGGTGAGCTTGCCTTTAGGGCTCACAAATGCAACTTCTCAGAACTGATGTGTAGTCTATGAAGGAATAGACTCTGAATGCTTTAGTGATGGGCTTGCTCATGCCTGGTACCATCTAGACAACTTAGAACTGGTTAGCTGTACATGTGTTCTGAAAAGACTCAGGATGCAGTCTGGGACGATACAACCTCTTGCAAATTCTACCTTTTCGGACACTCATTTGTGCTAATTAATTATTTGCAATGAACCCCTCATCTTTGTGTGTTTATGCCTTTTCTTTCCTGCAGTACTGAGTTGAAACCAGCGCCTTTGCAGTAGGCTAAGCCCTGAACACTGTTTTACTTTTTGTTTTTAGATTTTGAGAGTGGGTCTCACAAAGTCACTAAATTGCACCTGGCTTCCTTTTGTCTTTTTACACACCCTACAGTCATATAAAATCACACTACATTAGAACATCTTTAAAATCAACTCCATCAAACTTAAAATTTCTCACTGCCTTCCCCTTAAAAGCACATGCAGATGTTAACGTGGCATCTGACAGTACGTCTGCACTCTCATCTAGAGTACTAAATCATTAGTGTCTGGGACTCTGCCAGTAGAATTAGAAGATAATTCTCTCTCCCTGAAGAACAAAGCCTCTGTTGCCCAGGCCTCTTCACAAGAGCTGCATCTGTCTTAGCAGAGCTGCTGGAAGGCCAGAGATGTAAGAGGTGGGGTCCAAGGAGAGACTTCTACTTCAGTACTCTGGCACGGAAAAGGCAAATGTCACTGTGATTTAGTTTACTGCATTCTCGTGGGCCCATTTCAGCATGCAGAACCTGCGTGGTGAGAGCCTGGGAACTTGCCTGAGTTACTTATTTTCCTGAACTCTGCTAGGCCGTGTTTGTGACCCTTTCCTCCTATGCCTGGTGCATGTTGAGGCAGCTTAAGGGGAGCGGTGGTTGTGATGTACGAAGAGTGGTCAATGTAAAGCTTTATTCTTCCTAGGCAGGTTTTATAGGTTGACTTGCATAGCTGCGATGTCACCAGGGAGTCAGAGATTGATGCAGGAAAGACTACAGCTCTGGCCATCCAGGGCCAGCAGGGAGCACCAGTGCTGGTGATTTCCTGAAGCCAGGTGCCGGAGTCTAGCACAGAGCTGAGGCAGGAGGCTGACCTCCCTGAGCGTCCAGAACATGGGAAAGGGGAGGAGGCCGCTGCACTGATTTAGGGTGTGAGCCTGCAGGGGTATTGAGAACCCAGGTACCTGCCAGTGACCACCGTGGTCTCCTGTGAACATCAGCTATGTTAGGGGCCACACAGAGCCCCCTCCTTGCCCAGGCTTGGCTCTGGGCATTCACATGGGGGCGGGGTAAGACCCGGGGTGCTGGCTGGTGATCACACAGTGTGGTGAAATATGGAAAAGATGTTTTTTTCTGTCTGTTGTCCTTTTACATACAGCATTTTGCCTCTTCTTTGAAAAACTACTAGCAATGCACATAAAGAAGGGGTCCCTTATGTCTGCCCTCTTGTGTACATGAATTACATCTGGGGCTTTCACTCCATGAGTATACAGCAGTGGGAAAAATGACAATGGTACTTGACAAATGACATCATGTGAGAATAGCCCTTTGCTGTGGCAACAAATCCAGTTTGTCAGATTTGCTTCTGGGCAGGGCAGTCAGTCAGGTTGAGCACTTGCAAGCGAGCCTGCATTCCAATCACTGCTTCTCTGGGACCGGCTTTGCTCTTGGAGGAGGACTGTTTGTGATAGAGTGGGGGTAAGCATGAGTGCACATGCGTGTGCTTTTCTGGGTGAGGAAACTACAGCTGGCTGTGCCTGTTTTCAGGAGGGGGTGGGTTCTTGCACCCTGTGCCAGCACCAGCACCCACGTGTGCCTGACCGAGACCTGAAGGCACGGTGTTCCTGTCCAGCCTCTGTAGGATGCAAAGCGGTCTCATCTACTTGCGCCATCTCTAGGTCACTTACAGCACTGAAGGCGATGTCAATACTATGTGAATCGCTGTTGTGATTACTTAGGGAACAAAGACCAGGAAAAGACGTTGTGTTCAATATCTATACAATTTTTTCCCAAATATTTCCCAACTAAAGTTAGTTGACTGCAGAAAGCCCTGTTCTAGAGCTTGGACTGTACGTGGTGAGGAGGATAAGCGGTGATGATGTTAGACATAAGAACGTCATGGCTGCAGCCGTGGTCCCCCAGGTCAAGAGTGCTTGGCTTTTCAGGACCTAGACCGCTGGACAGAGACGCGTGTGCCCATCTGCACTTGCTGCTTTTCTCTGTCTCCATCTTCACGTGCTGTCAAGGGCAGGCCAGTTGCTTAATATAAGACCAGGAGGTTTAGGGTTGGGTATTGCTTCATCCTGTGCTACCTTGCTGCGTGACCCAGGAGCATATCTGGAGACCTCTGGCCATCAGCACTGTCAGTAAGTGAGGTATTATTTCTCTTGTAGCTAGAAAATGAGAGCTTTGCGGAAGCTCTTGGAGAAAGTGGCAAAGCTCAGGCCCCTTGTTAGGGGCTGGCTTTGTAGCTCAAGATGGGAAAAGGCCTGGCCCTTCAAATTGTACCGTCTCTTTCAGGGCATTTCTGTACGGGAAGCACACTGCACTCCACTTGTGAACTGATGAGGGAGAGAAGACTGTCCATGCTCTGCTGCCTGTAGATCTGGCAGCTGGCTGACCAGGCCGAGTCCTTTCTGGCTCTCGAGGCTGTTCACGCCCAGTCTGGAAGCTTCCTGCTTGCTCCTTGGGTGCTGTGGAACCTTTGACCGTGGAGTGTTCCTTAGCTGCTGCTTCCTTCTTAGGAAGTGTTTTGTGATTAAAAAGAAAAACAGTGTTGGCCATTTTAATTGTTTCAAAGTTAAGTAGATAAAAGCAGAGCTGACTCTTGTGGATTTTGCAAAGCCTGGGATGCACTTGGAAGAGAAACAGTTTTGCTGACCTTGTAGGGGAGCTGTTGGGTAAATGTAGGGGAGAATCTTCTAAAGAGAAGCAGAGCAGAGGACAATTGCGTAGAAGTGTGAGTCAGAAGTGCAGGCCAACTTGTTTCTAGGCCTCCAGATTCGTGATTGGCCTCTTTCTAGGACCCCTCGTCACCCCAAACCTGGTCTCTGGGGGTGGCCTTGCTGGCCGGAAAGAACAGGTTGACAGTGAAGAGCAAGGTAAGTGTATGGCTCCTCATGCTAGTGTTTCCGTACTGACACTTGGCGGGGAAGTGCACTGTTTCAGGAGAACTTGGCAAATAAATTCTGCTCATAAGACCAAGTGATTTAACGTAAGTAATTTTTTGAAGTACAAGAAGATTTTTATTTTACAAAAGGGATTTATTGCGAGCCTCCTTTCAATAGCTGGTTCCTTTATTATATATGAAATAATTTGATTAACAACCATAATGGACACTTATGGGAGCCTCACGTTAGATAAAACGAAGGACTTTTCACATGTAAAGTTGTAACAGACAACTCACTGAGTTCACAGCCAGGAGCCCAGTATGAACTCTATTGTGGAAGGAAGTACTGCAGGTCTCGAGCAACCGGCGGTGGCACTGACCCATTATGTGGAGGAACTTTGCTTTCATACTTATATGTTCAGCGGATGGGATATTCAACCATGTTCTTCCTGGGGATACCAGGCGTAACTACCTGGGCACCTGTAACGTGAGCCTTTCTTCATGTGGCAAGCTGGCCTCTGGGAGAGCTTTGCTCTTCACATGGCCTGGTCCGAATTGCCAAGGCCAACTGGGAGAAAGACCTCAGCTATCTTCCGGCCTCTCCCTGGTAGCCTTAGAATTTAGGAGGGTCTGCAGCAGAATGTGGGCACAAGGGTGTTCCTTGCTTTCTTAAAGTTTGGATTCAGCAGGGAGTCGCTGGCCCCTGAGGGTCTCTCAGTGGGTGAGTTGGCTGCAGCTGCCCTGGGTGCATGGGCACCTGCTTGTCATGAGGAAGGGCAACTGTGGCTGGGTGAGTGGAGGCCGCCCCCTCCCGCCATCATTTCTGGGCTCCACCTGCCCTACATGAACCACACAGTGTTGCCACCTGGTGGATCAAAGTCAGCGCTCTGCTGCAAGTGGCATTTGCTGGTTGGTTCTGGAACCAGGAGCCAGGTGCCGAGCAAGGGGCGTGGTGGGCTCCTCTCAGGAGTGTGCCGGCCCCACCATCGCATCCACTGTGTACTGCTGGAGGAGTGAGGGCCATGTCTCCCCACCTGGCATGGGGTCCAGAAGAGAGGGGGTTCCCTGCAGCAGACTTGCTGGTTGCGGTGTGGCTTCGAACTTCTTGAGGCCTCCTCAGGAAGCTTTTGTTGTAAAAATGTGGCGGTTGTTTCAGATCAGCAGATTCACTCTCTGAGGGCTGTTGTTGTGGCCCAAACATCGACAGCTCTGTAAAAGCAAGGCGCATGCAGGGCCCCTGGCAGGTCCTGTGTTCTGGCCCCTCTGCAGTGCAGGCAGTGGAGCTCCTTGGGAATGAGAAGAGTGGGCAGGCCTGCAGCTGGGGTTCCAGGATGCCAGCACTTTGCACCCACTTCCCGGGTGACGAGAGGGTGAACTCCTTAGGTGCTGTGAGGGGATAGCGCTGGTCAGGGGGGTGAAGCATGATGGTGGGTCAGAGGCCTGCGGCCTGCTCTGCCATCCGGGGCTTTTGCCCGGCTCTGGGTGACTCAGGCCCCCGACCTTCTCTGGTCGTTGCAGGTCCTTCTCAGTGGCTCCTGCCCTGCACACCATCCCTCCTGGGCTCTGATGTGGCCCCCAGCCTCATCCCCGACACTTCTCGAGTCCCTTCTGTATATCTTCGTGCAGATGGCCCTTCATCTGGCCTCTCAGGCCCTTCACCCCCATCCGTCCCACCCCACAGCCTGGATGTGAATGTTGTGTCTTGGCCTGCAGCACCCATGGACTCCTCAGCCTTCATCCCACAGCTGACCTTGCTCCTGACTTCCTACCTCAGCCTGCTGGCTGTTGCCTGCAAGTGCCCCTTGTCTTCCCTCTGGGTGACCTTAGTCCTGCTGCTTCCTTGCAGAGTCAGACCCCAGCCTCTCTTCTGTCTGGCATGGTCCCCCTCCTGGCTGGAGGCTTCGTGGCACTCTGTCCTTCTGGTCCTGCTGTGTGAGTCACCCCTTCATGTAGCGACCCTGCCTTGGTGAGGGAGGTGAAGGTGGGTAAGGGCTTGTTGCCAGGCGGGGGACAGCAGGGACAATCACCCATGGTCCTCCCTGGGCTGAGGAGGGAGGGCAGACCAAGAGGAGGCAAGGCCAGAAAGGAGCGCTGCAGAGTTCTGCCTAGCGTCTTCTGACCTTCCTTGTCGCTGTGGCCTGCTTTTCTTCTCTCCTCTGTGTCTCAGGTGGATCTTGAGTCCCACCCATCCGTACTCCTGGGCACCCTCTTGGGCTGCAGCACCTTGCATCCTTGTGGAGAGGAGTATAGCACTAAACAGAGTGAAGAAACAGGAAAGGAATGGGTTGGAGCAGCTGGGAAGCAGCCGGGGTGTGGTGTGCCAGGCTGGCCGGAGGGCACTGAATGCCCAGATAAGGGAGTTTGCTTTACCTTCTCACACATACTGGGCAGTGAAGCTTAAGTTGGGTCTCTGGACACAGATCATGAAAATACAAAGGAAAGGATTAAGGGAGGTAGAGAGGCACATGCGATTGTAAAAGCCAGCTGGGTTTCCACTGGCAGGGGTGCACGTAGACTTGGGCCCAGCTGGGCTGTGACTTTGAATCAGGATGGGATGTGATGGGGACAGGTTGGAGTGGACAAGTGGAGGGCTTTGCTCCAGCTATGGGTGTGCAGGTGTGGGTGTGTGGGCGTGTGGGCGTGGGGTGTGTGAGTGTGGTGCTTGTGTCTCACACAGTAGTCCAGACAGGACAATATCCTGGCTGCCGGGCACCGGGCCTTGGAAGGGCGCACCCTGAGCTTCTCTCACCTGGGGCTTATGTGAACGGGCCTAAGGTTGTGGAACCACCCCCTCCTTGAGTGGTCCCCAAGAAGGGATAGGATGGAGACAGTGACCCCTCTCCTTGCAAGTGGCCCCTGAAGTGGCTGGGGAGAGCTGAGAGCGGAAGGCCTGAGGCTGTCTGTGACCAAGGTGCAGCCACACCATGGAAGGGGTCTGTGCTTCAGCCCGCGCCAGTGGTGCAGCTTCTCAAGGAGGATAGATCAGTCCCCTACAGTCTTTACTCCTAACCGCTCAGCAAGGAGGGCTTTTCCAGATGGCTCTGTGTGCCTACCCCACAGGATCCCTGTTCACCACTGGGAAACTCCCAACTGTCTGACCAGTCCCGCGTGCTCCCTAGGCCTGGCCCACCACCTCGACTCTCCTGCACCTCCAGTCCCCAGCTCCTCAGCTTCCTTGCTTGCTGGCTGTTTTCCCCAGCTCTTCCTGTGCCTGGTCAGCTCTTTCCTGCTTTCTCTGCCGCGGTGCTTCTGCTTTTCCTCGAGCCCAGCCCATGGGGTCCTCCCTCTCGGCTCCCCAGTCCCGTTCCTTGTCCTGAGCTGTGCTGTGCCCTTCCTTGCCAGAGGCCCTGCCCTGTGTCTGGGCTGGACCCCGCCTCTCAGGAGTGACGTACCCTAGAACTCTAGGATGTGTGTGTGCAGTCCATCTAGCCAGCAGTGGCAGTGGTGCTGGGTTTCTTGCCTACCTGCCAGCCATCACTTACCCTGTTCCTGCTGGCACTTGGGGACTTCCTGAGTCTGAAGGTTCTGTGTCCCATGACCCATGACCAAGGGCGAGTGGCTCTTGGGCCTCCATGGGGCCTATTGGGGAGGGGAAGGGAGGTGGTGAAGGGGTCTATAGTGGATTGATAACTGGTGGTCAACTTACAACTCCCAGCTAAACTGAGTAAGCGTGATGCTGGTGTGGGGGGCCCACCTGGGGATTGTTGCCAGCATTATAAGAGGCAGAACTGGAGAAGGAAAGGTTATGGCTGTTGGGAGCGGAAAAGGGGTATTGGAGCTGGTGGAAGCTGTAAGGAGCTTTGGTTGTTTTGGAGGAGCTCGTCATGCTGGCTTTCCTGATGAACTTGGCTGTTTTCATCCTCCGGGGAGCTCGGGACCTCGTTGGCACTGAGAATGGCTTTGGTTCACTTTGGGGGAAGCTCTGCTCCTCACTTTGAGCATCGCTTCCTGGCTCCGGAGGGGAAGATGGTGCACTGCCAGTCTGCTAGAGAAGCTTGCTGCGTTGGCCTCCCTGATGGGAACTCGGCCATCTTGATCGGAGGAGCTTGGGACCTCTCTGTTGCTGAGGGTGGCTGTGGTACCTTTTCGGGGGAGCTGTGATTCTTCTGAGCGTCACTTCCTGGCTCCACTGCAGATCCCTCAGCCTGCTGGCACAGATCCTTCATCCCGCTGGTGCAGACTTTTTAGACTCCTCCGCTGACCTTTGGGCCTTCCCAGCGCAGATCCGAAACAGGCCTGCATGAGACATTGTCATGGGCTTTTGGCTTCCAGTTGGATTTGTGGGAGACATTGTTATGATCTCTAGGTATTTAGGTGGACTCATGCAGGACATTTTCGTGGGACCCAGGCCCTCAGCTGGATTCTTGGTCTATATTGTGTGGACAGATTTCCTGCATTCTTTTGTATGTCATTCTTTGGGTGACTATTATAAATAATCATATAAAATATATGTCCTGTGTTATATTGTTCACCTTGCAAAATAACCCCAAACCAACACAGGGTCCTTGCCATACATAGATCTGCACCCGACCCCTTGGATCAGAGCATTTGGCTGTCTGGAAGGGCCCCCCGGGTGCTGGGGAGAGCTTTTACCACAGCTTCCATTTAAGACCGGGTTGCAGATCCGAAGTTAGCACTGCAGCATCGAGAAGCCATTGTGTGGTGGTAGGGATGGCCACAGAAGCAGGATAACTTGTGTGGAGTGAGCCTCTGGTGGTCATGCTGGGATATTAGGCATTGCTCTGGGACAGTAGTGGTGAACCTATTCCACACTGCAGCGGGCTGTTACATTGAATGCTCTAAAAGATCTTCCACTGCTGTTCTAGGATCTCAGGACCACCTGGGTTCTTCCTGCCTGGCCCGTGTAAGCAGGCACAGGTGCTACGGGAATGTGTTCGCTCAGTCACACAGGGGTGACCCAGGTTCTAGCCCTCTGGGGGCTGGGTGTGGCCCAGGTGTGGAGAAGCGTGGTGAGCATGGCTTAACAGGGTTGTGTGTTTGTGGCCCCCGTGTCCTCAGTGTGGTCTGCTGTGGGATGCTTTCTCTGGGTTCACTTCTGCCATGTTTCTTCCCTTGTGCCTGTTACTCCTGTGGAAAGGTCACATTTGGAGCTGGCTGTTGCCTCTGCTAGGTGTGTGGTGTTGAGAAAGTGCTCAGTGAGCGTGAACTGTGGTCCTTGTTCTTTAGAGCTTTTGCACCTCTACCCCGGCAACTCCGCCCATGCCCCTTCTAGGGGGTCTACGGGTGAAAGAGGAGAAAGGCGGGCTTGTGGCTGCAGGAGGTGCAGTCTTTCTCTGTTTAGCCTTGTCCAGATGTCTCAAAGTCGCAGAGCCTCCAAAGGCACAAGCAGATGCTCGCCTGCTGGTCACCAAGACCCCTTCCTGTCCATCTGGCTCTTTACTCAGCTGAGAAGTCTGAGCCCAGCAGGCAGGGGTGGGAGGCGTAGGTGGTGCAGAGCAGGTCCCGCCTCAGCAGGCGGTGACAAGCAGTATGTGCGGGGACACTCACAGTGGGGTCCATCGCCGCAGCCTCCACTTCCTGACGGTTCTTGCATTAGGAGACATGCCCCGCACCCTGGTGCCTTGGGTGCCTGTACAGCTTGGGGACACAGAGAGGAGGCTGAGGCATGGCAAGGTGGTTCTTTGCCCATGTGATAAAGCCAGACAGGAACCTAGTCCACGCTCCACAGCGTTGGTGTTTATTCTCCATCTGTCGCACAACATTAAACAAGTGAAGGTGCAGCCCCGTGGGTTTGAGAAAGACTCTCACACACAGATGCCAAAGTCTCGGCGTGTAGTGTTTTTGAAACTTTAGACCCATCTCATCATCTGCTAAGCTGGGTGTCTAGCATGCGTACCTCCACAGAGGCAGCACCCCGGCCCATGGGTGTGGGGAGGTGTTTTAAAGAAGCCAAGTTCTAGATCCTCATCCTCACATGGGTGGGCGTCCCTGACACTGGCTGTGCAGCCACCCCTGCCTGGACACCGCCTGTGCCCATGTTCTCTTCCATAGTTGCCTTCTCTGGCCTACACAGGTGCATCTCTTACCCAAAACCCCCTACTGCGGTCTGTTGTTCTGGGTCTAAAAGTTTCAAAAACACTAAACAAAGGGACTTTGGCATCTGTGTGTGAGAGCCTTTCTCAAACCCACGGGGTGCGCCTTCACTTGTTTAACGTGGCACAAGACACAGGGCATTTGGGTCTCTTTTCAGGCTAAGGAATGAGATAAAATTTTCAGCTCAAAAAATAACTTACTCTTGAATTTTTAAGTGAATTTTAGATATGAGATTGCTAGATTCCAGTGAGAAATGTGATGTGGAAATTTTATTTTCAAATGTTAATGTTGGCAATGTTCTGAAAATTATATCCTTAGAAATAATTTAGCGTTTGATGAAAACTTTATACATCAGCCTAAACACAGGGAAGGTGGAATAAGGGTTTTAAATATGAAAATCAAAAGAAGGAAGGAAGGTAGGGCTAAAAGTCCTCCTCTTCTTAGGAGGACACTGGCCTCAAAGTTGGTGTCCTCCTTCTACCTTTATTTTAAGTGCAGTCACCTCTGGAGGGCCAGGGGTGAGGACACAATTCTGCCCACGACACATCTGCTGTTTTAGCTGTTAAAGTGTTGTACTTTGAAAAATGGCATCAAACTTTGAAATTCCTGTTGGCAGCAGATTAACCTTTGTAAACACAAACACACCAAGAGTTTGTTACTGGAAGCACTTTCCCCTTTAGTGCAGACAAGGCATAGAGTGGAGACCTGGTGATGGGTGTGCTTGGCTGCTGGGGATCTGACAGTGAGCATGGACCTTCCTGCTCCCCCTCTCCCTCCGTCCTCCTCCCTCCCCTCCCCCTCTCCATTCTCTCTCCTCCCCCTCCCCTTCCCCTCTCTTCCATTCTCTCCTCCCCCTCCCCTCCTCGCTC